>WNWU01013905.1:1008318-1167906 GCA_012654045.1 Ptyas mucosa | reverse complement strand
TTTATTTTATTTTATTTTATTTTATTTTATTTTATTTTATTTTATTTTATTATTTTATTTTATTTTATTTTATTTTATTCCGTCCTTGGATTTTTTCCTCTTTTACTTGGCCTTTTTAAACTTGCTGTTTTTTGAAATTGGTTTTGGATGAACATCCAACAAAATGAGCAGAAAAGTAGCGACAGTGGGAGTTGCAGTGACTATACCGTCTTCATCACCATCAGGAGGTCAACGTACTATCCAGACAATGTTGCAACAAGAGAAAGAGAAAGAATCATCGACACAAATGATTATACAAACACTTCAAAGCATGGAACAACAACAACAAAAGATGGAACAACAGTTATTGAAAATAGATGAAAAAGTTCAGAGGATGGAACAACAGCTGCTTAAAAGAGATAAAAAGGTGGTTAATATTCAACAAACAATGTCAAAATATGAAGAAAGATTGGCAAAATTAGAAGAAAAAGATGCTCAAAAAGAAGCAAAAATGAAGGAAATAGAGAATAGGTTGGGAGAAGTTGAACTAGAAATAACTGGTCTAATTGGATGGGAAATGGATAAAGCAGAATTCTTCTTAAGATTTCAAAATGTGGAAGAAGAAAAAGGGGAAAATTTGGAAGATATTATGAATGGGATGCTGGCAGAGGCTTTAGAAATCATTAAAGAGAAGATGATGGAAGGGGTCGACGAGATTTATCGAGTTTACACTAGATATGCAATGTGCAATAAACTGCCAAGAGAAGTACATATAAGATTTACAAAGAAATCAATTAAAGCACAAATTCTCCAGGCAGCTAGAGAAAAGACTTTGAAATATAAGGGGAAAGAAGTGATAGTTCTGAAACAAATACCAAGAAAAGTGAGAGAGCTGAGAAAGGGATATCAATTTTTGACTAAAATTCTGAGGCAAAAAGGAATTAACTATAGATAGTTCCAGAAGGATTAGGTTTAACCTGGCAACTTCAAAGATATAGATTGAACACAATTGATAAAGCGAGAGTTTTCTATGATGAATTCCTCAAAGAGAAAGAAGCAGAAACGGAAGTCAAAACTCAATCTACAGTAGTTCCAACAAAATTTACAGAAGAAGAATTGGCAATGTTTGAATCAACAGAAGGTGCTGTTGGCAGGGTTGTGGAACAAAAGGAACAGCGTAAAGTTAGATTGACTAGACCAACAAAACCTACATATAAAGTA
Source organism: Ptyas mucosa (assembly GCA_012654045.1). Classification (NCBI taxonomy): domain Eukaryota; kingdom Metazoa; phylum Chordata; class Lepidosauria; order Squamata; family Colubridae; genus Ptyas; species Ptyas mucosa. Next base: position 1,166,706 of record WNWU01013905.1, on the reverse strand, counting down.
TGAATATGGAAGAAAAAAAATTAATTTCAATAAATGTTAATGGACTTAATTTGGCCAATAAAAGAAGAAAAGTATTTCATAAATTAGAGAAATTAAAATTGATATAATTTGTTTACAGGAAGCACATATTAAAAAACAGCATGAACAATTATTGATTTAACCAAAACTTGGAAAAACTTTTTTATCTTTGTCTCAAAGCAAAAAGAAAGGAGTTGCTCTATATATTAGAAATGTAATAGAGGCAGAGCAGAAATATGCAGATCCAGAAGGTACAATTTTGATGGTGGAAATAATCGATAATAAGAAGCTACTTTTGGTAGCAATTTATGCTCCAAATCACAATCAAAGTGACTTTTACAGAAAAATACACAACAAAATAATTGAAATGGACTACGATAATATATGTACTGTATATACTCGAATATAAGCTGAGTTTTTCAGCCCGTTTTTCAGGCTGAAAAACACCCCCTTGGCTTATATTCGAGTCACGAAAAAAATAACTTTTTCCCTGCAACCATTTTGGCTCCTGGGGTTGCAGGGAGGTTTGCTGAAGCCAAAATGGGGTGGGAGGGGGTGCGGCGCCCCTCCCCCGCACCCTTTTTTGGCTTTAGGGGTGGCAGGGAGAGTAATCAGACAAAAATATTTCTCCTCCTTCTCGGCAGCATTATTTTCCTCCTGACTTCGCCTATGGTTTGCTCAGCTGCTTAAAGAGACAACGTCCCATTTCCCCACACGCCAGCCAGCCGCAGGAGAAGCTCCAAAAAGCTGCAAGCGCCGCCACGGCATGGTTGGCTGCTCGCTCGCTCGCTCACCGGCCGCACCGAGCAAGCGAGCGAGCAGCCAGCCACCCCACAGCAGTGCTTGCAGCTTTTTGCAGCTTCTCCCACGGCTGCTGATTTTGGGGGGGGGAGAGAAAGCCTCCTCTTGCCAAAAAAAAAAAGGAAAGAGAGAACCTGAGGCACCCACAGATCCAGCTTTGAGGAGAAATTAAAAAGGGAAAGAGGAAGGTAATCAGACAAAAATATTTCTCCTTCTCGGCAGGATTATTTTCCTCCTGACTTCGCCTATGGTTTGCTCAACTGCTTAAAGAGACAACATCCCATTTCCCCACATGCCAGCCAGCCGTGGGAGAAGCTCCAAAAAGCTGCAAGCGCCGCCGCGGCATGGCTCGCTGCTCACTCGCCAGCCGCGCTGAGCGAGTGAGGTAGCAAGCGAGCGAGCAGCCAGCCATCCCAAGGCGGCGCTTGCAGCTTTTTGGAGCTTCTCCCGCGGTTCACTGAGTCAGGCAACAGGGAGAACAAGGGGAATTTGGCAGGAAAGTTCATCTGAGAAGAGGGAGAAGGCAGAAGAGCCAACAAGGGTGCTGATGATGACTGTTTTGGATTGTCAATTGTGTGCAAAGGAAGCATTGTTTACTGCTGACCTAATTGAGGAAGGTTCAGGGGACGCGTAAAGAAGATAATTCTCCAGAAAGTAAATTCCCCCCCCCCCCCAAAATCAGGAGCTGCGCTGAGCGAGCGAGCAGCCAGCCACCCCACGGCAGTGCTTGCAGCTTCTCCCACGGCTGCTGATTTGGGGGGGGGGGGGGATTTACTTTCTGGCTAATTATCTTCTGGAAGGTGGATCTGTCTCCAAAGCTCTGCCGGGCTCTTCCCAGCTCAGCCTGTGCCATCACTCGGGCACCAGAGCCTGGCGCTCTGTGCTTTTGTGCTTTTGCCCCTCGCTCGCTTGCCCGCCCGCTCGCCTCTCCCTTTCCCGTCCTTCCTCCCGGGCAGCGTGTTTGTGTGTGCAGGTCACAATGAAAGACCCCCATCCATCCGGCACGGCAGAGAAGCCTGGCGCACTTTGGAGCCCGGCGCGCTTTGGAGACAGATCCACCTTCCAGGTAGCGCCTGCACATTTGGATCTGTCTCCAAAGCGCTGCCGGGCTCTTCCCAGCTGAGCCCGTGCGATCACTCGGACGAAGGACGGGAGGGGCGGGCGGGCAAGCGAGCGAGAGGCAAAAGCACAAAAGTACAGAACGCTGGGCTCTGGTGCCCGAATGATGGCGTGGGCTCAGCTGGGAAGAGCCCGGCAGCGCTTTGGAGACAGATCCAAATGTGCAGGTGCTACCTGGAAGGTGGATCCCGGCGCGTTTTGGAGCCCAGCGTGCTTTGGAGACCATCCACCTTCCAGGTAGCGCCTGCACATTTCCAGCAGCAGAGAGAGGCTCTCCAGGCTGCGATCCGCCAGTCGATCCTGGGAAGGCAATTTTCTCGCTCGACCTGCGCCCTTCTCTGCCGCGCCAGGTGCGCCTGGGGGTCTTTCTTCACGACCTGCACACACAAACATGCTGCCCGGGAAGAAGGACGGGAAAGGGAGAGGTGGGCGGGTGGGCAAGTGAGCGAGCGAGGGGCAAAAGCACAAAAGCACAAAAGCACAAAAGCACAGAGCGCCGGGCTCTGGTGCCCGAGTGATGGTGCGGGCTCAGCTGGGAAGGAGCCCCGTGATGCGCAGTGCCAGCCCTGCCCAGCCCAGCTCCACCAGGGATGGGCTGGAGGAGGGTATGCAGAGCGCTCTCCCTCCTCCCTCGCCACTGCTTCAGTTCAGCCCCGCCATGGTGGCGTGGCTGCTGTGGTGGCTGCTGCTTCTTCATGCCGCCTCCCCGATCCGGGCGAGCCTTCGGCGGGGTGGCACGGAGCCGACTGGAGCATGCACGCCTCTGGGGAAGCCCCCTCCTCTTTTCCCGACCCCTCGGCCGGCCGGCTAGCCAAGCTGCAAGCGCGCCTCCGCGCCCAAGGAAATGGGGAGGCTCCCCGAAAAAAAGAAAAATATAGTGCGCATGGGAAGAGGGTCCCCGGCCTGGTGGTGGAGGTGGTCTGTGTACACGTGTTATGGGCAGCGGGTGGAGGGGTGGGTGCATCCCCAGACTGCGCTTATTTTACACCGGCTTTGGTGGGATTCAGCAGACGTTGCAAAAGGAGCGATGAAGAAACGCTGCTTTCCATCTGATGTTTCTTCCCCAGGATTATGGTGATGGTAATTTCTGGTGGTAGCTGCTGCATTTCCCACCTCGGCTTATACTCGAGTCAATAAGTTTTCCCAGTTTTGGGGGGTGAAATGGGGGGGGGTCGGCTTATATTCGGGTTGGCTTATACTCGAGTATATACGGTATGATGGGAGATTTCAATTGAATTGTGGTGAAAAGTTGGACTATAAAGGACATAAAATGAGACATAATAGAAAGATATTACCAAGATCCTTCTTTAAAATGGTAGAGGAAATAAACTAGAAAGATATATGAAGGCAGAGAAATGAGAAAAATAGACAATATACTTTTTATTCTGATAGACACTTATCTTGGTCCAGATTAGATATGATATGGACAACAATGGACTTGACTTTGACTATTGAACAAGTGAAGATAGAAACAAATTTGTGGGCGGACCACAATCCCGTGATTGCTATTTGGAAAGGGCGGAAAGGACGATCTAGATGGTCTTTAAATAACACAATATTAAAAGAGAAAGATTTTGTACAGGAAATGGAAAGAGAGTTGGATTTTTTCTTTAAGGAGAATAAGAAAGAACATCGATACAAAATCGTTGGGATACAATGACGGCCTATGCCAGAGGTTTAATTATAGACTATACAAGGAAAAGAAATGGGAAGAAAAGACAAACTTTCAAAATATTGACAGATGACTATAAAAGATGTGAAAAGGAACTCCAGAAAGATTCACATAAGAAAGATGTTAAAATTAAAATGGATATAATAAAGAATAAAATGGATCTACTGGAAAAGGAAGAATTAGCCCAAAAAATAAAAATTGTCAAACAGAATTATTTTGAAAATGCAAATAAACCTGGAAGATGGTTAGCATATAAATTGAAAAAGGAAAGAGAATGAAGAAAAATAACACAATTAATTGATGATCAAGGACATAGTAAATTTGGAAACAAAGAGATGGGGAAAATAATACAAGAATACTATAGACAACTTTACAAAAGAGAGACAATAGAGGAGGAAAAAGTGGCAAGGTATTTACAAAAAACAAAATTACCAGAGATTTCTAAAGATGTTGAGGAGATGCTGGAAGGGAGTATAATGATGATGGAATTAACAGAGGCAATCAAGAAGCAGAAAAATGGAAAGGCACTAGGTCCAGATGGTCTGCCAGTTGAATATTCTAGGACATTACAAGAATCTTTAAGTCTCCCGCTATTGGAAGTTATGAATGAAGTAATGACAAAAAAGGAAATACCCAAATCATGGACTGAGGCTTATATTACACGGATTCATAAAGAAGATACAGACCCACAACAAATCAAAAATTATAGGCCGATATCCTTGCTAAATTCAGACTATAAAATTTTTGCTTCAATATTGGCAGAAAGGTTTAAGAGATACTTGAATAATTTCATACACTCAAACCAAAATGGATTTCTTCCAAAAAGACAAATTAGAGATAATATAAGAATAATTCTGGATACTTTAGAATATTATGAAGCACATCCTGAAAAGCAGATGGCTTTGATATTTTTAGATGCACAAAAAGCTTTTGATAATGTGAACTGGCGATTTATGACGCTCCAAATGAAAGAGATGGGCTTTGGTAGGAAATTTATCCAGGCAATTGAAGCCATATATTCTGAACAAACGGCAAAGGTAATGATAAATGGAGAATTGACTGATTTTATTGAGATAGAAAAAGGTACTAGACAAGAATGCCCATTGTCCCCACTGTTGTTTATATTGATGCTGGAAGTTTTAAATAGAAATATTAGAGAAGAAAAAGAGATAAAAGGTATGAAAATTCGAAAAGAAGAATACAAATTGCAAGCTTTTGCAGATGACCTGGTTTTTATTATTGAAGAACCATTAACATCAATAAATAAATTGATAGAAAATATTGGAGAGTTTGGGGAAGTAGCTGGTCTGAAAATTAATAAAGATAAGACAAAGATAATGACTAAAAATATGTTGAAAAAGCAAAAAGAAGAATTGATGGAGATTTCAAAGATGCAGGTCACAAACAAGGTAAAATATTTGGGGATACAATTGACGGCGAGGTGTAGTTCACTTAAAGAAAATAACTATAATAAGCTTAAGCAACAGATAGGACAAGATTTGGTCAAATGGGGAAACTTGCAGCTATCTTTGATTGGTAGAATTGCAACTATTAAGATGAATATTTTACCTAGAATTTTGTATCTTTTTCAGACAATTCCAATAAAGTTGGACAAGGGATTCTTTGCAGATTTGAATAAAATGGTCTTGAAATATATTTGGCAGGGAAAGAAGGCAAGAATAAAACTTAAGTTGTTACAAGATGTTAAAATGAGGGGTGGTTTTGGCTTACCTAATTTTGAACTATATTATCAAGCAGCCAATTTAATGTGGATTAAAGAATGGATAACTTTGAAAAATACTAGATTATTGAATTTGGAGGGACATGATTTGTTGATGGGGTGGGATGCCTTCTTATGGTACAAAGGAACTAAAATACAGGGGTATTTTAGAAGACATCAGATACATGAACCTTTATTTTTTAACTGGGAGAAGATAAAAAAATACCATTATATGAAGATTCCAGTCTGGGTATCTACAATTAAGCATTTTCATATCCAGTGACATTTAAAGGGGAACAAATTATTAGATATAGTGAGTTATTGGATGAAAAGGGTGAACTTAAGTTAAAGCAAGATCCAGAGGATCAGGGATGTAAGATGGATTGGTTTTCATACATGCACATTTTTTCTAGGTATCGAGAAGATCTCAAACAAGAAGGTTTTTATAATGTTTTGACTAATTTAGATAAGATATTAATGGGTTCTGATGACTATGTAATTAAAAAGTTATATGGATATTTGTTAGAGGTAAAATTGGAAGAAGAACAAGTTAAAGAATCAATGATAGCGTGGGGGAAAAATTTTGGTTATAGTATTGATTTAGAGAAATGGCAAAAAATTGTGGTCACATAATTATAAAATGACAATGCCTACAGCATATAAGGAAAATTTGTATAAGATGTTTCACAGGTGGCATTTACCCCCGACGAGGATAGCCAGATGTTCAAGAATAAACCGGAGAAGTGTTGGAAGTGCCATCAGACCCCAGAGAAAGAGAGAGGGGGGGGGGAGAGAAAGAGAGAATGAAAGAATGGGAGAGAATCAGAATGAGACAGAGGGAGAGTGAAAGAGAGAAAGAGACAGAGTGAAAGAGAGTGAATGAGTGGGAGAGAAAGAAAGAGACAGAGAGAATGAGAGAGAGTGAGAAACCGAATGAGTGGGGGAGAGAAAGAGAGAGAAAGAGAATGAGAGAGAGAAAGAGACAGACAGACAGAAAGAGAGAAAAAGACAGAGAGAATCAGAAAGAGAATCAGAATCAGAATGAGAGAGACAGAGAATAAAAGAGAATTAGAGAAACAGAATGAAAGAGAGAATCAGAATGAGAGAATCAGAATGAGAGAAAGAGGGGGAGAGAGAAAGAGAGAGAGAATGGACGTTGCTTACCTGAACGTCCCATTTATGATTGCTGTGAAGACATTCCTCTGGATGGGTAGTTCCGCATGTTGATAGGCTGTACTGAGTGCCAATCATTTCCTCTGTAGCTGGTCACGCTGTCCTTCCTGTTTCCCACCAGTCTTTTTCCACGAAGACGATCCATGGAAACGAGATGACTCCAACTGTGTAATATTCTAGAAGGACACCAGCTGCAGACGAAGACAAAAGAAACAACCCCACCCAAGGCCAGAAGAGGCGAGATATGGGCGGGCCAGAATGTCTTCGCAGCAATCATAAATGGGACGTTCAGGTAAGCAACGTCCAATTTCCTGACTTGCTGCTCAGACAATTCCTCTGGATGGGATATACCCAAGCTTAAGTCCTCTGGGCGGGAATTAAAGCCTCTACCCGGCCTTGGGCAGGAATCACCGCCTGCAAAACTCGTCTGCCGAAAGCAGCATCCGCTGAAGCATACACATCTAAACGATAATGTCTAACAAAGGAAGAAAGTGAAGAGCAAGTGGCCGCACGACAAATGTCGTCTAGGGACACCTGGGTGGCCCAGGCTGCTGACGTGGCAGCACTGCGTGTGGAATTAGGGAGTATACGACCTGGAACAGGATCACCCCTCAATTCGTAGGCCCTAGAAATACAGGCTTTGAGCCATCTGCCCACCGTAGCTGATGAAACTTTCAGACCCAGGGAAGAAGGCAGAAACGACACAAGAAGTGCTTCAATCTTACGAAAGGAGGCCGTTCGATGGATATACTTCTTTAACGCCCTACGCACATCCAAAGTGTGCCAACATCTCTCAGGCAGATGTCTGGGATCCGGGCAAAAATTTGGAAGGACGATATCCTGTACTCAGTGGAAATGAGAATTAATCTTTGGAATAAACGCCGGGTCCAATCTGAGGACCACACGGTCCGGGTGAATAATGCAGAGATCACTTCTGATGGAAAAGGCCGATATCTCGGAAACACGACGGGCAGAAGTAATGGCCAACAAAAAGACAACCTTCAAGTTGAGATAACGAAGTGAGACCATATCAAGAGGTTCAAATGGAGAAGATGTCAATGCTTGTAGGACCAAGGTGAGATCCCAGGTGGGATATCAGTGAACTGTCGGGGGCTGAAGATTCGATGTGCCCAGGAGAAACGACCTGATCCAAGAACCATGGGACAAGGTTTGCTGGTTATCTCCTAAGAGCACCGTAGCCAAAGCTGCAACCTGTCGACGGAGTGTAGATGTAGCCAGACCTCTGGCAAAGCCGGCATGAAGAAATTGCGGACCTCTGGTACCGTAGCCGATGTAGGGTCCACATGGTGACGGGTGCACCAATCTGCAAAGGCCCGCCACAAAGCATTGTAAATGCGGACCGTCAATGGTTGCCTGGCCGCTTGAATAACAGAAATAACCTCACCCGACAGAAGACCTTTAGTTAGACGTATCCTCTCAAGCACCAGACGGTCAGCTGAAGACATTCTGGTTCTGGATGTCGGACGGCGCCTTGAGACAGAGAGATCCGGGTGGCCGGGATCTGCCACGGGTCTTCGACGGACAAGGAAAGAAGATCGGCGAACCATGCCCTGCGGGGCCAATGCGGTGCCAGCAGAAGAATGTCCGCATGCTCCTTGATCACCTTCCGAATGACCCTGGGTAGGAGAGGAACGGGGGGAAAGGCGTAAAGGAGACCCCTCTCACCACGGGGATCGAAGTGCGTCATGACCTTCTGTGCCGTGCGTTGGGAATCAGGAGAAGAACCTCGGCAGCTGGGTGTTGCTCGGGGTTGCAAACAGATCCAGGATCGGATTCCTGAATCAGTGAGAGAGTTCCTGAAAAAGACAAGGATCCAGTCTCCATTCTGACTGGTCCAACTGGCCCCGGCTGAGCCAATCCGCTTCCTGATTCATCTTGCCGGAAATGTGTTCGGCTGTCAGGGACAAGACATGACGCTCGGCCCACAACATCAGCCTCTCCATCTCCTCCATCAATGACAAGGATCGGGTAGCCCCCTGGCGATTGATGTGGGCCTTCGTGGTGGTGTTGTCCGTCAAAATGAGAACATGTTGGTGGCAAACCAGATGACGAAAATGAGCCAGTGCAAGGTGCACCGCTCTCAGCTCCAGCCAGTTGATACTGTGTAGCACCTCTGCCGGAGACCAGGTGCCCTGTGCGAGGTGGGATTCAAGATGGGCTCCCCACCCGAGAAGGCTGGCATCTGTGGTCAAGATGATCCGCTCCTGATCCAAGAATAGAGAACCCCGTTGGGGTTGGAGAGAGAGCCACCATCAGAGCGAAAGACGCATCTGAGCCGGTAACTTGACCTTCGATAGAGACTCCCCCTTCCCTTGGCATTGAAATGGAAGGAGGAACCATTGCAGAAGACGGAGGTGGAATCGGGCCCACGGAACTATGCCAATGCAGGATATGAGCTTCCCCAGAAGCTGGGACAGGAGAAACAGAGGAGACTTCTGGAGCGATAAGATCCATGTGACCAGGTCTCGAATGCTGGACTGGCGGTCGGGAAACAGGAAAACCCGACCCTGAACAGAATCTATGACCGCCCCCAGGTGCAAGATCCTGGTAGTGGAGCACAAGTGGCTTTTGTCCATGTTGAGAGTAAACCCATGGTCTTGCAGAGTCTGAATGACCCTGCGTCTGTCCAAGTCTGCATGCGATGTTGAGGATGATAGAATCAAGATATCGTCCAGATAGCAGACAATGCGAACAGGCACTGTCCGGAGAGACGCTGCTAGAGCTGCCAGGATCTTCGTGAAGGTACGAGGCGCCAAAGAAAGGCCAAACAGCATTGCTCTGTATTGAAAATGGTCATTGCCGAAGGCGAATCTCAGGAATCGTCTGTGAGCCGGGTGGACAGGTACATGAAGATAGGCTTCTTTCAAGTCTATTGACTGCATAAAATCTCCCTAACGGATGCAACCCAGGAGAGACTTGAGGGAGTGCATTTTGAAGCGGCGAAAAACCAGATGAGTATTGAGGCGCTTCAAATTGAGAATATCCCTCCAACCCCCTGATGATTTTGGAACCAGAAAGAGGGTTGAGTAGAAGCCGGTCCCGATTTGGTCCTCTGGAACGCGCTCTATCGCCTCTATTTGGAGAAGATGTTGGATTTCCAGGGTCAGTGGATGGCGCTTGTCCGGCTGAGAAGGCCAAGGCCGAGGCAGGAAGAAGGTAGGGGGGCTGGAAAGAAACTCGAGAGACAGACCGTCGGAGACTGTGCGTATGATCCATGCATCCAAGGTGGAGACCTCCCATCGGTGGTAGAACGATTGCAGTTTCCCTCCAACGGGAGCCCGAGGCTGCGAGTCACTTGCCTCGGCGAGCGTAACAGGAAGAGGCCGCTTGGAAGGGACGGCGGAAATTGGACTGACGCCTATCTCGGTCCCGAAAGGAGGCTCGGTCTGACGCTGGCTGGTAAGAGTATGATGGGGATCAATGGTAAGAGGAACTGCCAGTTCCTTGGTCCCCCCGAAAGGGCTGCCGCAGATAAGGGGAGAACCTGTGGTCTGATCGCCTGCAAGCGGAAGGTAAGACTTTCTTCTTGTCCCTGTTTTCCACAAGAACAGAATCGAGGGAAGCGCCAAAGAGAGCAGGGCTTTTATAGGGAGCTGCAGTAAGGCGCCACTTTGATTTCATGTCAGCTCTCCAATTATGTAACCAAAGTAAGCGACGGGAAGAAACAGTGGAGGCCAAGGCCCGAGAAGCGAACTTAGCGGCATCCAGCAAAGCATCCGCTGAATATTCGGCCGCTGCAATGAGCTTTGCCACATCCTGGTGAAGCCGAGCATTGTCCTGGGGCAATCTATCCCTCAATTGCCTTAACCAAACCAACGACGCTCTATTGAAAAAAGAGGCCGAGGTCGCCGCTCGAATGGCCCAGGCCGAAGCCTGGTGAGTCTTTCGAAAGGCCATCTCCGCCCTCTTATCTTCAAACTTTAAACCATCACCAACCTCTCCGACGAGTACCGAAGATGAAGTAAGGCCAGCCACCGTTCATCTACAGACGGTAGTTGCAGTAATGCATCCAGTTCTGGAGCCGAACAATAGAGCTTCTTGTCAAAGGAATTCGGACCATTGAGTGAAGTGGGATGCTCCCACGGCTTCTGGATGACCTGAGCAAAGAGAGCTGGACATGGTACAAAATCACAATCTGCTTTAGGCAATAGAAACAAATTATCACTAATGTTAGGCTGAGCCTGAGATGTGGAAGGTGGGTTAAGGGCTTCCCCCATATTGGTAGCAGCCTTAGCCTTACGAAGAAGCTGCTTGAACAAAGACGGATTAAATAAGCCTGGAAAGGCCGGCTTATCCGGCAACTCTTCCTCCTCTCCTGATAATTCGCATTCATCGAGAAACTCCTCCTCTCGAGTATGCTCCACCATCGGCTCACACGAATCAGAAGAAGGGGTATGCTGCATCTGAGGCACATGCAATTGACATGGAACACTAGTGGCATATTCAGGAGGAAGCATATATCCAGTCTGCTGTAAGCCAACCTGGAAAATACGAGAAATAGCTTGAGATACCATTGAATTAAAGTCCATGAACTGAGGAGGCACTGCACCTTCCTCAGGACGAAGGCCGGCAGCTGTAGGAGTAAAGGTGGCTTCTGGCATAGAGCGAGGCTGTGGGGACACATGACCAGCTGCAACAGGAGTACAAGCATGTTCCCTAAGCAAGGGAGCTACATCATGAGAAGCTGGAGCCCTCCCACAGGTAGGGTCCACACTTTGTCCGCCCTCAGGAGAAGCCACGTCTGGATACACCCTGGGCTTCCGGGGCCTGCACAATAACTTCAGGCACAAGAGCAACTGGAGCATCTTTTTGGGCTTTAGAAAAAACTCGTTCTAAGGCATTGTGCCTCCTCAAGGCATAGTTATCCGTGGCAGGCATAGACTTGGCTTTATGGCCTTTAGATTTTTTTCCTTAATTAGGGCCCTCCTTTTTATTTTTCTTCTTTTATTTTTTTTTTAATTAAAAAATCCAATAAGCGTAAAGGGAATATATATACAAAAGAGTACCAGTCTTTGTTTTTCTTATTATAAAATGTTTTTTCCCCTTTTTTTTTAAATAAACCAAAAAATGATAGAATCAATTGGAGGGCAATAGAGAAAAATACACAAATGAACTGTAGCTAACTCTGCCCTTTCTCCTTTTTATAGATAGATAGATAGATAGATAGATAGATAGATAGATAGAGAAAAAATAGCACAACAACAAGGAAGAAAAAAAGGGTCAGCCAATTACTTCCTTTTCTACAGCACAGATGCTGGAACCTGGAGCAGAATGATGAGAATGATGATGATGATGATCAGGTAAACCGGACAGCGTCCCAACCTGCAAATGGCATAGCAAAGAACAAAGGGCGCCAACTCAGCCAAAAGCGTGCCAAAATGGCGGCTGCAAACCTCTCCGCTCTGCTCCGGACGAGGCAGCAAGTCAAATTACGCAATTCAATGAAGCTGGGATCCCGCAGCCTCCACGAGGCGCTTCCCGCTTGCAAAAAGGCAATTATTCAGAAGTATGCCAACCGGCAGTGACTTTTACGGCCGCTAAAACGTCGGAGAGGACTGCAGGGCGAGACTAAAGAGCTGAGCCAGCCCTGCTGCGCCCGCGGCCACAATTAACAATCCAGCAACTCCCGGCCAGCCAGCCGAAGCTAACTGCCGCAAAAAACGCCGTGAGGCGATCGGAGCCCCGAAACGCCTACTCACGAGCCTAGCCAGTAATAGGATCAGCTCCCACGCTGAGCAGTCCTCCCAAAATAAAAGAAAAACTATTTCCAATTTGTTTAAAAAGAAAATAAAATCAATTAAGTAGCAAAATTGTTGTAGAGAAAGGCACTCGAGTGTGAAACCATCAACTGAGCGAAAAAGACTGGTGGGAAACAGGAAGGACAGCATGACCAGCTACAGAGGAAATGATTGGCACTCAGTACAGCCTATCAACATGCGGAACAACCCATCCAGAGGAAAGTCTGAGCAGCAAGTCAGGAAATAGGGGAGAGATGAGAGAAAGAGAGAGAATGAGAGAATCACACAGAATAAGAATGAGACAGAGAGAGACAGAGAATGAAAGAGAAAGACAGAATGAAAGAAAAAGAGACAGAGAGAGAATCAGAGAATGAGAGAGAGAATGAGAGAGAATCAGAATGAGAGAGAGACAAAGAATGAAAGAGAATCAGAGAGAGAAAGAATCAGAATGAGAGAATGAGAGAGAGAATGGGAGAAAGAGAGCGATGAAACTGAAATGGGGAGAGAGAATGACAGAATCAGAATGAGAATGAGACACAGCAAGAAAGAGACAGCGAATGAATGAAAGAGACAGAATGAAAGAGAAAGAGACAGAGAATCAGAGAATGAGAATCAGAATCAGAATGCAAGAGAGACTGAATGAAAAAGAATCAGAGAGAGAAAGAATCAGAATGAGAGAAAGAAAGGGGGGAGAGAAAGAGAGGGAGAGAGAGGGAGAGAAAGAGACAGAATGAGAAAATGAGAGAGAGAAAGAGAGAAAGATACAGAGGGAGAATCAGAGAATGAGAGAGAGAAATACAGAGACTCAGAGAGAATCAGAGAGAGAATGAATGGGAGAGAGAGAAAGAGAGAAAGAAGTGAGAGAGAGAGAATCAGAATCAGAATGAGAGAGAGAAAGAGACAGAGAATGAAAGAGAGAGAAAGAAACAGGCTGAAAGAGAAAGAGAGAATCAGAGAGAGAATCAGAATGAGAGAGAGAGAGACAGAATGAAAAAGAGAATCAGAGAGACAGAGTGAAAGAGAATGGACGTTGCTTACCTGAATGTCCCATTTATGTCCCCTGCGAAGACATTCCACAATGGGTTGTTCCGCTTTCTGATTTGATCTACTGAGTGCCAATCAAACTTCCTCTGTAGCTGGTCAGGCTGTACTTCCTGCTTCCTCCTCAGTCTTTTTTGCGAAGGCGAGTAATGCAGATGAGAGGGTCTCTGACATGGAAACCACCGGAAAAACACCAGCTGCAGAGGAAAATAAAACAAAAACCCTGCCCAAGGCCAAGAGAGGCGAGATCACAAGCGGGCTGGAATGTCTTCGCAGGGGACATAAATGGGACGTTTAGGTAAGCAATGTCCAATTTCCTGATCCCCTGCTCAGACATTCCGCAATGGGATATACCCAAGCTTAAGACCTTGGGGAGGGAATCGAAGCCTCCGCCCGGCCTTGGACAGGAATTACAGTTTGCAAAACACGTCTGCCAAACGTGGCATCAGCAGAAGCATAAACGTCTAAACGATAATGCCGAACAAAAGAAGAAATCGAGGACCAAGTGGCTGCACGACAAATGTCCCCAATAGAAGCCTGGGTAGCCCAAGCCGCCGACGTGGCAGCACTGCGTGTTGAATGAGGGAAAATACGACCTGGAACAGGATCACCCCTCAATTCATAGACTTTAGATATACAGGCCTTGAGCCATCTGCCCACCGTTGCTGATGACACCTTCAGTCCCAGGGAAGAAGGCAAAAACGAAACAAGAAGAGCCTCCGATTTACGAAAAGATGCAGTTCGATGGATATACTTTTTCAGTGCCCTGCGCACATCAAGGGTATGCCAACGTCTCTGTCGGATGTCTAGGATCCGGACAAAAATTTGGAAGAACGATATCCTGCATCCTATGAAACTGAGAATTAACCTTCGGAACGAAAGCTGGGTCTAATCGAAGAACCACTCGGTCCGGGTAGAAAATGCAGAGATCGCTCCTGATGGAAAAGGCAGCAATCTCCGAAACACGACGGGCAGAAGTAATTGCCAGCAAAAAGGCTACCTTCAATATAAGATACCGTAGAGAAACTGTACTGAGAGGCTCAAACGGATCCGATGTTAATGCTTGTAGAACCAAAGAAAGATCCCAGCTAGGATACCGATAAATCGTTGGGGGCCGAAGATTAGAAACCCAAGAAGAAAGGACCGAATCCTGGAATCCTGCGCCAAGGGCTGCTGGCCTTCACCTGGCAGAACTGTAGCCAAGGCTGCCACCTGCTGACGAAGAGTAGATGTAGCGAGACCCTTCTCAAAGCCGGCATGAAGGAACTGCAAAACCTCCGGAACCATTGCCGATGTAGGATCCACATGATGACGGGCACACCATTCTGCAAAGGCTCGCCAGGAGGCGTTGTAGATGCGGACCGTTGATGGACGTCTAGCCGCCTGGATGACCGAAATAACCTCCCCCGACAGCAGGCCCCGAGTCAGTCGTATTCTCTCAAGTGCCACACGGTTAGTTGAAGCCATTCCGGCTCAGGATGCCGGACGGCGCCTTGAGACAGGGATATGCGGTGAGACGGAATCTGCCACAGATCTACGATGGACATGGACAACAGGTCTGCGAACCATGCCCGCCTGGGCCAATGCGGCGCCACCAGAAGCAGATCCGCCCGCTCCTTGATCAGTTTCCGTACAACCCTGTACGGAATGACCGGAATCGGAGGAAATGCATAGAGGAGACCCCGCGGCCACGGAGATCGCAAGGCGTCATGACCTTCTGCGCCCCGAGTTGGAGACCGGGTGAAGAACCTCGGCTGTTGGCGTTGCCCGGGGTCGCAAAAAGATCCACCACAGGAGCCCCGAACCGATGAGAGAGTTCCTGGAACAGAAGAGGATCCAATCTCCACTCGGAGTGATCCAGCTGACCCCGGCTGAGCCAATCTGCTTCCTGATTCAACTTGCTGGAGATGTGCTCGGCCCGGAGGGATAGAACATGCTTCTCGGCCCACGTCATCAGTCGTTCCGTCTCCTCCATCAACGACAGAGATCTGGTGCCCCCCTGGCGATTGATGTGGGCCTTCGTTGTCGTGTTGTCCGTCAAAATAAGAACATGCCGGTGTAGCACTAGATGTTGAAAGTGAAGAAGCGCTAGCCGCACCGCCCTCAGCTCCAACCAGCTGATGCTGTGGTGCGACTCCGCTGTGGACCATGTACCCTGGGCAAGCTGGGACTGAAGATGGGCTCCCCAGCCGCTGAGACTGGCATCTGTCGTTAGGACAATATGCTCCTGGTCCAGGAATAGTGATCCCTGGTCCATGGCCGGTGAGAGCCACCAACGAAACGATAGACGGACCCTGGCCGGAACCCTCACTCTGGCCAGTGACTCCCCCCGTCCTTGACGTTGAAATGGAAGGAGAAACCACTGCAGGTGACGCAGATGAAAACGGGCCCAAGGGACAATGCCGATGCAGGAGATGAGCTTCCCCAGGAGCTGGGATAACAGGAACACGGGTGACCGCTTCTGTGATAGAATCTGCGTAACCAAGTCCCGAATGCTGACCTGACGGTCGGGGGAAAGATAAACACGACCCTGGACAGAATCTATGACAGCTCCCAGATGCAAGATTCTGGTCGTGGGTGAAAAGTGGCTCTTGTCCCTGTTCAACGTGAAACCGTGGTCCTGCAAGGTTTGAATGGCACGGAATCTGTCCAAGTCTGCCTGAGAAGTCAAAGAGGAAAGAATTAAGATGTCGTCCAGATAGCAGACCAGGCGGACTGGCACCTCCCTGAGTGATGCCGCCAGAGCCGCCAGAACCTTCGTGAACGTGCACGGAGCCGAAGAAAGGCCAAATGGCATTGCTTTGTATTGAAAATGGTCGGTGTCGAGGGCAAAACGGAGGAACCGCCTGTGTCTGGGATGTACAGGAATATGAAGGTAAGCCTCCTTCAAGTTGATCGACTGCATAAGATCCCCTTGTCTGATACACCCCAGCAGAGATCCGAGAGAGTGCATTTTGAAGCGGCGGTATACGAGAAAAGTATTGAGACGCTTCAGGTTGAGGATTCCTCGCCAGCTTCCCGAAGATTTTGGAACTAGAAAAAGAGTTGAATAGAAGCCCGTCCCGACTTGATCCTGTGGGACACGCTCTATGGCCTCTATTTGGAGAAGATGCTGAATTTCCAAGTCCAAAAGACGACGCTTGGCCGCCTGGGAAGGCCACGGGCGTTGTAAGAAAAAGTTTGGCAGGCTGGAAGAAAACTCCAGTAACAGGCCTTCAGACACTGTGCGTGTAATCCAGACGTCTGACGTGGTGGCCTCCCATTGGTGGTAATAGGCCTGTAGTTTTCCTCCAATGGGAAGCTGAGGCCCCGAGTCACTTTCCCCGATGGGAATAGCGAGAGGCGGCTGCTCGGAAGGGATGGCGGAAACTGGACTGGTGTCTACTATGGTCTCGAAAGGAAGCCCGATCTGATGCTGGCTGGTAGGAGTAAGACTGAAATCTCTGGTAGGAAGAGCCCCCAGATCCTTGGTCACCTCGAAAGGACTGCCATTGATAAGGTGAAAAATGTCTCTCAGAGCGCCTGCCCACCGATGGTAACACCTTCTTCTTGTCCCTGTTCTCTACAAGCACCAACTCAAAGGACGAGCCAAACAAAGACGGACTCCTGTAGGACGCTGCAGTGAGATGCCACTTTGACTTCATGTCAGCCCTCCAGTTCCTTAACCACAGCAGGCGACGTGACGAAACAGAAGAGGCTAAGGCGCGAGAGGCAAACTTGGCTGCGTCCAGAGATGCATCTGCAGAATATTCCGCTGCTGCAACCAGCTTCACCACATCTTGGTGAAGGTGAGAATTGTCAGGAGGCAACCTATCCCTCAACTGACGTAACCACACCAGTGACGCCCTGTTAAAAAAGGAGGCTGAGGTCGCTGCTCGGATGGCCCAGGCCGCAGCTGGTGAGTCTTACGACAGGCCATTTCCGCTTTCTTATCCTCAAACTTTAAACCGTCACCAACCTCTCCGACGAGAACAGCCGATGAAGTAAGGGCAGCAACCGGTTCGTCCACAGTAGGCAGCTGTAACAGCTCATCCAATCTAGGTGAAGAACAATACAGCTTCTTGTCAAATGAATTTGGACCGCCTATCGAAGTAGGGTGATCCCATGGCTTCTGTATGACCTGAGCAAAAAGATCTGGACAAGGAATAAAGTCAGAATCTGCCTTGGGCATGAGAAATAAAGAATTGCTCACATTAGACTGAACCTGTGAAGTAGATTGCTGATCAAGGGTATCCTCCATATTGGTAGCAGCCTTCGCCTTACATAACAGCTGCTTAAACAAAGACGGTTTAAATAAACCTGGAAAGGCCAGTTTGTCTGGTAACTCTTCCTCATCCCCTGACAGCTCAAAATCCTCAATAAATTCCTCCTCTGCCGTCTGCTCCACCATCTGCTCAGAAGAAGTAGAAGCAATAGAATGCTGCACCTGAACTGTCGGTAACTGACAAGGAATATTAGCTGCACACTCTGGTGGTAACATATATCCGGTCTGTTGAAGACCCACCTGAAAAATACGAGAAATTGCCTGAGACACCATTGAATTAAAGTCCAGAAATTGAGGAGGAGGAGGAGGAGCCAAACACTCCTCCTGTCGCAGCCCAGCTGCCGTAGGAGTGAACATAGCTTCAGGTATGGGGCGAGGCAAGGGAACCGCCTGGTCAGATGCCACTGGACCCGATGTACTTGTGTGCTCCCTTTGGGAAATAAGATCATGAGAGACATGAATCATCTCGCCTTGAGAAATCACATCTTGATCAACTTCTGGAACAGAGGGTTGAACATGCCCACATGGAACCTGTGGAGGCCGAACCACCACCTCAGGAACAAGAGGCACTGGAGCTTCTTTTTGTGCCTTAGCAAAAACACGTTCCAAGGCATTATGCCTCCTCAAGGCATATTTGTCAGAAACAGGGGCAGGTTTGGCTTTAGAGGCCTTAGACCTTTTCCCTTTGGACCCCCTAGAAGGGGCAGGGCTAGGGGATTGATCCTGTTCCAGATCAGAAGACAGGTCAACATCAGACATCATGCACAACTGAAAGTGAGATCAAGTAGAGAAATCTATATATATAAATCTATGTAACAGGTTAGCAGAAAAATTTGAATTGAATTAGACAAAAAAATTTCCAGACCACTTCGCCTTCCACAGTCTGTATAAGTTTTAGAATAGAGATAATAAGTATTGTTATTAGTATTAGTATGAAATATAGAGATAAAATAATATTGTCCTTTTTTTTATATATAAGGAAAAAAATTTCAACAATAAAGTATGTAACTGCAAAACTGTAATCCCAAATCCAACTTATTCCTCCTTTCTCTCCCTTTTTTTAAATTTTTTTTTATTTTAGAGAGATATAATCAGGCCAAAAATGCTGCAATCAGCAGCAATAAATGAAAGCAAATACTTTCCTCTCCCGCTCAGCAGCGCCAGATCAACAGGAAGACTCAAGCAGGTAAAGCAGACAGCGTCCCAGCCTGCGAGTACTGGAAGGCGAAGGCAATCCCCCACACAGGCCAAAACGCTCCAAACGGCAAGGAAAAAAGGCGCCAACAAAATGGCGGCCGCCAGTGACTCTGCACTTCCGAAGAAGGCAAAGAGCCAGTCTGATAATGGCCACAATAGGTGGAGTGGGATCCCGCAGCCTCAGCGAGGCGTTTCCCAAGTAAACGAGTTTGCCAGCCGGCAGGGACTCTCGGCCGCTCAAAATCCAACAAAAAAAACCCCAGAAAAAAATAAAATGGTGAGGACTGCGGGGCGTGACAACGCTACGCCCGCGGCCAGCAACAAGCAGAAAACGAAACAGGTGGCAAGCCCAGCCGAAGCTAGACACAGAAAAAAACAAAAATAAACAGCGAGAGGCAATCGGAGCCCCGAAACGCCTACTCACGAGTCAGGAAAGCACTCCCACGTCGCGCAGCCCTCACAGAAAAGAAAAAAATGAAAAAACACCAAAAATAAACTAACTCAGAAACAAATTGACTTAAGAGAAAAGGCACTCGAAGTCTGATACCATCAACTGAACGAAAAAGACTGAGGAGGAAGCAGGAAGTACAGCCTGACCAGCTACAGAGGAAGTTTGATTGGCACTCAGTAGATCAAATCAGAAAGCGGAACAACCCATTGCGGAATGTCTGAGCAGGGGATCAGGAAATTCAGAGAGAGAGAGAGAATCAGAATGAGAGAAAGAAAGGGGGGGAGAGAGAAAGAGTGGGAGAAAGAGAAAGGGGGAGGGAAATGAAAGAGAATGACAGAATGAGAGAGAATCAGAATGAGACACAGAGAAAGACAGAATGAAAGAGAGGGAATCAGAGAGAGACAGAATGAAAGAGAATCACAGAGAGAGAATCAGAATGAGAGAAAGAAAAATACAGTAATGATCTTGAACAATCCATAATTATGTTGGACATGGATAAGGCAGAATATTTCCTACGATTCCAGAATGTTTTTTTTTATTGAAAAGTTTTACACAAAAAATATTTTCCCTCCCAATACTCCCCCCCACCCTTTTTCCCTCCCCCCCCAACTTCCCAGAGCAAAATACAGGGTATTTCAATTAACGATCATAAGCTAAATTAAACTATCTATCCTTAAACTAACAGATTCCCCCCTTAAAACCTTAACTCCGCTATAGATAACATAATACTTCTAAAGTTTAACATTCATTCATAGGCTATTTGGTATTTTCTTCTCTGATACTTATTTTGAATATAATCAATCCATCTTCTCCATTCCGATATATATCTTTCTTGTGAATAGTCCTTTAAATACGCTGAAATATTCGCCATTTCCGCTAAGTTCGCTACTTTCAGTATCCACTCTTCAATAGTAGGCAGAGTCTTTCTTCCAATATTGCGCAACCAGCAGCCTAGATGCCGATATTAGATTTAAGATCAGTTTAGTTTCTGATGATGTACAATCCAGTGTTATACCCAATAAAAACAATTGCGTAAATTTCAACCTTTTTTTCAAAATATTCTGCATCACCCACCAAATTTTTATCCAAAATGCTTTGATTTTCTTACAAGTCCACCATATATGATAATAAGTTGCATCCTCACAATCACATCTCCAACATTTAGCTTGCAAATTTGAGTACATACATGATAATTTTTTAGGCTCTAAATGCCATCTATAAAACATTTTAAAAAAATTTTCTCTTAAGAGAAAATTTGTGCTTGCGTAAACTTAACATTTCTAACCTAGATCTTTTCCCATGTTTCTATCATCACTGGTTCCTGAAAGTTTTGTGCCCATTTTATCATACAATCCTTAACCAATTCTGTTTCCGAATCTATTTCCAATAATGCGTTATACAACCTTTTAATATGCATTTGTCTTTGATCTCTAATCTGTTTTACCAAATTTTCCTCATTTTGCATAACACCAATTTTTTGATCTTCCTTCCATCTAGCTTGGAGCTGACCATACTGAAATCAAGTATAAGTTATCCCTTCTTCTTTCAATACATTTAAAGATTTCAATTGCAATTTGCCCCTTTCCATAAAAAGAAGCTCTTTATAGGTAATCACCTCCTGTTTTTATTCTATACTTATA
The DNA here is from genome assembly GCA_012654045.1 of Ptyas mucosa. NCBI lineage: Eukaryota > Metazoa > Chordata > Lepidosauria > Squamata > Colubridae > Ptyas > Ptyas mucosa. The sequence goes on along the minus strand of WNWU01013905.1, from coordinate 1,145,851 downwards.
TTTTCTATTGCATGTCTGGGATTTGCCCATATAGGTATTTTGTAATTTAACTTATATTGATACTTTTTCCAAACCCTCAACAAAGCATTTCTAAGTATGTGACCTTTAAACACCTTATCCACTTTTTTTTCATATAACAAGTAAGCATGCCATCCATATAACAAATCATAACCTTCTATATTTAACATTCTCTCTTCAGTTAGATTAAACCAGTCACTAATTTGTGATAAGACAGCTGCTTCATAGTACAATCTTAAATTAGGCATTTTAAGACCTCCTCTCTCACGTATATCCTGTATAATTTTCAATTTTATTCTTGTTTTTCCCATCCCAAATAAAAGTACTAACCCCTTTCTGCCACTCCCTCAAATTTCCATCTTTCTTAAGCACTGATATCATTTGGAACAAAAATAAAAACCTAGGTAGCACATTCATTTTTATTACTGCTATCCTTCCCAATAAAGATAATTGTAACTTTTTCCAGTTTTCCATTTCTTTCTGCACTTTTTGCCAAAGAACTTCATAATTATTTTTAAATAATTTCATATTTGAGGCTGCAATATATATTCCTAGATATTTAACCTTATTAACTATTCTGAACCCCGTTATTCTTCCTAAATCATCTCTTTGGGATACAGACATATTTTTAATTATCACCTTTGTCTTATGTTGGTTTACTTTAAATCCAGATACCTTGCCATATTGACCTAATATATCTAACATATATGAAGCCGATTCTATGGGTTGAGATAAAGTAACAACCAAATCATCTGCAAATGCTCTTACCCTGTAATCTTGTTTTCTAATTACAATTCCCTTTATTTTGTCCGAATCTCGTATCTTATTCAACAAAACTTCTAGAGTTAAAATAAATAACAATGGGGATAAGGGACAACCCTGCCTTGTTCCTTTCTCAATTTTGAAAACATCTGTTAAACCTCCATTAACTATTATTTGTGCTGTTTGTTCCTGATATGTTGCTTTAATTGATTGTATAAAATATTCTCCAAAATGCATTTTTTCTATTATCTTAAACAGAAATTGCCAATTCAATCGATCAAATGCCTTCTCTGCATCCAAAAATATAAATGCTGCAGGGACTTGGCTGTTTTTTTCCAAATATTCCAGTAAATTTACAACTTGTCTAACATCGTACTTCATTTGTCTCCCTTTTAAAAACCCTGATTGATCACTATGAATTGTTTGTTCCATAACTGGCATTAATCTATTCGCTAATATTTTAGCAAAGACTTTGTAATCAGTATTCAAAAGCGATATTGGCCTAAAAGTTTCTGCTTTAATACAGTTTTGATCTTCCTTTGGAATCAATGAAACAAAAGCTGTTCTCCAAGAGGGTGGAACTCCTCCACCTAATTGAATTTTGCAAAATAAGACTCTAAGCAGTTCTACCATTTCAGACTGTAAATTCTTATAATAAACAGCTGTTAATCCATCTGTTCCCGGAGCTTTACCTGTTTTTAACTGGTTAATTGCTGCAATAATCTCCTCAGAGGTTATTGGCTGGTTCAGCCCCTCCCTCTGTTCTGGCGTTAATTCAGGAATGTTTTCCTCCTTTAGATATCTATCTATATTTGTACCTTGGATTGAATCGCTAGCATACAACTTTGTATAAAATTCTAAGAAAGCTTTTTTAATCATATTCTGTTGATAAACTTCCTTACCTCTAAATTCTATCTTAGCAATAACTCCTGATTTTTGTTTTTTTCTCAACACATAGGCCAACCACCTACCTGGTTTATTAGCATTGCAAAAAGTATTGTGTTTAGCATATTGTAAACTAGTTGCCACTTGGTCAGCCATAATCATATTAAATTGCTCTCGTAATATCTTTATTGTTTCTTTTACTTTCTTATCTCCTGGATTAATTATGAGTAATTGTTCTCTCTTTTTTATCTCCTCCTCAATCTCTTTCCGCTTCTTTTGTCATTTTAATCTATATTTATTATTCATGTGTATTAAAGTTCCCCTCATATAAGCCTTACTTGCATCCCATACCATTTCCATAGAGGTACCCTTACCCATATTATTGACAAAAAATTCTTTCATTTGTTTTTTAAGCTCATTCACATTTTCTTCATATCTAAATAAATTTTCATTTATCCTCCAAGACTTCCTTTCTCCCCTTTCCTGTTCCAATTCCACCCAAACCAGACTATGATCAGTTAAAGTTATCGGGCATATCTTTGTCTTCTTCACCCTAGAAAAAAATCATTTGTAGTTAGTATAAAATCAATCCTAGAAAAGGATTGATGTCTATCAGGAAAAAAAGGAAAGTCTCTTTCCTCAGCGTTCCGTACTCTCCAAATGTCTCTCAGTTCCATATCTTCCACCATATCAAAAAAAGATTTAGGTAGTTTCGCACGTGTTGAAATCTTTGACAAATTTATTTTGTCCTTCTGTGTATCTATTACTCCATTCCAATCACCCATTAATATAAAGAATTTATAGTTCCATTGTATTATTTTGGTATGTAAGAATTTATAAAATTTATCATGTTGTTGATTAGGCGCATATATTCCAATTAAAATGAGCCTTGGATAGTACAGTGGTCTAATGCACCCTGTTATTAAGATCAGCTGCTTGCAATTATTGCAGGTTCAAATCCCACCAAGGCTCAAGGTTGACTCAGCCTTCCATCCTTTCTAAGGTAGGTGAAATGAGGACCCAGATTGTGGGGGCAATAAGCTGACTTTGTATAAATATACAAAAAGTATGAAGGCTATTGCTTAATGCACTGTAAGCCGCCCTGAGTCTCCGGAGAAGGGCGGCATATAAATCAAATTAAAATAAAAAAAAAATAAAAAAGCATTTTTCCATTTTGTGTTAATAATTCAATTGCAATATATCTACCTTGAGTGTCTGCCTCAATTAAATTAGCTGGTAAACCCTTCTTTATGTATATAACCAAACCGTTTTTCTTCTCTGATGTTGATGCCACAAAATGTGTGCCTAATCTTGAGTTTGTCAAATATTTTTGATCTGACAGTCTAATATGTGTTTCTTGCAGACAAATAACATCATTCTTAAATTGTTTCAAATAATGAAATATTTTCTTTCTTTTTTGTGGTGAATTTAAGCCATTGACATTCCAAGATAGAAATTTAGTTGCCATCTTTGGCCCCTCAAAGCTTCAAGAGCATCTGCTGAATATCCTCCTCCATCTTACTCTTCAGCCTAGCCCCTCCCACTGCTTCTGTTTTTTGGATTTCTTGAGATAAAGCTTGAGATTGTTGCTCTTTTAGTTGTTGTTCTTGGCGTTTGTAGGTTGCTCGTCTCAATCATTGTTCTCTTGGTTCCTCTGTCTTCTTGAGTGGTTCAACAGTTGGGGGTGGGCCCCCAAATTGCACTACATCTTCTTCCATAATGATTCCTCCAGCTGCAGCTTCAGCATAGGTTTGTATCTGCTTTCCATCTTTCTCCTGTGATAACATCTCCTTCTTCTTTCTATACTCCCCCTGGTAGGGATGGGTATCCAGCCTTTAAGACATTAACATAGAAATCTTTCCCTTTCCAAACTGTATTTAAACGATATCTTTCTCCACCATAATTCACTATTAGACCAGTTGGAACATCCCATCTGTACTGAACTTGCCGATTTCTCAATTCATTTGCCAAAAATCCAAAGTCCTTTCTGTCTCTTAACATTTTAGAAGGAATCTCTTTCAGAACTACTAATTCTTGTCCAGCCACTTGAACTTTATTCTTATAGGAAGCTTGTAAAATATCATTTCTGATCCTCCTGGTTGTAAAATAGATCACCACATCTCTTGGCAGCTGCCTTTGTCTTGCCACCCAAGAATTAACTCTGTAAATTTTGTCAATTTGAATTGCTACGTCTTCTGGTCTTTCTTTAATTATCTCTGCCATAGCTGCAGCACAAATATCCTTTAAATTTTCATGACTATTTTCTTTTAGCCCTCTCAATCTCAAAGCAAATTCCATAGACCTGTATTGTAACATAACCAGTTCATCATCCACCTTCTCTGTTTTAGTCATAATTTCTCCTACTTTGTTTTCCAAATTCAAATTGGCTTCATTAATTTCTTCCACTCTCTCCTCCAACTGAACAAGGTGTTTTGCCAATCCTGAAAATACTAATATAATATCTTCTCTTATTTCATTATGCTTTTCTTCAACAACATCTTTAATTGCTTTTATATCTTCTGCAAATTCTTTAAGTTTCCCATCCATAATTACTGTTTGGTCATTCGTAGCTGCAGTTTGATTATTCATGGCTTCTTTTATAAATTCCTTAAGTTCTTTTAAAGAAGCCTCCTGGCTCTGTGAATCCACTGGAAGTTGTGCTTTCTGTGTCACTACTGACACTATTGGAGAGCCTCCTCCACTTTTAGGAACTCCTGGCTTAACTTGCTTAGAAGCCATCTTATTCTAAAAAATCTTTTTCCCCCCCTTTAACAGCCACAAAATCTCTTGGACAGTTTTCAAAAGAAATTTATAATTTGTCAAACAAAATAGTCTTTCCTCCACCTCCACCAAACACTCAGTCCAGCAGCCTTAATCCACTCTCAGAGTGCTGATCTCTCAACAAGCACTTTCGTTTCTAACTTTCACTTTCACGCCCACAACAAAGGCACCATCTTCCAGCCTCCAAGTCAAAGAAGCTCAATTAGAAACAATGTAAACCCGGAGCTAAGCATTGATACTTGCAGATTGCTTGTTTTCCTGCTTCCGCTCTGTCTGCTCTTTGGATTCAATTGATCTCACTTTTGCCTGCAGAGTTGGTCGCGACGTCTGGCTCTGTTAACACAGAGTCGTCCCGGATCCAGAGCTTCAGTGGGCTAAACGGGGAGCTCTCACCCTCCAAACCCCTGGAGTTGTTCCAGGGGCTTACAGGGAGCTCTACCCACCGGCTCTCCTCTCTGTCTTCTCCCAATGGAGAGGTTTTTAAGCCGCCAGACAGCTGTTCAGCGCTGTCAAAGCGGCTTTTACAAATTGCGGGGCTGGCGGTCCGCGAAGACCGTCCGCAACACCGGCGGTGCCAACCGGAAGTCCAAGATTCCAGAATGTTGAGGGGAAGGGGGATGATCTTGCAGAGGAAATGGCAGAATTACTGGCAGAGGCATTGGAAATAGATGAACAGAAAGCTCTCTATGGGATGGAAAAAATATTTAGAGTATATACAAGCTACGGGAGAAGATATAAGGTTCCCAGAGAGGTACACATGAGATTTTCAAAGAAGGTAACAAGAGCGGAAATACTCCAAAGAGAAAGAGATGTATGATTGAAATACAAAGAAAGAGAAATAGTAGTTTTGAAGCAGATACCCAGAAGGGAAAGCAAATATTAAGTAAACTTTAGATGGCTAATACCTGAGGGAATATAGGTGACTTGGAGGGAAAAAAGACACAGATTAGACCACGGTGGAGAGTGCACAACAATTTTATGATCAGTAAAGGGAAAAGGGAGCAAGCAGAGATGTTGGAAGTGACAGCAGAAGGAAACACACAACAAGAAGAAACCGAAATAGAGGAAAAAGAGAGAAGGGAAAGAGAAGGAGCAAAACAGAAAGAACAGAGAGAAATAAGATCAACTAGGACAACAAAACCAAAATAATAAGTAATATAAATAAGTAAACAATGGAAGAAGAAACAAAATTACTATCAATTAATATAAATGGACTAAACTCACCAATGAAAAGAAAAGGAATCTTCAATAAATTAGAGAAATTAAATTAAATTTAATTTGCCTTCAAGAAGTCTATATTAAAAAACAAGATAGTAAGCTATTAAGAGTACCCCAAAATTGGGAAACTATATTTTTCATTAGCACAGCAAAAGAAAAGGGGGGGGGTCATTCTATACATTAAAGAAACAATAAAGGCTAGACAAATTTTTGCAGATGAAGAGGGGAGAATATTGATGGTGGAGGTAACAATAAACCAAAAAAAGACCTGAAATGTGGGAAATGTAAACAGGCCTGAGAAACTTTTTATCATGTATGGTGGCTATGTCCTAAAATCAAGGTATACTGGAGGAAAATTAAAAATTGGATATTACAAATTAAAGGAGAAGAAGTAGAGCTAGATCCAGGGATTTTTTCTACTAGGAATATATAAACGAAATATTAGAAAAGAAATGAAATATTTGATACATCATATAATTACGGCGGCCAGAATAGCGATCGCACAAGTTTGGAAGACGGATTATTTGCCAACTGACCAACAGATAATACAAAAAATATACGTATGTGCGGAATCAGATCAACTAACACTGAAATTAAAGGATAAGGAAAGCTCAAAGTACTTTAAGGTATGGCACAAGTGGTATGATTGGATTAAGAGGGGAAAAAGTGGATAAAGATATTCTTAATAAGGTATAAAGACAATCTTGATGAGTAGCTTAAAATTAATAACTGATAATCAGTAGTGTATCTACATGTTTACTTCATATAAATACCAATAATGATTTCACCATCAGGATGATGTATGTGGGACTAGGTTATGAAATTTATAATCTCTATAGGAGAAGAATATATATATAGATATGTATAAGAATATAAATGGAAAATTAATATAAGATATGATCTATGTATATGAATATTTTATTATGGTTTTAATTGTTTTTATGACTGTTTGATATTTAATAAAGTTTGTTTTAAAATTTAAAAAAAACAAACCCAAAAACAGATATTGTTGATAAGGATATATGCACCTAATAATAAACAAGATGAGTTTTATGGAAAACTACACAAGAAAATCATAGAATTGGAATACGAAAGGCTTTTTTAAAAGCCTCTCTGACGATCCCAGCTGAGTTTTCTGATTGTCAGATATTTTTTTAAAAGCCTATCTGACGGTCAGGCAACTCAGCTGGGATCGCCAGAGAGACTTTTAAAGCATTTTTTCCTACAACCTCTTCAGCGGAAGAGGTGGTTAAAAAATGCTTTGAAAAGGCTCTGACCATCCCAGCTGTGTTACCTGATCGGCAGAGGCTTTTCAAAGCATTTTTTTAACCACCTCTTCGGCGGAAGAGGTTGAAGAAAAAAATGCTTTGAAAAGCCTCTGACGATCCCAGCTGAGCCGTGCAATCATCAGAGGCTTATTTTTTTACTTTTAAAAGCATTTTTTTCAGTGCAAAAAGTTGTAGAAAAAATGCTTTTAAAAGTTAAAAAAAAGCCTCTGATGATCATGCGGCTCAGCTGGGCATGGTGGAGGGGGGGGGCGCAGGGATTTTTGCTACCGGTTCTCCGAACCACCCATTGCCATCGCTACCGGATCAGGCGATCCGAACCGGGAGCATTTCACCCCTGATGACATCAGAATTGACCGCATGTGTGCAAGAGATAGAAATAGAACCTAATGTTTGGGCAGATCATAATCCGATGAAAATTGTATGGAAAGGACAAAAAAGAAAATGGAGATGGATGTTAAATCAAGCAATAATGCAAGAAAAACAATTTATACAAAAGATGGAAAAAGAATTGGACTTTTTCTTCAAAGAGAACAGGAAGGAAGAGACCTCCCTACAAACTATATGGGATACTGTTAAAGCTTATTAGCTTTAACATATATGGGAAAGAAAAATAAGAAGAAACAAAATAAGATAATGCTAGAAAAATGTAAAAGATTGGAATTAGAATTACAGAGAGAACCACAAAAAAGGAACTGAAAAATCGAATAGACATAATAAAACATAAAATGAACTTATTGGAAAAAGAACTGGCATATAAAATCACGAGTGCAAAGCAAACCTTTTTTGAAAATGCAAATAAGCCTGGAAGGTGGTTGGCATATAAACTGAAAAAAGAGAGAGAGAAAAAAATTGATATGTCGACTAATTGATGAGAAAGGGACCCTTCAGTATCAGAATGAGGAGAAAAAAACTATCATAAATTGTAGGACAAGGAGCAAATTCTAGAAAATAAAATACAATAATATTTGGAACAATCTGAACTTCCCATGGTACTGGATACAGTTAAGGACATGTTGAATGAACAAATAACTATGATGGAAGTGACAGAAGTAATTAAGAGACAAAAAAACAATAAAACACTAGGGCCCGATGGGCTACCGGCAGAATTATACAAACAACTAGAAGAGGTTTTAAGATATTAAGTCCAGTAATGGTGGAAGTTTACAACGAAGTATTACTAGAAGCAAAAATATCAAACTCATGGATGGAAGCAAATATTATCCTCATACCGACAGATGATTCAGATTTAACACAGATAAAGAACTATAGGCCAATATCCTTATTGAATGCGGACTATAAAATATATGCTTCAATAATAGTAGAGAGTTTAAAAAATATTTGAATGAATTTATACATCCAGATCAGAATGGATTTCTACCAATGAGACAGATCAAAAATAATACAAGAATGATTTTAAATACATTGGAGTATTATGAGACACACCCTGGAAAACAAATGGCGTTGGTGTTTCTAGATGCACAGAAAGCATTTGACAATGTTAATTGGCAATTCATGATAGCACAACTAAAATATATGGACTTTGGGCAGAGATTTATTAATTTATTAAAGCAATATATTGTAAACAATCAACTAAGGTGATAGTAATTGGGAGACACGACAGAGAACTTTGATATCAAGAAAGGTACCAGACAGGGATGTCTACTGTCTCCACTGCTATTCATATTGACTTTGGAAGTGTTAACCAGGAACATTCAGCAAGATGAAGAAATAAAAAGAATGGAAATAAAAAAAGAGAAATACAAACTACAGGTATTCTTAGATGACTTGGTCGTCATACTAGAAGACCCCCTAGGAACTGGATCAAAGTTAATTAGAAAAATATAAGAATATGGGGAAGTAGCAGGACTGAAAATAAACAGGGATAAGACAAAGTTTTTAGTCAAGAATCTCACAGATACACAAAAAAGAGTGTTGATGGAAAGAATATACTGATAGTTTAAAAAGTGAAGTATTTAGGAATATAACTAACAGCAAAATGTACAACAATTAAAGAGGATAATTACATGAAATTGATGAGACAAATTAAATTAGACCTGGAGAAATGGAAAGATTTACAACTGTCACTATCAGGAAGAATAGCTACTATAAAAATGAACATTTTGCCAAGATGACTATGCCTATTTCAAACAATACCAATAAAACTGGAGAAAAAATATTTTGAACAACCATATAAAATAATATTAAGATATGTTTGTTTGGAAAGAAAGCAAGAATAGACTTGAAAATGTTGCAGGAAACCAAAAAAAGAGGTGGCTTTGGTCTACCAGATTGGGAATTGTACTACCAGGCCTCGGTACTCACATGGGTGAAAGAATGAATCAGTTTGAGATACACAAGATTACTAACATTAGAAGGACATTACCTCCAACTAGGCTAGCACTCTTTCTTATGGTATGGGAAGAATAAGATACACAGTTATTTTCAGAAACATTGTTAGAAATGCATTGCTATCAGCCTGGTTCAAAATAAAAGAACACTATTTGAAAATACCAATCTGGCTTTCCACCATGGAGGGATTGGTACATCCTAATATTATTAATATGGAAAAAATAGTAAGATATAAAGATATTTTGAATGACAAAGGAGAACTGAAAACTAAACATTTATTATATAGTTTATTGTTTAATAACGTTTCTCTCCATTTTCTCAAGAAAGCATTAATTCCGGAGTTAAACAGTTAATATTAGAAAAACAAATATTTAAATCTTATTTTAAAATAAGATGAACAAGGTTGATTTTCTTTCAGAGGCTACCAGCTTAATGGTTGGTCCCATCTGGACTTAATCTGCCTCAGCGAACTTAAAAGGCTATAGACTAATTTAAAATTCATACCTATGACAAATGTGTATATTCCACAAGGATTTCCTATTTCTAAATAATTTAAAGATAACATCCTTTTCAGGTAGCAATATCAGACATTTTGAGTTGCAATCAGGCTTTCCACAATGCTGATTTTTCTTGTTTAACAAGACAGAAAAATACTAGGTTTACACCAAATACTAGGTTTCCTTTGGGAAGAACTGACCACACTAGAAAGCAAAGCACTAAAAGCACTCGTTGCTCTCGTTTCTTCCTTGAGAAGAAATAAAATGCAACATTACAACAGCTAACCACCGGAAACGCATAAAAAGAGGGAAAAAATTCAAGGCAAGCAATTGGAGCTCTCTTGAAGGAAGTTTCACCTTTAAATCTGTCTTCTTTTTATAACTAAATTATTCCCTCTCCGAACTCTACGGATTATTGGGAGCAATTACAGTAAACAGATAATAGGAATACTAAACGTGCCCCATATCCACAATCCGATCACACTGGTAGATGCTTCACATTAAATGGATGCTTCTACTTCAAATAACAAAAAAGGAGTCTTTTTCCTAATCCTCAAACAGCTTCATTTTCCTCCTTGTCCTTGCAGGCTTCTTAATCCACATTCATGAGAAGTGGCGCGAATGGGTAAATCGCTGCCGCGAGGTACAATAGCATTTATATACATTTCCTCCGTCACACTTGAAACGTTGCGTCTGCCTTCAACCTGGCTTCGCTCCGAACTGGTCTTTTCTCCATTCCAGGAAGTTTTACGTTATCCTTATGTTGTGAGACCAACACAGAAGGCGTGTATTATTAAAGCACAGAAATCCAAAGCTTTCTTACCTTTCTCCCTACAGTTATTTTCCCTCTGTCGCTCTGTCCACGCCGGGACAACTTTATTAAGGCGTAGCAGCCCCAACTACCTCCGTAGCAGCAAATAGCGGGCTTCGCGGGCCTCTCCCTCTCGTCCGTTACAGTGGAAGCGGATCCGGATACATTAGAAGGCAAGGCCCTCCTGGGAACTAGCGAGAGGTCGACGTCCGCCCAGCGACCTCACTGATGTCATTGGGGAAAACGCAGGACGGAGGGCCATCAAAAGTCGTTACAGCGAAGGAAGGGGTGGAGGCGGACTACTGTCAAGGGAAGCCGAGAAGGGGCTGTGAGGGTTCATTTGTATGGGTACAGATCACAAACAAAGCTTTGCCTATCAGGCATGTTTTACAGTACTTTCCAGAATGTGGGAAGGGGAAATTATTTCCTATTTTTATCCTGATCTACTTTACATCATCCTATCTCTATCTTTCTTATCTCTATGCTTCAGACCGTGGATGGGATCTGGGGAAACACCGTTACTTGCGAAGTTTGCATTGTCTGCACCAAATGCCCCTACGTAGCCTCTTTCTTCCTTTTCTTTCTCTCTCGTGGAGCTACGGCGAACGTTAGAAGGTTTTCTTCGTATTTACCTCTGCTTGAACAAATAGGTCTACAAAGAAGTACGATTTTTGCTTTCTCTGAGAAATATGTTTCTTAAAAGTAAGCAGTCTTTAGCAGTTCCTCTGCCGCTCTCTCAATTGAATTTTACAATCCTGGACTGACTGAAGGGATCCAGTTAATTTCTCCCCTCTCAGCCTAGTGTTTACAGCCAGCTTTTGTAGGATTCAAAGCCAGTATTGGCTACCTTCTCCTGGTTGAGCTCCTATTGTCAGTTTTAGGAAGGAGGCTTGTTGTGTAGTATTCCTTTCTTTCTGACCAAACCATACTCCAAGTCCCTGGCTGCTGGTTTTTGCCTGCTGTTGGCCAAAGCTCTTTTTCCTTTTATTGCTTATCCTTACTAACTTCTGCCTCCTGTTTTGGTGGAAGTTTTTTTTTTGCCTTTGTGTTACCCAACCTAGTATGAAAAATTCTGGATCTGGTGAGTCCCATGCCACTCCTCACTTTTGAAGTAGTTCTATGTCCTTTCTGCCACATCTCTGACTCATCCCTTGCCCACACTATGGTCTCCCTTTTCAGCTTCCACACAAAACCTTGTACTACATATAGTTTTAAAAAGAGAACTGTTGAACCACTTTTCTCTCATTGTATGACAACATATCAGAGAGATGTGGTGGGAGAAGTAGAAGATAAACATACTGAGCTATCCTGTTTGGTAACAGTAATGTGACAGAAATTAGATGCATTTTCTCTTGGGGGAAAGGTGTAAACAGAAGTCAAAGTGTTTAATTCATAAAATCAGAGTCATACGGTTGGGACCTTGCAGGTCTTTTAAAGTTAATCCCCCTACCAAGACAGGAGTCCTCATACATCTTGGACAAATTGTTCAATCTTTTCTTGAAAACCTCCAGTGATGAAGCACTCGCAATTCTGGGACGCAAGCTGTTTCACGGCTTAATATTTCTCACTGGCAGGAAATTTCTCATTTCCAGGTTGGATTATTTTCTGGCAAGCTTCCACCCATTGCTTCTTGTCCTATTCTCAGGTACTAGGGAGAAAAAAATCAACAGCCACTTCTCTGTGGCAGTTCATGGGAAGACTGCTACCATGTCTCCCCTTTTCTTTGTTAAATTAAACATACTTAGTTCTGTTGGAAGAAATGTCCATCTGGGTTCAGTTCCAAGTGGGGAGAAAGACACTGGAAACATGGAGACTGCTTGAAAAGATGGTTTAATGGTGGACAGGACTACATGGTTTTGAGGTCCTGGGCAAAAAGGCACATGGGTGAGAGAGATATATAGATTTATACCCTCTGTTGGGCTTTGAATTTGAGCTTGTATTCTGATTGGTTGTCAGACTCCCATGGGGCCATGCAAGGCTAACTTTGTAGGTCGTCTTTTCAGTGCCTGTCTTGGTTGAGCCTTGCTGGGTGATGTAATCTCCCCAGGTGCCATGTGGTGAGTTCTGTTGCTAGATGGGTAGAGGGCTAATCCTATCATGTCCTGAGGTCCATGTCTTTTTTTTTTATTGAAAAAGTTTTAAAAGTTTTACATACATTTTCTCCCCCCTCCCCAACCACCCCCCCAACTTCCCAGAGCAAATACAAGATAAAATACAGCTCAAATTCTCTAAATTAAACTCCATTTCACACTTATCATAATCATAATCATTAAACAAGTAGATAAAAGGAAAGCAAGTCTTCTTTCTTCTTATTCCATCTAATTCAACAGAATTAGTCTCCATTTATAATTACAGCAGTTAATAAAACAATTAAGTATTACCTAATCAAACCTATCATTACTCAATATAGCTAATTAATACTTAACAAATTATTAAGTCTATACAATTTAACAAGATATTTTATAACTTCTTTCATTTAAAACAAAGAAAAAAACCCAACAACAACACAAAAAAAGAAAAAAAAGAAACCCTCATTCAAAAACCCCCAAATTTAAAATAAAATACTATATAAAGTCTTCCGTCCTCCACTTTTAAACCATCAAGGTCCAATTATAGTTAAAACACTTAATAAAAAAAAATAATAAATTTTTAATTCAAAAAAAATATAACAATCAAACCTTATTAATTTATCAATACAGATAAAATGTCATTTAATAACTATATCAAACATTTAAATTCTTCATACTAGATTAAACCAGTTGCTAATCTTCTTGTCTTCACATCTTCCAACAGCATATAGAATATCTTCATTGGCGTCTACCCACCTAAATAAAAAATTGCTTCTTTATAAAAAAAAAAAACCCCGAGTGACTTTATAATTATATTTGAAATAGTATCCATCAAATCCAGTCAAAAATTAGATTAGTAAATTCATCAGACGTATTAGGGAAACCACCAGATCAACTGCAATTGCTCTAGGTCCATAGTCCTTTTGCCTTATATTTATTACCATCAAACAGGAAACTCCAATTTACTATGTTCAATAAAACTTCTGCGATTACAATTAGATCCAGATTTATTACAGTCCTTAATAAAAAATTCCAAATCATTCAAGTCAGGGCATATTTCACAGCCCAACACACCAGCATTGCTGTGATCTGTTTATTCTTCTCAAAATATTCCAATACAGCTGTAAATTGCCTCCTCATCGTCGCTCATCACTTAGTTAACTGGCATTAAACTGCTGTCTGCTTTTTTTTCCCCAAAAAATTCAAAATCTTTAAACAGTTAAACAATACTTTTTAAGGACCATCATCTCATCAAGCAGGGTTATTTTCCATTTCTCCAGTCTTTCTTCTTTTCCTTTTTACAAACTTTCTTCTTAACTTTGATCCCTCTGCCTTTTTTAACTCCAGTAAAATTTTGCGGTTTTTGGGATTGCATATTATAAAATTTTTGCAGAAATGTAGCTTCTTCTGGAAACAGCTCTTTAAATGCAGATTGAGTTTTATAAAAAAAAGTTTGTGTAACCAAAATTTCCAAAATTTCTTCCTCCTTATTCTGCTCAGCATTCATCTTTCTCTCCTCAGTAAAATCTGCTATGATCTGTTGTTGTTTTTTTACATCTCCCAACTCTTCATTCAATCCCCCACTGCTAGATTGCAACTCAGTATTTCCATATATTTCATTGTTTCCAGCTTAAGAAGCTTGAAATATAGTATCAATTCTTTTCAATAAAGCAGAGGTAATTGAACTCAAAGCTTCCTCAAAATCAGACCATTGAGGGTTAATTAACCCTCCTTTACTTTCTTTGCTTTCAAAAAGACCAGCCATCTTGCCCCCCTTCTTCCTTCCCTTCCAGAAGGACAGAAAAAAAAGGAAAAAAAAGGAGTTTCAAGAAGAAAAAAAAAAAGATCCTTTACAATTTGTAATTTGTATTGCTGCTTGAATTATTATTATTGCATCCTTTCTTATTTCATCCACTTTTCAAAAAGGAGTTTTACGTTTCAAACAGGGGCTTATCAATAATTACTTGTAACTTTCACTTCTTCACGCCCCGTTGAAACTCAAACGCCATCTTGCTTTCACTTTCCACTTAGGGAAAATCTTTTAAAGAAAATAAGTCCCTGGAGTTAAAAAAAAAGAAAAAAAATACTTGCTGTTTCATTTGTGCAACTTGTGCTCCGCCAGCTTGATTCAAGAAGTATTTGTTTAAAATTGGTTGCTGGGATGGTAACGACATATAGCTCTGCAAAGCAGAGACATCCAGGGTCCGGAGTACTGACAGGCTTAACGGGGAGCTCTCATCTTCGAGCGCCAGATTATAGGTAAAATCTGGCACTCTCAGGGTGCTCTACCCCACCCGTCTACTCACTTTCCCCCCTCATACCAGGGGGAAAGTTTTCAAACCGCAAGACAGCCGATAGTCGCTGTTCTTGCGGTTCTACGAAGCCCTGGGCTGGTGCTTCAAAAAGAAGCGTCTGGCGATGTCGCAGTCCCACCGGAAGTCCTGAGGGCCATGTCTTAATCCCATCACCCTGGAGCTGAAGTGGGGGGCAGGGAGCTGTTTTGTCTTTAAAACACGCTTCTCCTTTTCTCATTCAGGGAAATATAATATTCTGTCTCTTTAATATTTCCTAAAATATTTCATTCTTCTAGAAGAGGAGTGGGTGCTAACTTCCTACAATCCCCCCTTTTTGCCAAAATACGTGGCTGGTACACACATGTTATTGGCAAAAGATTAAAAATTAATCAGGTCAGGGAGACTTGAATGGATGCTTTTAATTTTTTCTGATGCAAAAGGGAAGGCATTGATAGAGGCAGCAGAAAAGGATTCCTTCAGTGGCTCCCAAAAGGAGAGCTTTCAACCATGAAGGTCTAGCAGCCAGGGCAAAATTTCTGGAAAAAAATTTACAGTATCCAATTTTCCATGCCAATTATTTTCAGAGGTTTGATATCACTTTCTGTGAGCTTCCAGTTAGGTTTCAAGCAAGCACAAGTCCCAAAATTCTTCACAGCCATGGTTTTCCTTTAAATTACAGGCTACCCATTTCCAAGGATGGTTACTAAACCTGCCCTAACTCTTAGTTTCAGGGTTGTGAGGCCAAATTGAGGTTAGCTAATGTGCAATCCAGGCTATTTAGTATTTTTATTTATTAGTTCGATTTATATATGCCGCCCTTCTCCGGAGACTCAGGGCGGCTTACAATGCATTAAGCAATAGCCTTCATACTTTTGTATATACCTGCTTAGTAGGGCTTTTTGGGGCCCCCTGAGCAGTGTTCTATTTTATACAAAGTCAGGTTATTGCCCCCACAAACCGGGTCCTCATTTTACCTACCTTGAAAGGATGGAAGGCTGAGTCAACCTTGAGCTTGGTGAGAATTGAACTTGCAGTAATTGCAGGCAGCTGGCAGCTAAATACTACTTTAACAGCAGTAGTTTAGTCCACTGCGCCACCAAGAGCACCAAGACATGAGAACAAGGGCCCATCCCCCATTTGTGGGTAATCTTCCCAGGAAAGGCATTGTAAAAGGATTAGAGATGGGGGGCAAAGTGGGGGTGAGTAGATAGCTTGCAGACAGAGTTTGAGAGGGAAAAAACCCATCAGTACTACAGTTATTAGACAGATAAAGCAATTATAACAAAATGGAGACATCACAGATAAGTATGGAAGAAAAACTGGATTCACATGCTTCAGAAAAAAAGATGGATAGATATTTCCATCTCAGCAGAGAATTGGCATCCATTAAACATCACAAAGAGCAATATTAAAAAAAACTGTTTGCATTTACATACAGTAAATGTAAGAATGATTTTTTTCTGTAAATTAACTTAAAACATTAACTTAACATTTAACTCAACCTCGGGCTGTTCTTAAAAGTACAGAGAGGGAAGGAAAAAAGTTCTCTTTACTTTGTTCTTATTGGCCAGACAAACACAGGGCAAAGGTTCTTCTCCCCCCCTCTCATTGCTTCAACTTTTTTTTTGGTCCTAACAATTTAGAATTCTTGTCTCTATAGATCAGATTCATTTAACAGTTACATTTACCTCGAGGACACACAAAGACTTAGACACACACACACACAAATGAGGAAAAAAAGAGGAAAACAGAACTCTCAAGTTTATACACACACTGGTCATTCCCACCATAAATCTCAGTTAAATTAGGGAAGGCACAAACATACCACATGGTTGCATGGAAGACAGAGAAGAGAGAAACAGACAAACAAACAAAAACCCAACATTCCTATATATCTATTTCCCTTTTCTTTTAAAGTACCTTTATTTAGCCAAATTGGTTTTCCAGCTTCATTTCATCCCTGAGCAGAGCCCACTCTTACACAATTTGCTCACATCTTCTTCTTACCAGCCAGGACAGGCATCTGCCATTCATCCTAAGCCTCAAGCAAATCTCCAAGGGGGGTTCCTATCAAGACCCAACGATTTTTGAACTGACAAAAAAAAAACAACACCAGTCTGGGAGGACCTGCTGCCCCCCGGCAGACGAGTACTGGCACCTCCTACAAGTTTCCTAAAGTTCCGGGCTTGGCTTAGTGACTTCCCAGCTGGTTGCCCAAAGTTCAGTTCTCTCATTCACTTTTCCATTTCATTTTCACACACTCTTTCTTTTCCCTAAAAGAAGATCCTGTGCCCTGACCTGACCTCCTATACTTTCCAGGCTCTCTTGGTAGAACACACAGAGGAAGCAAGATCCAGCTGTGTTTGGGAGAAGGATCCCTTCACTCTCTCTCACAGACAGGCATACACATATTTCCCATGTTTTTCTGGACTATAAAATTAAAATTTAGAGGTACTCATCTCCTTTCCAAGCAGTCTTTGAGCCCAACATTCAAAACCCCTTTAAAACCTTTGTTCCAAATAGCCAAGGAAAAGTCACCCACAGACTCAATGGGTCTGCTGCTGGCAAGGGAGGCTTACCTGGGCCAGGTCCATTGGTCAGGTTAGCTTGGAGTCCCATCTCTGGGTGCCAAACTGTTGGAGAAATATCCATCTGGGTTCAGTTCCAAGTGGGGAGAAAGACACTGGAAACATGGAGACTGCTTGAAAAGATGGTTTAATGGTGGACAGGACTACATGGTTTTGAAGTCCTGGGCAAAAAGGCACATGGGTGAGAGAGATATATAGATTTATACCCTCTGTTGGGCTTTGAATTTGAGCTTGTATTCTAATTGGTTGTCAGACTCCCATGGGGCCATGCAGGGCTAACTTTGTAGGTCATCTTTTGAGTGCCGGTCTTGGTTGAGCCTTGCTGGGTGATGCAATCTCCCCAGGTGCCATGTGGTGAGTTCTGTTGCTAGATGGGTAGAGGGCTAATCCTATCATGTCCTGAGGGCCATGTCTTAATCCCATCACCCTGGAGCTGAAGTGGGGGGCAGGGAGCTGTTTTGTCTTTAAAACACATTTCTCCTTTTCTCATCCAGGGAAATATAATATTCTGCCTTTTTAATATTTCCTAAAATATTTCATTCTTCTACGAGAGGGGTGGGTGCTAACTTCCTACAGTTCCTTCAGCCACTCTTCATGGGATTTAGCATCCAGACTCTTTGTTGCTCTTCTACAGTGTTTCTAGGGCCTCAGCAACTTTTTTGTATTATGGTAACCAGAATATTGAAGCAATTGTGCTTCTTTTGCTGCCTTGGGCATCAACTAGGAGATGATAATGACCACTACGGATAGTTCTTAACAGCCATTCATTCAGCATTTGTTTAAAGTTACAATGATACTGAGAAAAGTGACTGGCAATCAGTCTTTGCACTTATGACCATTGCAGTGTCCCTGTAGTCATGTGATCACAAACCGGGTGCTTGACAACCAGCTCGCACTTATGACAATTACAATTACAGCATTTTGCAGTCCGATGATCACCATCTGCAATTTTCCTAACTGGCTTCTGACATTCAAAGTCAATGGCGAAGTCAGCAAGAGGCCACAAGTCATGGTCATGAGATGTCTATGGATGATTTGCTTAGTGACCATGGCAACAAAGATTATAAAATTGGGTGTGATCACATGATTTCTCACTTAAGAACTGCATCATTTAATGATTAATTTTCAAGTTCCTTCCTGTATTTCTTCCAAAAAGAACTCTTGCTCAAGTATGATAATCTTTTGGACTTGTATACTTATGTGTGAATGTTAAAACATCATGTCAAGATTGAACCACTTCGCTTCTTTCAAACTAATGCTTTTCAAGTTGCCAATGAACTGGTGGAGAGAAGAGGGAAATGGAATGCTGACAATGTATGTGGAGATCGTGAGAGCTTGGCAACCATTAAAGTCACCACTGCATTTGTTAGAGAAAGAGATGGACTGTTCCCATAACAAAAGGACATCTCATAATTGGACAATGTAATCACCCAAGGGTGGGGAGAAGAGGAAACTATTGATTAACTAGGCAAGCCTTTGCATGGGAAAACCAGAGCTGGTTTTGTTTCTTCAGTAACAAAATGGGATATCCAATAAAGTTTTACTTTTAAAATTCCAAAGCTCCCAAGAGTGTTTCCTTATTTTAGGTTCACTAGTCAGACAGCTGACATTAAACCAGCTCTCTCTCTAACTTAATGCAGCCTACTCAGATACTTCTGAGAGAGCTGTATCCTAACAATATCTGGAATGGAGTAGAAAGTTGATGCTGCAGCAAAGCCTGGATTGATTGCTCCTCGGGAGGCACCGGCAACAGCCCAAGCTGATCCCAGGGCACAGATAGCGGTGATCTGATCCAAGGTGAAAATGGAGAATATGGAGTAGTTGCTGGTGGGTGAAGAAGAGGTCGTGGCCAGATCCATTTCTCTTGACTTGAAGACACGATGGCCAAGTAGAGTGGGGAAGGCACTGAGTTAGACTTCCCTTTGGTCCTGCCTGAAGTGGCCATGACTTGAGGGAACAAATGGAAGGACTAGAGGGCTGCAGACTAGGAAGAACTAACTCAGTGGAAATTCCTGGCAGCATGCTGTAGCCCTTCTTTTTTTAAAAAAAATAATCAAGTTTTATTGGTCTCCGCCTCCCCCACATTCACTCACATCTTTTTTGAACAGAGTATTGGCCATATCTTATACAATTCAAATTCAAATACATTTTACTCAATTACAATTTTTGCCACAATTTTCTTTTTTCCCTTTTTTTAATCATATCTCAATATTTCTTTGCTTATTTATATAAACATCTTCATTCGCCCTCAAATTCTAATTTTCCTGCTTATTCATATTTGTTCTCTTTTATTTTTTAACTATTCATTCTGTATCTTAGTATATTTATATACCGTATGTTCGGGGTTGCCTTTCTTCCATTTCATCTTTTTTGTTGTACAGCAATCTTTCTTCTCAATCCTACCATCTCCCTCTCTTCTTTCCTTCTTACTTTCTTTTTCCCTCCTCTCCTACTCCTCTCTACTTCCTCTTCCTTTCTCCTTCTCCTCCTTTCTTCCTCCCTGTCTAGCCCTCTCTCCTACTCTGATTCCCCCCTCTTCCTTCCTCCCCTCTCATCCATCCCTCTTTCTTCTCCTCTTCCATCTCTCTACTTTCTACTCCTCTTTCATCTCTCTCTATTGCTGTATTCATTTTCAATTTCATATTTTCCAGTATGGTATCCAGGCAACCCCGATCTTTCTCATTTATTAAAAATATTGCTTGAAATTCCCCTCCTCTTTTTTAATTATTAACAAATATTTCAACTTAGTGCATTTTTTCCTTGAAACCTTTGTTAAAATAACCTTCCAACCTTGTTTTTTCCCTTTAACAATGTATTTCTTCTGTTTTACTTCTTACAAGTCTGTCATTTACATCATTTACTAACATTTCATTTTCATTCAATTTTACAATTCAATTTCAATTCCCATCTTAATTTCAATTAATTCTTTTGTTGCTTTTATTTCTCTCCACTTAGTGCTTCCTCCAACATCAAAAACATAGTTCATTTTTTTCCACATTTCATCTATTGATCTATTTTACATTAAACAGTATTTTCACATATAATTTCTACAACTAACATCCTTCTTTTTATTAACATATTAATATTTTCACTGACTCTTAACCAATTTCTTTTAAACTCTCCACAATCCCATTTCTTGTTGCTTTTCTCCCTTTCTCCCATTCCCTTACAAGTATGACATTTAAATTATTTTTTAACATTTCAGTTTCATTCAATTTTACATTCAATTTCAATTTTTCACCTTAGTTTCAATTAATCCTTATGTTACTATTTGTTTCTCTCCATTTAGTGCTTCCTCCAATACAATTCTGTCTTTCACATTGCATCTACTGGTATATTTTTCATTTAACAGCATTTTCACATATAATTTCTGCAACTAACATCCTTCTCTTTATTAACAAATTAACATTTTCGGTGACTTAACCATTTTCTCTTAGACTCTCCACAGTTCCATTTCTTGATGCTTTCCTCCCTTTCTCCCATTCCCTTACCTTCTTCTTTTTCCTTTTCTTACTTCTCCCCTTCAGCCTCTTTTCTTTAATTTTAACTCTGTTAATTTTCCTTCTCAATCTTTCCCCATTTATTTCTCTTCTTTTCATATTTGAGATGTAGTTTCCCTTATCTATTTTTATTCTGTCACTGTTAAACTCAGTGTAACCATCTTTATCTTTATTTTCAATTGTTTCCTTTTCAATATTATCTCGTTGTTTCTTTTGCTTCTCATTCATCTTTTCTCTTTCTTTTTTTTTCATTCTAACCAATCCTCTGCTTCTTTATTTCCCTTAAATGCTTCTCTTATTTTTTGAAACATCTCCCTCAGTATCTCATATTCATCCTCCCAGTTCTCCATATTTTCAATTTAAAAGGCTAGGATTTTTAAATTCGTTCTTTTCATTTACATATACTTCAGGTTTCAAAGTCCATATAGTGTCCTTTTTTAAAAAAATGTCCAATTCAAATATTCACTTGAGCCTACACAATTTCAATCTGTGTCTTTCACTTCTGTTTAATCTTGCTTCAGCTGCACGAATATGTACTCCCACATCGCTTTCTCATGCTCTTTCTGCCAGCAGGTGTCTTTCTCCAATTCACAAATCTTCTAGTAACAACGTATCCATTTTGTAATCCACAAAACACTTACTTTCTCTTTTCCAAATTAAATCCTTTTGTTATTTAAAAAATGCTTTTCTGTCTCCTTTTTCCTTGTTTAAGTTTTTTTTCTTTTGAAATCCAATTTTAAGTCCAGGTGGAAGATTCCTTTTAGGGCTTTAGGTTTGATTTTAAAGTTCCTCTTTCCCCCCCTCCTCCGCTTAAGTTCCTCTGTGCCAATTAGCCGCCAATTTATCGCTGGGACTTCTTTAAGCTATTAAAAGTTTTTTTTCTTTTTACCTGTGAGTTGGCCAATTACTCACCCAATAACAATACTCTGTTCAAAACTCCACTCCTGCACATCTCTTAGACCGGTTGCCCCAGCTTGTAGGGGTCGTAATGGCCGCCTCCCCCACTGCTGGGTCAAAGAGGTGCCTCCGACCGTTCGAGGAACTTGCCTGTTCCTCTTTGGTCTTCCGAGGTGCCTCTCTCCCTCCCCCATTCCTACGAGACAGTTCTGGTCTGAAGACACCCACCCCCGACAGTGGTTTGTCTGCCTGGGTTTTTGCAAAGCTCAGCGAAGCTTCACTATTTTCCAGCCAGTGTCGCCGCAACACTTCTGGTTTTTCGTGCTGTAGCCCTTCTGTGGAGGAGCTGCACGAAAGAATTGTTGGAATGGAGGTGTGGGGAGCAGCAATGAAATCATCCAGGAGCAGGGCTTGGGACTGGTCAAGGATCAGAGACTCCATCCCTGTCTCTATCCCAACAAGTGCCCTGCCAAAGAGTATGTCAGGGAGTTCAGGAGAATAGCTGGGAAGTTACAGTGCTGGCCAGAATGGCTCCTAGTCTACTTTTTCAAGGAAGGGTTAGACCCAGAGCTGCTGCACACATGTGTCTGTCGGGGAGTCCCAGACACCATGTATGATTAGTATTGAGTGGCAGTGGCAATTGACCTCGAGCTCAATTGGCACAAGAAATATGGTTCTGCTGAAAGAAAGCCAGGAAGCCAGCAGGAGAAGCACCAGCTAGGTCATCAATCCAATCCCTGCCAAACTGATGAGCAAGTAAGAGGGATCTCAGGGCAACCCATCAAATGCTTCTGCTGTGGTCAGCAAGGCCATCGAGTTGTGCCAATATGATCTACCCAATAAAACTGTTCTTTGAGGAATATGCCTGCCTCGGAGTTCTAATTTCTATGGGTGAATTACTTGGAATGCTGACATTATGAGGTTTGAGCAAGTTGATGGCTCCCTTACTGGGGGGCTGCCTGCTACATGCCTAACTGAGCCAGTAACCCTGAGAGCAGGGAGTAACTAGGAAACTATCTGGTTCATACCAGTAGTAGCCCTAAAAATGGCAGAGATATTGGGGTTGGCATGGCTGAAGAAATGGAATCTAGCAGTTGACTGGCAGGACAACAATTGATGCTGGAGGAGTAGAGCAGGTGGATTGCAACTTGTAGGGATAATGCACAAAGATGGAGAAGCACTGCTACTGGGGAGGGGGAAGATAGAACTGAGAGTGGCCAAGTGGGACCAGCCATCCCAAAAGAGTACCAGGACCTAGCTGAAGCATTTAGCCAATGCTAATCAGATGTACTCCCTCCCCATCACCCCACTGACAGCGCCCTTGAAATACTGCCTGGGATGAAACCCCTGGTTTGGTTTACCCAAACCAAAGATGTACTCAACAACCCCAAGGGAGATGGAGGAGCTTAGATGCTTCGTGGATAAAAATCTAGTTAGGGGTGTCATCCAACTGGCAAACTCTTCAAAGAAAAGAAAGATGGGTCTTTGAGATTATACATGGATTTTCAGAAATCAGTGGTGTCTGTGTGGAAAACATGTATCCCCTCCCTCGTATGAACAACATGCTGGGATACCTGGCCAAAGTATGGATGTTCACCAAGTTGGACTTGAAAGAAGCATATTACTGAGTGAGAATAAAATAGGGTGATGAGTGAAAAACCACTTTCAATTGTCCCTTAGGATGTTTCCAATTTCAGGTGATGTCTTTTCAGCTGCAGGAAGCATCCATGGTATTCATGCAACTAATCAATGAAGTACTGCATGAGCACCTATATAGGGGGTGCTAGTGTACCTGGATGACATCTTCATTTATTCTAAGACAATGAAAGATCATGTAAAGTTAGTGCAGGAAGTGCTAAGAAAACTATTGAAAGCCAAGCTCTACACCAGGGGTCTGCAATCTTAAACACTCAAAGAGCCACTTGGGCCCATTTCCCACAGAAAACAAGACACCAGGAGCTACCAAACCTGGGTGGGTGTGGCCAACTCGATGTCACTCACTCCCACCCAGTCACATGACACCCCCCAGCCACACCTACCCAGGTTTTGTGGCTCCCCGTGTTTTCTATGGGAAACAGGTATCTCCCTCTCTCTGTCTGTATCCCTCCCTCTCTCTCTCCCATCTCTCTCCCTCCCTCTCATCTCTTTCTCCCTCTCTGTCTATCTCCCTCTCTCTCATCTCTCTTTCTCTCTCATGTCTTTCTCTTTTTCTCTATCTCCCTCCCTCCCTCCTTCTCATCTTTCTCTTTCTCATCTCTGCCTTTCTCCTTCTCTCTCTCTCTCTCTCTCATTTGTTTCTCTTTTTCTCTCTCCCTGTCTCCCTCTCATCCCCCTCTCTCCCTCATCTTTCTCTATTTCTCTTTCTCTCTCTCTCTCTCCCTTCCTCCGTCCCTCCCTCTCCCCCACTCCGGAACCCCACTCCGGAACCCCCACACCCAGGGAATAACTGTAAGGAAATTCAGCCACATTCTCTCTGTCTTCAGAAAGATATAAAAATAAACCTTGTGCTGCAAAAGGAGTGACTGTCAGGCTATTATATCACAGCGCCACGCTAAGGTTGCTGCCTTAGATCACTGTATGCATTTCAGAGAAGCATCATCCCAAACATAAGCACACTCACACAGGCACGCATATGCATCCTGCAACTCAGTCCAAAGTGGCTGAAAAATATAGGTTCTGGGCACCCACAAAGATGCTTGGCAGGAAAAGTATGGTATGAACCCCCCCCCCCCATCACCAAGGCAGCGTCTCCTGAATCCTTGCAAAACTGGGCAAGGCGGAGAAAGGAGAACAGACAGAGGCAAATCAAGCTGAATCTGTCTCCCTCTCTCTGTCTCTCTCACTGCCTGCCTGGCGGGAAATGGTGGGCAGCTACCTCCAGCTTTGTTGGTGCGGAATGCGTGACTTGCTCTCTGCCCCAAGAGAGAGAGTTACCAGAGTGAGTGGAGCAGGGTTGCATTGTGTTGTAATGGGCTCCAGGAGAGGAGGGGATCCAGTCTCCCCCATTGTGAAGCATGCTTTTGCTGTGCTGTGCAAGGCACTGCGAGAGCAGTGGGCAGGTCATGGGAGGGGTATTGGGTCTTCTGCCTGCCCCATGCCAAGGAAAGCCAGCCGGGCTTCTTCCCTCCTAACCTACCTGGACCAGAAAGCAATTGCAAAGTTTCTTGGCCTTCGCCAACTTCCACCACCAATTTATCCCCTTGTTTGCACAGATAGCACTGCCTATCACTGAACCAGCTGTCTGGTGTACACGTCCATGAAGTGATTGCCAGGGAAGACTCCTGGGTTGCTACAGCTAATGGCCAACCCCAGCACGCCACGGGAAGAAATTGCCATAGACTTTATAGTGGAATTGCCTGAGAGTAATGGGACTACCATGATTTGGACTGTGGTTGACATGTTTTTGAAGTGAGCATACTTCATTGCATGTCCGAAGCTTCCCTCAGCATGGAGTCTGGCCAAAATGTTTGTGCAGCATGTCTACTGGCTGCATGGGGTCCCAAGGCGCATCATTTTGCAGCACAAATTGTAATATTGCATTTGTGCTACAATGACTCCTTTTACATGAAATAGCTCCCCACTGTAAGTATAACTCCTATAAGTTGTTTCTTCAGACATAACTGGTGACACTTGCAATTTGTTCTTCCACCAAGACAGAGTGGACTGAGAAAAGAAAGGAGCTGGCATTTAGCAGGAGTTTATTTTCTATTTGTGCAGCATATTTCTCCCCTCATTTACTATTATTAGTGACTATTTTGTCAGCATTTTTATAGCACCTCAAGATGTACTTGTTAAAGTCTGAAATAAGATCTTACAAATAATTCCAGTGCTGTTTATGTGAAATGTGTTGCATTGTTACAGTACTGTCAGAGAGAGTAATTCAAAAGTATTTGTGACTACATTAGAATTGACAAATTCTTACGAAAGATAAGAATTCTCACAAATTGTTACGAAAGATATGGATACCAATATGGAAAAGCTGTTATAAGTGTAAATTTGTGTTTTGTGTTTTAAATGTTGGAAAATTCAATAAATACTGTTTTTTAAAAAAAGAATTGACAAATATGAAATGAGAATGAAGGCAAAGATTTAAATACTGTTCATGTAAAGTGATATAAAACTTAATATATCCGAATGAGAGAGATATTCAGTTCATAAGGTAATGTTTCTTTCAAGGAGCAAAATTGGGATCCAGATAAGAGAGTGATTTGCAATAGATAAACAGTAATTTCTCACTCTGCTGAGTGCGGCTCCAAAGTTTGGCTAGCACGTCCCTCCTGGCTCCGTCCCACCTGCCGCAGTACCAGCCTCCACTCGGATGGCTGAGCTGGATGGCATGGTGCCTTCCTTCCCTCCTGGAGCAGGTGGGGGTGGGCAACTGCCCGCCGGCTTCTGCCCAGTTCTTGCCGCTACTATCCAGCCCCCCTCCTCCCAGGGGGACTTGCACTGCAACCTCGCCAGCTGGCGGGAAACATAGTGGTGCCAGAGCCAGTATCAAACCTCCAAGTAACATGTCCCAAAAAATAAAGTCCAAAGTATCCATCTTCTTTTCAAAGTCTATTTATTAGGTACACATTAAATTGGCAAGGGCTTGGTGTAATTCCGGCTCTGGACAGGATCCGGAATTACACCCAATAAAAGCAAAAGTATGAAACTTCCCCCCGAATCAGAATCTCCAATCAATCTTCAGTCTAACAGTCTGGTGACTCCAAACTCCACCTTCATCCAGCTACAGGCATCTTCTTTGTTCCCACAGGAAAAGAATGCCACCTAGATATACCATTCCCCGTTTATCTTTACAACCCCCCTTTCAACAGTTAGAAAATGGGGAGCCTGAAGTACTATTAAATTCATTTACTTACAAACCTAAAAGATAATTTTAAAAAAACATACAAAGTCTACAGTAAAATAAGGCTACACTTATGCCATCTTCAGGGTCGACAGGCTGCCCCCCCTTCAAGCAAAAAGACACAACCATGAAAGATTAATTAAACTCTAACCTCCCTTGCCACCTCCAGGAACCCCCTTTGGTTTATGAGGATTCTTCTCAACTTATCTGTATTCACCTTTCAGCTTTTTACCCAGGTTGCATCTGAAATTGGATATCCTTTCCAATGTATTAAATACTATAATTGTCCTCTATAGATTCAGGAATCTAAAATTTGTTTAACCTCATAATGTTCATGACCTGCAATCAGTACAGGTTTTGGTGGGGCCTGATCTATTGGCCTAAGGGAGAAACTGGTTTTAACAAGCTGCTATGGAAAATCAGATGCACTTTCCCTAGCAGATAAGGGAGTTTAAGTTTCACCGTAACTAGGTTTATTACCTTAATAATTTCAAAAGGACCTAAGCCCTTTGGCCCTAACTTCCTAGAAGGCCACTGTAGTTTCAAATATTT
Source organism: Ptyas mucosa (assembly GCA_012654045.1). Taxonomy (NCBI): domain Eukaryota; kingdom Metazoa; phylum Chordata; class Lepidosauria; order Squamata; family Colubridae; genus Ptyas; species Ptyas mucosa. The sequence continues at coordinate 1,118,492 of WNWU01013905.1, read as the reverse complement.
TGTAGATGGGTAAACTTTATTCCCCATTCTGAATTGTGGTTGCTGGGAGCGATGTTTGTCAGCTTGTGTTTTGTTGATTTTCATGGCTTCCGCTAAAGCGCCCTTAGTGTTTTCCCAGGAACCTTTTAATGAGTCCATCCATTCACTTACTGACACAGATGAGGGGGGTTCTTTAGGTAACTCCAGCATACTGACAAATTCCATCCCAGTGCTAATCTGAAACAGAGTTTGCCTTGTGCTATTATGCACTGCATTGTTGTAAGCAATTTCAGCGAACGGTAACAGCTCTGCCCAATTTGATTGCTGGTAATTTACGTAACATCTCAAATATTGCCCAATCATAGCATTCACGCATTCTACCACCCCATTTGTGTTCATATGGAAACCAGAACTTAACCCATGGGATGACCTAATTGCTTTTATAAACTCCCACCAGAATTTAGCCATGAATTGGACACCCCTATCTGATATAATTCCTGTGAGGAATTAATGTAATTGATAGCCTAGCTAATTTCTTTGCTGAAGACCATTCTCCAGCTAGGGGAGACCATTGCAGGCTGTTAACTTGCAAAGCATCCCTGACCTGCCCTCAAGTTGTCATAGGCAAGGGGATGGGAAAGCGAACTTCACAGCTGCATCAAGGAGTTGGCATCTCAGTCAAAACAAGGCACATTCAAACCAATACTCTGAGGTCATCTCCATGGAAACCCACAGTGCCGGAGGGAAGTGACTTTTACAATCCACAAAATTGCTTTGTTGGGGAATGTGACGGATGACACATATTGGGGAGAGTGGGAAACCGGGTCAGGTTCTTTTGAAGCTTGGCTTGAGATTCATTATTTAATTAGGGCAACTGTTGGAATCCTGACAGCGGGCCAACTCTCCCAAAACTAATAAAAATGACTGGGATTCCTGAGCCCCGGACCCTCCATCTGCTCCCCAACACCTGGGATACATGGAGGGAAACTCAGGCTACCATGGCAGAGGGCGGACTATCTGAAGACAGCCTGCTCCAGGTGACCATGAGCAGGGTAGAACTTATCCCACCCAGGGAACTCCAGAAACCAGCAGCCCAACTGGAGCCAAATTGCAGCCCTCCTTGGGCATCAAAGCCGAGAGGCTCATCACAGTGACTGAAACAAAAAAAGATGAGTATTGGTGGGAAAAAGTCCCTAAAGGGGCTGAGGTTGAACTTCCCCCACCCTAGAGCTCAGGGCTGGGGGAATCCCCTGGGTAAGCTAGGAAGAATGGAATGGATGATGGACTGAGAATATGCCAGACTCCCAAAAACTCTGATGGAACCCTTGGGGGGGATCTGTAGAACAGCTGATGGAGAAATTTGAATGAACCATCCTTCAGGATGAGGGACCGTTGCGCCCCCCAAAAGAGAGGAGGTTAGTAGCTGAGCCCTTTGAAGCAAGGAGAAGCAGACAGGAATGCAGCCTCCCTTCTCCACTACGGAGAGGTAGAATGAGCCCAAGCTGTTGCCAGTGGCTGTTGTGACCAAGGCCCACGTAGTGATTACCAAACACAATCCAGTCCTGAACAAACTTATTTTATTAAAACAGCTGAGAATTAATTCATTCTCAGCTTAGTCCAAAACAAATTCTTCATAACCAGTCCTATGGCCTTATCGCCAACCTTTGATGTCTTTGGCAATCTGCCAAAGGCTTTTCTTGGCAAAACCCCCACAAAGTTCCAGAGATGCTGACAAGAAGCACTGGAATCAACATTGCTTTTCTACAAAGAACCCAATGGCTCGTTGCTGCTCTTTTAAGCCTTATGGGAGTGGCCAATCGTCTTCTGGCCTTACTTCCAAGTTCTCCTTTTTGCTTCAGCTACTCTTGCCTTCTGGCAGCTCTTCACATGCGTGCACTAGGAACAGGCTCCTCCTGTTCCTCTGCCTCTCTGCTGTCCACCTGGGGAGGCTCCGGAGTCCGTGCATTGCTCCCAGATGGCCCTGGCCCCATCTCTGCCTCTGATGCAGACTCCTCATCCGGGCCTTCCCCTCCAGAACTGGCCCATTGTCCTCCCCAGCCTCCTCACTGTCCGACTCCACTGCCTGGTCCGCAGTGGCCCCTCCAGGCAAGCTACCCAAGGGGGGCGGCCCCTCCTCTCCCTCTGAACCAGAGCCAAAAGAGACCACCACGCACCAAGCACAGGATCATGGAGCCCAACATGGTGAGGGAGGAGCAGGGCTGAATGAACTGCCATGATTCAGGGGGAAATTCGATGGGGACTCAGATCAACTGGTTCTATTCCTTGACTCTGCTAGAGTCCACCTAGAGCACTATGGCCACCACTACCCATCGCACAGAGCCATGGTGGACACCATTGCTGGGGGGCTAGAGGGAGAAGCAAAGGAATAGCAGCTCTCCATAAGAGGAGAGCCCCCCAACTGCAAGACAGCGATGATTTCCTTCAAGAGCTAGAAGCCAGATTTGAAGAGGTAGAGGAGGATCCATACACGGAGAATGAGCTCTGAAACCTAAAGCAGAGGGGGCGACCCATTAAAGAACATATCTGTGAGTTCAGAAGTGTCAGGGGGAAGCTACCCCCTTTGCTGGAATGACTATTAGTTCACTTTTTCTGAATGAGTCTGGACAAGCAAATTGCCCAGGTGACCACCTACTGGGACATTCCAAACCAACATCTGAGACAGAGGTTCAGTTCACGGCTAAGTTCTGGAGGGAGTTTCTGTGGTCTATTGGGTCATTCCAGGGCCTTAGCTCAGCTTTTCATTTGGCTACCAATGGTGGGGCAGGACATTTGAAAGCTATGGTAGAGCAGTACCTGAGGTGTTACATGAATTATCAGCAGTCCAATTGGGCAGACCTCTTGCCTTTCACCGAGGTTGCATACAATAATGCTGTTCACAGTAGCACGGAGCTAACTCCATTCAAAATAGTGAGTGGCATGGACTTCATCTCAATGCCAGAATACCCAAGGGATCCCCCCTCCTCAATTAGCTTGATAGACTTGCTATTGACACTAAAAGCAACATAGGAAAACATCAAGAAGGCACTCGCTAAGGTGGCGCAGACCTATAAGAAACAGACAAACACCAAGCCCCACAATGACCATTACCATTACTCCCCAGTAAGAAGCTGGGACCCAAGTTCATGGGGCCATTCCCCATAGCGAAGATCATCAACCGGTCATGGTGCAATTAAAATTTCCCTGACTGCTAGGGAAGATACACCCAGTATTCCATAGCAGCCTCTTAAAACCCGTGGTCAGGTCAACCCTGAGACCACTATCCTATGAGCCCCTGGACCCAGTGGACATAGGGGGAAAAACCCATTATGAGGTGCAATGAATCCTCGAGGTGGATCAGGAGACAGCTCCAATACCTAATCAAGTGGAAGGGCTACCCCTTATCAAAGGCATCTTGGGTAATGAGTAGAAACATCCAGGCTGACTGCCTCATAGCTAAGTTCCACGCAGACAACCCAAACAAGGGACATTTCATGTTGATCCTTTCCAAGCTACACCATCTTTTTGAATTAAATTGTCCTTGTCGTCTTGGTACCACGGGTCTGTTGAAAGTTCGTCTTTCAATCTTTTGATCACTGCATCTTTGTCTTTTGGGCTGTGCCTTTTTGCTTGTGCTAGGGTGGTGACTTGTGACACCAATCGGGAAGGAGGAATTATGGCATGAATTACCTCCTCTCTCTTGCTGTTGAATTATGGTTTTCTGGACAACACATCTCCCAGTAGATTTTTCCTCCCTGGAATGTATTTGAGTTTGAAGTTGAACCGTTTGAAGTATTGCGCCCACCAGAATTGTTTACGGGCCAGTCTCCGGGGTTTTTTTTTAGCACCTCTAAATTTTTATGATCAGTTCAAACCTCAAAAGGATTGTCAAGAATTGTCTCCACAATGCCCAACGTACTGCATATGCTTCTTTTTCACAGATGGCCCATTGTTTCTCAGTCTCAGTGAGTTTTTTGGAAGTGTAAGTGCAGGGCTGCAGGTTTCCATTGACATTTTTCTGCAAGAGGACTGCCACCACTGTTACGTTGCTGGCGCTGGCTTGGACTACAAAAGGTTGCTCTGGGTCCAGATGCTTTAGTACCGGTTCTTTTGCAAAAAGCCTTCTTAAGCATTCAAATGCTTGTTGGTATTCTAAAGTCCAATTTAACGGTTGCCCTGGCCTTGGCTTGGTTGGGCCACCCCCCAGTTTTTAGCAACTCTGTAATGGGAAGAGCAATCTCTGCAAATGAGGGGATAAATTGGCGGTAAAAATTCACAAACACCAGAAGACTTTGCAACTGTTTCCTGGTGCCCAGGGGTTGCCAGTCTAGGACCGCTTTCGCTTTACCCGGGTCCATCTCCCACATTATGTGGGATGGGAATTGGACATGTGGCTGGGTCCCTGGGGGAAGGGATTTGGGGAAACTTTCAATATATAACTTTTGCGCCTTTTGGCTCAGATCTTACTTTTCTTTCACTGCTATAATTTCAAACTTAGTAAAAGTACCTCTTCTCTCTTCAATGGAGTCGGGGGCTTTCTTTCTTGGGTTTTGAATGGAGGCAGGCCTGACATTAAGCAAGATCTACTTTATCGACCAAACTGGACACCTAGTTTTCCAAGGGGGCTGAACACACAATGTCAACCCACAGGAGCGACCAGGAAGACTGGGAAGCCATGGGGTCCACCTCCCCCCAGCCACACTGCTGCCAGGAGGAGACAGAGTGGCTGGAGGAGCTGCAACTCGAGGAGAAACTGGTCTGAGCCAGATGGTCGCTGGGCATAGGATGCATGCAAGACCCAGAGGAGCACCCTCTGGGGGTAACTGTCACTAAACGCCAGCGGGGAGATGATGCTTTGCAGGAAGCCAACAAAGAGGATCTTTTGCTGACCCATGCCCTGCAATTTCTGCACAACGCACTCAAGAGTCGGAGATCTTGGGGGGGGGGGGCTTGCACAGAAGCATGCCTTGCCAGCATGCAAAGAAGTTTAAGAGCAGGGGGAGCCAGCATCTCTGCAATCCCAGCTGTGATTCCTGTAGCTCAGCAGGGGCCAGTTCTGGGCCACAGGCATCCCAGCAGTAGGTGGGGGGGGCATCCCCCTGAGGTGGCAAATTCCAAAGGTTCTTCAGCTGAGAGTAAAATATGGAGGGGATCCCAAAGCTCTGGGATTCTTCCTAGCTCAAGTCTGGAATCACAGGCAGGAGTATGGGGAGGATTTTGCTTCAGAGGCAGCCAAAGTGAGATGTTTCACCATGGCCCTGGAAGGGACTGCAGAAGATTGGATGGTCACCCTTCACAACGATGATGCCCCCCAGCAGAGTGATTACAACCAGTTTATAGTGGTGCTCTGCATGTGGTTTGAGGACCCCCTAGCCGAACAAAGGCTAGGACCAGAATGAAGACCATAAACCAGGGGTGGAGGTCAGTATCAGAATACACCCAGGGGTTTTGTGAGTTGGCTTGCCACATGTATGGCTGGTTCCCAGAGGTCCTGATGGACTGCTACAAACACGCGCTTAATGATGACATCTATCAGAGCTGTGTCTCCCTGGGAGCCCCCCGAGACCTTCAGCTGGTATGTGTTGGTCAGCTGAGGTGGAAATTGATCTGGCCAAGACAAAAAAATTAAAAACCTAATGGAATTGGGGAGACATAAATTGAATTTAATAGAAAATGAAGAATTGGCAAGGAAAATAAAAGCATCAAAGCAAAACTTTTTTGAAAATGCAAATAAACCAAGAAGGTGGCTGGCATACAAGATGAAGAAGGAAAAAGAAAGGAAAATGATAACTCGATTATTAGATCAAGAGGGAAAGATACGTTACCAAAATGAAGAAAAGAAAAAAATAATTGAGAAATATTATAAGAAATTATATTGACACAGAAGGGTCTTATACTATACCTATATTGATCTATGTATTGTATTATTCACAGTATTATTTTGCTCTCAGAAGTGTTGATGTGGGAGTAGACGTTATATTGCAAATCTCAGGAAAGTACAAGGAACAGAAATAAGGAACTTGTTAAATGTACTGATGAGCTTAATGACCTATGTTCTATATCATTTCTGTAATGAACTTCTATTAAGCAATATATCACCAGACGTATTAATGGAAGATAACTGAAGGTGTAAGAAAGTAGCCATATATGGAAATAGAGTCAGAAGTGTAACGCCTCTGGCGTGGCTAGAATTGCAAAATGTATAAAAGGTATGCCCTGGGCATAGCCCAGGGTTCGGAATCTGACATGTGAATGCTCCGAACCTTTGCTAGCAAATAAACCTGTGTTCTCCAAATTTTGTGATCTTGTCTCCTGCATTTGGGAAAGTGGATTTTCCCGCTTCAATATCAACAAGAGCAGATACCAGAAGAAAAGATAGAACAATATTTGGAAAAAGTAATGACCCCTAAAATACCAGAACAATTTAAAAAAGTATTAGAAGAAAAAATAACAATGATGGAATTGATGGAGGGAATTAAAAGGTAGAAGAATGGAAAAACCCCGGGACCAGATGGGCTACCAGCAGAAGTATATAAAAAGTTGCAAGATGTACTAAGTAATATATTGTTACAAGTATGTAATGATTTATTAATAGAAGCCATGGATGGAGGCATATATAACTCTTATACCAAAAGAAGAAACAGATTTACAACAAATAAAGACTTACAGACCAATTTCACTATTAAATGCGGATTATAAAATATTTGCATCAATTATGGCGGAAAGATTGAAGAGGCTGTTAAATAAATTTATACACCCAGACCAAAATGGTTTTTTGCCTAAAAGACAAATTAGAGACAATATAAGAATTATTTTGGATACATTGGAATATTATGAGGCACATTCAGAGAAACAAATGGCATTGTTATTTTTAGATGCGCAGAAAGCATTTGATAACGTGAATTGGCAATTTATGATTTTACAATTACAAAAGATGGACTTTGGGGAAAGATTTATCAATATGATTAAGACTATATATAAAGACCAATTGGCTAAAGTAATAATAAACAGTGAAATGACAGAGAAAGTAGATATAAGAAAAGGAACTAGACAAGGATGTCCGTTATCTCCACTATTATTTATTCTGACCCTAGAAATTTTAAACAGGAAAATAAGACAAGACAAAGAAATAAAAGAGATGAGAATTAAAAAAGAAGAGTATAAACTACAAGCATTTGCGAATGATTTAGTATTCATTATGGAAGAACCAATAAAAACGGGTCCAAAGTTAATTGAGCAAATAGAGGAATATGGAAAAGTAGCTGGATTGAAAATAAATAAAGATAAAACAAAAATTATAGTTAAAAATATGAGAGAAAAACAAATGAAGCAATTAATGGAGAAGTTAGATATTTAAATAATGCAGAAAGTAAAATATTTGGCTATCCAATTAACCTCAAGATGTATTACATCTTGGAAGGAAGATAACTATTATAAACTAAGAAATCAAATTGAAACAGATTTGGAAAAATGGAAAAATTTACAATTATCTTTAATGGGGAGAATAGCGTTAATTAAAATGAATGTATTGTCAAGATTGTTCCCTCCCCCCAAACAATTCCTATAAAGTTGGAGAAAAAATACTTTGAAAGTTTGAATAAAATGATGTGGAAATATATATGGCAAGGGAAAAAAGCAAGAATCAATCTTAAATTGCTTCAAGATTCCAGATTTAGAGGAGGATTTAGTCTACCAAATTGGGAATTGTATCACCAAGCAGCGATGTTAACTTGGATTAAAGAATGGATCTTATTGAGAAATACAAGACTACTGACTTTGGAAGGACATGACTTACAACTAGGATGGCATGCTTTCTTATGGTATGGAAAAAATCGGATCCATGGATATTTCCAGAGATATTGTATAAGGAATGGTTTGTTGGTAGTATGGGAAAGAGTAAAAGAAAAACATTATATGGAAGTACCAATGTGGCTTTCAACAATAGAAGCATTGCAAGAATTAGAAGAATAAGGTATAAAGATGAATTGGTTTCCCTATCTGCAAATACATTCTAGATACGGTAAAGATTTTAAGAAAGAAGGTTTTTATGATAATTTGACTAATTTAGATAAAATTTTAACAGGTACTGATGAAAATGTAATTAAAAAACTATATGGATATTTATTGGAGGTTAAATTGGAAGAAGAACAAGTTAAAGAAACAATGATTGCTTGGGGGAAAAATTTTGGACGCGGTATTGACTTAGAGAAATGGCAAAAATTGTGGTCACAAAATTATAAAATGACAATGTCAACTGCATATAAAGAAAATTTGTATAAGATGTTTTACAGGTGGCATTTACCCCCGACGAGAATAGCCAGAATGTTCAAGAATAAATCTGAAAAATGTTGGAAATGTCATCAGATACCGGATATCTGTTGGAGATGTCATCAGATATTACCATATGTGGTGGACATGTGCAGAAGCCAAAAGATACTGGACTAAAATCCACACATGGTTGGAAAAAATGATAAAAAAACAAATAGATTTTAAACCAGAGATCTTTTTATTGGGGATTGTACCTGAAATATATAATAGAGAATTGAGATATCTGATTGTGAATGTATTAACAGCGGCTAGAATTGTGTTCGCTAAAAATTGGAAAAATGAGAAAATACCAACGCAAGATGAAGTTATTAAGAAAATAATGGAATGTGCTGAAATGAGTAAATTGACATTTGAAATTAGAGAACAAGAAGATAAACAGTATTATAAGATATGGGATTTATTTTATCAATGGTTAGATAAAAAATATGGAAATGAAATATGATAGAGATTTTTATAATACAAGAATTGTAGGCTTCCAGTGGGACAGCGACAGGCTTCCAGTGGGACAGCGACATCGCCAGACGCTTCTTTTTGAAGCGCCAGCCCAGGGCTCCGTAGAACCGCAAAGAACAGCGACTATCAGCTGTCTTGCGGTTTGGAAACTTTCCCCCTGGTATGAGGGGGGAAAGTGAGTAGACGGGTGGGGTAGAGCTCCCTGAAAGTGCCGGATTTCACACATAATCTGGCGCTTGAAGATGAGAGCTCCCCGTTAAGCCTGTCAATACTCCGGACCCTGGATGCCTCTGCTTTGCAGAGCTAGATGTCGTTAACCATTCCAGCACCAACTTTAAACAGATATTTTTTTAATCGAGCTGGCGGAGCACAAGCAGTATGAACAAAACAGCAAGTATTTTTTTTTCCTTTTAACTCCAAAGATTTACTTTCTTTAAAAGATTCTTCCTAAGCTGAAAGTGAAAGCAAGATGGCGTTTGAGTTTTAACGGGGCGTGAAGAAGTGAAAGCTAAAAGTAATTATTGACAAGCCCCTGTTTGAAACGTAAAACTCCTTTTTGAAAAGTGGATGTAATAAGAAAGGAATAATAATAATTGAAGCAGCAATACAAATTACAAATTGTAAAGGATTCCCTTTTTTTTTCTTCTTGAAACTCTTTTTTTCTTTTCTCTTCCCCCTTTTTTTTCTGTCCTTCTGGAAGGGAAGGAAGAAGGGGGGCAAGATGGCTGGGCTTTCTGAAAGCAAAGGAGGGTTATTTAACCCTCAATGGTCTGAATTTGAGGAAGCTTTGAGTTCAATTACCTCTGCTTTATTGAAAAGAATTGATACTATATTTCAAGTTTCTCAAGCTGGAAATAATGAAATACATGGAAATACTGAGTTGCAATCTAGCAGTGGGGGATTGAATGAAGAGGTGGGAGATGCAAAAAAACAACAACAGATTATAGCAGATTTTACTGAGGAGAGAAAGATGAATGTTGTGCAAAATAAGGAGCAAGCTGATGAAATTTTGGTTTCACGAATTTTTTTTTATAAAACTCAATCTGCACTTAAAGAGTTGTTTCCAGAAGAAGCTACATTTCTGCAAAAATTTTATAATATGCAATCCCAAAAACCGCAAAATTTTACTGGAGCTAAAAAAGGCAGAGGGATCAAAGTTAAGAAGAAAGTTCGTAAAAAGGAAAAGAAGAAAGACTGGAGAAATGGAAAATAACCCTGCTTGATGAGATGATGGTCCTTAAAAAGTACTGTTTAACTGTTTAAAGATTTTGAATTTTTTGGAAAAAGAAAAAAAAAACAGACAGCAGTTTAATGCCAGTTAACTAAGCGATGAGCGACGATGAGGAGGCAACTTACAGCTGTATTGGAATATTTGAGAAGAATAAACAGATCACAGCAATGCTGGTGTATTGGGTTGTGAAATATGCCCTGACTTGAATGATTTGGATTATTTTATTAAGGACTGCAACAAATTTGGACTTAATTGCAATCGCAGAAGTTCTACTGAATATAGCAAATTGAAGTTTCCTGCTTGATGGTAATGAATATAAGGCAAAAGGACTATGGACCTAGAGCAATTGCAGTTGATCTGGTGGTTTCCCTAATATGTCTGACGAATTTATTAATCTAATTTTTGACTGGATTTGATGGATATCATTTCAAATATAATTACAATTACAAAGTCACTCGGGGGGCTTTTTTTTTATATATATAGAAGCAATTTTTATTTAGGTGGGTAGACGTAAATGAAGATATCTTATATGCTGTTGGAAGATGTGAAGACAAGAAGATTAGCAATTGGTTCAATCTAGTATGAAGAATTTAAAGGATTGATAAAGTTTTTAAATGAAGTTCTTAGTTGATTTGTTAATATGTATTGATATAAGAGGTTTGATTATTAATTAAAAATTATTGTTAATATTATTTCTTATTAAGTGTTTTAATTATAATTGGACCTTGATGGTTTAAAAGTGAAGGACGGAAGAGTTTATATAGTAATTTTTTTTAAAATCGGGGGTTTTTTGAGTGAGGGTTTCCTTTCTTTTTTTTCTTTTTGTTGTTGTTGTTGTTGTTGTTTTGTTTTAAATGAAAGAAGTTATAAAATATTTTGTTAAATTGTATAGACCTAATAATTTGTTAAGTAACAATTAGCCAAATTGAGTAATGATAGGTTTGATTAGATAATACTTAATTGTTTTAATTGCTGTAATTATAAATGGAGATAATTTTGTTGAATTAGATGGAATAAGGAGAAAAAAGACTTGCTTTCCTTTTATCTATTTGTTTAATGATCATGATTATAATAAGTGTGAAATGGAGTTTAATTTAGAGAATTTAAGCTGTATTTTATTTTGTACTTGCTCTGGGAAGTCGGGGGAGGTGGTTGGGGAGGGGGGGAGAAAGTGTATGTAAAATTTTTAAAACTTTTTCAATAAAAAAAAAAAGAATTGTAGAACTATATAAAATATAACAAAGGTGTATTATTATTGGATCAATTTAGGATGATGAAATGAATGTTATAATATAAATTAATTTAAAACTTAGAATATTTTGTACAAAATGAGGGAAGAATAGCTATAGTCAAATAAATGATTAATGAGGACAATAATACATAAAGATATATTAGATCGATAATATAAGAATTTAGGTAAACTGTAAAGTATGAATATGGTGAAGATGCATAAAAGACTTGTAACCAACCGATACACTGTGTGTAATTGAAGATGGTTATATTTTTATGTATGTTTGTTTAAAAATAAAAATAAAATTTTTCAAAACAACAATAGAAACATTGACACATCCAAATATGATTAACATGGACAAGATTGTAAGATATAAAGACATTTTAACAAAGAAGGGAGAATTAAAACAGAAACAAGACTTAGAAAAACAATGGATTGAGATTGATTGGTATACATGGCTGCAGATACAATCAAGATATGATAAAGACTCAAAACAATATAGTTTCAATTTGGGGGAATCAGAGTTGGATCAGATAATGATTGGAAAGGATGTAAAAATGATTAAAAGACTATGATTATTTGTTGCAAATTAGATTGGAAGATGAACATGGGCGAAAAATTTTGGATATGCAATAGAATTAGAGAAATGGCAACAACTATGGGAAAGGAATTATAAATTGACAATGGCAACTGCATATAAAGAAAATCTATATAAAATGTTTTATAGGTGGCATATGCCACCAGAAAGATTAGCAAAGATGTTTAAGGATAAATCAGCCAAATGTTGGAAATGTTTGCATTTGCCGGGATCATACTATCATATGTGGTGGTCATGTTTAGAAGCAAAAAATTATTGGTCTAGAATACAGAAATGGTTGGAAGAAATATTACATAAATCTATAGAATTAAAACCAGTTTTTTTATTGGATATTCTCTCAGAGAGATATAATAAAGAAGATGTATATTTAACTATACATATAATAACATCAGCAAGAATTGTATTTGCACAAAATTGGATGACAGAAAAAATTCTGTCAGAAGGTGAAGTAATAAAAAAGATTTTAGACTATGCAGAAATGAATAGATTAACTTTAAGAATAAAGAGGAATCAGTGTATTTCAAGACATGGGGAAGATTTTATATATGTTTAGAAAAGAAATATGAAGATAAGAGGATAGATAAATGATTTAGATAATAGAAAGTTAAATGAGGGAGAGGATAAAAAAAAGAAACCCAGATGACACCAGAGTAAATGAAAAAGGGGGATGGGAGAGGGAAAAGAAAGAAGGTAATAAGAATAAATGTACAATTATGATGATAATACTGATAGAATAAATCTGAAAAGAAATTGAAATAAAGTATATATTATTAGAATACAGGAATTGCTCGAATACCAAACAGGGACAATATTCCACAGCAAAGAAGATAGAAAGGAGAGAGGAGTAGAGGGTAGGAAGAGGAGAGGGAGGGAGGGAGAGGAATGGAAGAAAGGGAAAAGGAGAGGAAGGAAGGATAGGTGATAGGAATAGGAGAGAAGGTGAGAAGGGGGAAAAGAAGAGAGGAGTGAGGGAAAGGAAGGGAAGTAGGATGAAGTAGGAGAGAAGGAAGAAGAAAGTAGGAGAGGAGAGGAGGGAGGGAAGGGAAAGAAGAAGAAGAAGGGTTGTTGCAAAATGAGGGAAGAAAGGGTAGAAGAGCAACTCCGAATGTAATTAAAATGCCTTATTTTAATGCTTTCTTTAAGGAAAACATGTATATGTATGATTAATTATGTATAAGAAAATGTACATTTTGTGTTATGTGTATAAGAAATAAAACTGAAAAACTTTTTTTTATTGAAAAAGTTTTACAGATACAAATTTCCCCCCTTTTTTCCCCCCACCCTTCCCCAACATTATAAAATACATATACAAAAAATATAGTTCCCTCCCAATCCCACCCTAACCCTCCCCCTCCACCCCTTTCCCTCCCATCCCCCTTGACTTCCATTATATGCAATACTAATAATCCCAAACAATATATATGTTAATCATCTTTCCATATCTTTTTCTATATTTACTAGCATAATCATCAATCCCTCTCAGCTGAAAGCTACATAATATTTTCTAGTCTGATACTTATTCTGTATATACTCAATCCATTTATTCCATTCCTGTATATACTTCTCATGCGTCTGGTCTTTTAAAAAGGCTGAGATCTTCGCCATTTCTGCAAATCCAGCCATCTTCTGAATCCATTGGTCCACAGTCGGTAAGGCATCACTCTTCCAGTATTGGGCAATCAACAACCTAGCTGCTGTCACCATATACAGAATCAATTTTGTTTCACCCAATGTAAAATCTTTAACTATACCCAATAAAAATAATTGCGGAGAAAATTGTATTTTTTACTTTAAAACATTTTGCATAACCCACCATATTTTTATCCAAAAAGCCCTCACTTTTTTGCAAGTCCACCATATATGATAATATGTAGCATCTAAACACTCACATCTCCAACATTTTGGCTGCACGTTAGGGTACATACAAGACAATTTCTTGGGGTCTAAATGCCATCTATAAAACTTTTTATAAAAATTTTCTCGTAAATTTTGTGACTGTGTAAACTTAACATTCTGAACCCATATCTTTTCCCATGTTTCCATCATAACTGGTTGAGAAAAATTCTGTGCCCATTTAATCATACAATCTTTAACTAACTCATTTTCTGAATCCCTTTCTAACAAAACATTATAAACTCTCTTAATATGCATTGGACCTGTCTCCTTTATCTGTCTAACCAATTCTACTTTATATTCCATTAAACCAGTTTGTTGATCTTCTTTCCATCTCATCTGTAATTGATTGTACTGCAACCAGGTCAAAGAGATCCCTTCTTCCAACAGCATGTCCAAAGTCTTCAATCGCCATCTGCCCTCTTCAAAATAAAGTAACTCTTTATATAAAAACCCCCCGAGTGACTTAATATTTGTATTCCACATGGTATCAGCAAGATCCAGCCAAAACGGAATCTTATAATCCCAGTTAGTTCGGTGCTTCCTCCAGATTCTCATCAAGGCATTTCTAAGTAGATGACTATTAAACACTTTATCCACTTTATTGTCATAAAATAAGTATGCATGCCATCCCCAAACAAGGTCGTGACTTTCTATATTCAGCAATTCAGTCTTAGTTTTCCCAAACCAATCACTTATTTGTGTCAATGCAGCTGCTTCATAATATAATCGAAGGTTTGGAAGTTTAAGACCACCTCTCTCACGAGTATCTTGCATAATTTTCAATTTCACTCTCGGTTTTTTTTCATTCCAAATAAATTTATTCACTCCTTTTTGCCATTCTAGCAGTGGTTTATCTGATTTGAGCACCGGTATCATTTGAAATAAAAAAATAAATCTAGGTAAAACATTCATCTTTACTGCTGATATTCTTCCAAGCAGTGATAACTGCAGTTTCTTCCAATTTTGCATATCTTTTTGTATCTTTTGCCACAGAACCTCATAATTATTTTGAAACAATTTTACATTTGAATCTGCGATTTGTACTCCTAAATATTTGACCTTTGAAACAATTTCGAAACCTGCCATTCTTTCCAGTTCCTTTTTTTTACTCTCTGTCAAATTTTTAACAATCATTTTAGTTTTTTTCTGGTTCAGTCTAAAACCAGATACCATGCCGTAATCTTCTATAATATCTTTCATCTGGATTATTGATTTCATAGGTTGTGATAGGGTAACAACCAGATCGTCTGCAAATGCCTTAGTTCTATAGTCCTCTTGCCTTATGGCTATTCCATTTAAAGAGTTCGAGTCCCGTATTGCATTAAGTAAGACTTCTAGAGTTAGAATAAATAATAGTGGGGATAATGGACAACCTTGTCTGGTACCTTTTTGTATATTGAAATTTGATGTTAAACATCCATTAATAATAAGTTGTGCATATTGCTCTTGATAAATTGCACCAATCGCTTGTATAAACCGCTCCCCCAAATCCATTTTTTCCAAAGTCTTAATTATAAAATTCCAATTCACTCGATCAAAGGCTTTTTCCGCATCCAAAAAAACCAGCACTGCAGAGATCTGTTTATTCTTATCCAGTAAATCTATAACTTGCCTGACATTCTCCTTCATATATCTGCCTTCAATAAATCCTGCTTGATCATGATGAATTACCTTTTGGATAACTGGCATCAATCTGTTGGCCAATACTTTGGCAAAGATTTTATAATCTGTATTTAATAGAGATATTGGTCTATAATTTTCTGGTTTCTTAAGACCTGATTCTTCTTTCGGTATCAATGAGACAAAGGCTGTTTTCCATGAGGAAGGTATCTTACCTCCTAATTGTATATTACAAAATAAATCTTTGAGATGCTCTATCATTTCCTCTTGTAAAGTTTTATAATAAACTGCGGTTAGGCCATCCATCCCTGGAGCTTTAGCTGTTTTTAGTTGTTTTATAGCAAAACTAATCTCCTCGACTGTTATCAATTGTTCCAAATTTTTCTTTTGAGCTGTTGAAATTTTTGAAACTCTCTTTTTTTCTAGATATTTGTCTATAGAAATGTTCTGTATATTGTCTTTAGCATATAACTTAGTATAATATTCCAAAAAGGCCTTTTTAATTAATTCTTGTTGATAAACTTCTTTGCCAGTGTATTCAGTACTATCAATAGTTCGTGTAGATACTTGTTTCCTCAAAGTGTACGTCAACCACCTGCCTGGTTTGTTAGCATTAGTAAAAGTATTATGCTTTGCAAATTGTAAATTAGTTGCCATTTGGTCTGCTATAAGCATTTGAAATTGATCCTTCAAGAGTTTTATAGCCATTTGCAATTTTTCATCTGTTGGTTTTTGTATCAATTGTTGTTCTTTCTTTTTTATCTCACTTTCCAACTGTAGTCTCTTTTTCTGCTGATTCTGTCTATGTTTAGAGTTCATTTGAATTAGTACTCCCCGCATATATGCTTTGCCTGCATCCCAGACTATTTCAATAGGGGTACCTTTATTCAAATTCAGTTTAAAAAACTCCTTTAAATGCTTTTTAAGTTCAATTATATTTTTTTCATATCTGAATAAATTCTCATTTAATCTCCAGGATCTTCTTTCTCTTTTACCCATCTCAATTTCCATCCAGACCGGACTATGGTCAGTCAAAGTCCTAGGAAATATCTTTGTTTTCTTTACTTTAGGAAGTAAGTTAGTGGTTAACAGAAAAAAGTCTATCCTGGAAAAGGATTTATGCCTGTCTGAGTAAAAAGTAAAATCCAATTCATTTGGGTTTCGAACTCTTCAAATATCTTTCAATTCCAAATCCTCTTTCAGTTCAAAAAAAGCTTGTGGTAATTTAATCCCTAATTTGGCCGTACTTTTTTAATCAATTTTAGATTGAATTACTCCATTCCAGTCCCCCATTATTATAATAGTTGAATAATTCCATTCCAAAATTTTTAAATGAAGCATCTTATAAAAATTTTCCTGTTGCTGATTTGGAGCATATATTCCGACCAACAAGATTGGTCCATTATCTGTAATAATTTCAATTGCAATATATCTTCCACGTTCGTCTGTTTCTATAGTTTTAGCTACAAGTCTTTTATTTATATATATCACCACTCCATTCTTCTTTTCCAAATTTGAAGCAACAAATTGCATTCCCAATGTTGAATTTATCAAATATTTCTGATCTTGCAATTTTATATGAGTTTCCTGTAAACAAATAACATCATTATGAAATTGTTTCAAATAATGAAATATCTTCCTTCTTTTTTGTGGAGAGTTCAGTCCATTAACATTCCAAGACAAAAATTTAAGTGCCATTTGATCCAGTCTGAAGTTTTGAGAGCAATTGTTGAAGATTCTTTTCTACAGAAGTAATCTTTGGTTTAGCTCCTCCCATGACTTCAGCTTGCTGCTTCCCTTTAACTCTCTTTTCTCGTTGTGGCTTGTAATTTTCTTGCTGCTGTTCCTTCATTTGTTTAGACATCACTCTGGTTATACGTTGCTCTTCCATTTTAGATGTTGTCAATTCAAGAGCCAACGCCTCCTCTGTAATAGTTTTGGACATTTCTTCCAAAGGAGAAGCTTCAAATGGTGCAAAAGGATCAACCACAACACCACCTGCAGCTCCCATTGTCTCTCTTGCCTCCTTTTGCGACTGCTTTATTTTTGCTTCTGTTTCTTGATCAAACTCAGCTTGTAATTGAGCCTCCTTATCTATTGGTGAAAATGTACGTGGAGGAGGAGAGCCCGCTTTCAAAACATTATAATAAAATTCTTCTGCTTTTGCAATAGTATTAAGGCGGTATCTCACTCCTCGCAGCCTCAGTATTACACCTATTGGAGCATCCCATCTGAATTGTATATTCTGTTTTTTCAGTTCTGCCACCAAAAATCCAAAATCCTTTCTGTCTCTTAACATTTTGGGTGGCAATTCTTTAAAGACTCCAATCTCACTTCCATCAACTTGAACAGTTGTAACAAAGGAATTTTGCAAAATATCATTTCTTATTCTCCTATCTGTGAAATATATCACCACATCTCTAGGCAGTTGCCTTTGTACCACCACACGAGAATTGACTCTGTACGCCTTGTCAATCTTACACAGAACCACACCAGGTTCTACCTTCAACAAAACTGCTAAAGCCTCAGCACAAATTTTTCTAAGATCTTCCCTGCTGTTCTCTTTTACACCTCTCAGTCTAATAGCAAATTCCATTGATCGAAATTGCATCATAGTAATCTCATTTTCCATTTTTTGTGTAATTTCTTCAATTTCAGTCATTCTTGAATCAGAAGCTCTAAATTTAGTCTCCATCTCTGAGGCAAGATTATCCACTTTTTTGTCAATCTGCAACACTACCTCAGACAGGCCTTTAGCCACTGTTTGAATATCTTGTTTAACTGCTTCATATTTCTCTTGAACAATTCCTTTGACCTCCTGCTCTGATCTTTGAATTTCTTTAATAATAAGGTCATAATAGCTTTCTTCCTTTGTCTGAGTTTGCAGCTGCACTGTTTGAGGCTGCTTCTGCTTGTGAGTGGGGGAATCCCCGCCTGCTTGCTTTGTTGCCATTTTGCCTCTTAAAGATCTTCCTTTTCCACAAATTCTAGCAACTTTTCCCAAAAGGTTCTCCAGATTCAATCAGGTCTAAAACAATCAATTGCTGCTTTTTTTCTATTTTATTTTATTTTTTGCTACTTTTCTTTTTCTTCCAGCTGGATTTGTTACTGTTAAAATGTAGCCAAATACACAATTCAGATTACTTTCGCTTTCAGCTGCTCTCCGCTAAAAGCAAGCGCCATTTTTTTTCCTTTCCTTGCCCTTTTCAATTCCAAATTACTTTAGTCCTCCAAATATTTCAAAAAAACTTTAATACTTGCAATTTGACAGGAAGTCCAAAACTTTCTCTTTTATTGTTTGATGGTAATAATGCTGCCGCGCTATCTTGCTCTGCAGTTTGCAGAGTTTCCCAGCCGTCCGGAGCTTCAGCGACTTGAATAGGGAGTCCCACCCTGTTAACTCCCCAGAAACGAAAAGAAAACGCTCTGGGGATCTCACAGGGGACTCTACCTTTCACCACCGGCTCTCCTCACGATGTCCTCTTGGCTCGGAGTTTTTCGAGCCGTTTCCAATCTCCGAAACGGCTCTTTACAGGCGGCTGGGCTGGTGGTCTTCAAAGGACCATCAGCGATGGTCCGCGGCAGCACCGGAAGTCGAAAAACTTTTTTTTAAAAAAGCATGTTGGAGGCATCTATGGTGGCCTGAGTGCTCTGCCAGTGAAAACAGAGTGTCAGGGTTCAAAGTAACACCCCCAATGAAATCAAATTCTGAGGCTTGAATTTCCTCAAAGCTAATTTTGATTAGAGATGTCACGTTGGCACATCTGGGAAAACCCAAATCTGAGAGCTTCCAGGTTTTCCTCACCCAAAAGAAAGTTCAAGTCCTTGCCCATCACCCACATGTCCATCACACAAACCAATCAGGTACCCTCCAGAACAGAAGGTAGCTCCCCAGTCTTCTCAGCACAGATGCAGGGCAAAGCAGCCTTGACTTTCTGGAAAGAATGTTATTTTGACTACATATCATTTTCACTCCATACAATCCCCCCTCCCATTTTCCAACGGTAGAATAGAAGATACCTCCCCAGTTTTCTCAGCACAGTCAAAAGTAAAAGTCCTGGCTTCCAGGTCTGACACAGAGATTGGGAGTGGCACCCCCAGCCCTCGTGAATTCCATTTTGGGCTGCAATGGCCTCCTGCAACTCTCTGCCAGTGAAAACAGAGCTTGGGAGTGCCACTGCGGCCCTTGTAAGCTCTGTTTTTGGCTGTGATAGCCTCCTGCAACCCTCTGCCATTGAAAATGGAGGTCAAGAGGGCCGCACACAGTTCCAGGTCCGACAGGCTGCCCCCCCCCAGAAAAGATGTGTATCCTGGAAAGAGACTAATACAGAGGGGTTAATCACATTCCTAACTACCCGTCCCCCCCAGGGGGACCCTTTGGCTTGTCCAAGTACTTGTTGTGGAATTGTTTGATTAGCCTATCTACTTTCACATTCCAACTCTTGACTCAGGTAGTTTCAGACAAAGGGTACCCTTTCCAGTGTACTAACTATTGTAATTGATCCCTATATAGCCTAGAATCTAATATTTTCTTGACTTCATAATGTACCTTGTACCACTATAGGAGGAGGAGGTGGTTGGGCTTGAGGTTTTAGGTAGGACTCAACTGAGGGTTTCAGCAAGCTACAGTGAAAGACAGGGTGTATTTTCCCTAGAATGCGAGGGAGGCTCAGCTGAACTGTCACTGGGCTAATTATTTTTACTATTGGGAAAGGAACTAGGAACTTGAGTCCCAATTTCTTGCTAGGCAGCCTTAACTGTATGTATTTGGTGGATAGGAAAACCTTATCCCCCACCTGGAAGGGGGGGTTGGAGTGAACGGTGCTTCTCTGCCTGCTTTTTATATTCCTCTGTGGCTTCTGACAATGCTTTCTTAGTATTTTCACACCCCTTCTTTAATGATTCCATCCATTCTGTTAAAGACATGGATGAAGGGGGCTCTCTGGGCAGCTCAGGCATGGGGACAAACTCCATGCTGCTGGTGACCTGGAAAGGGGTCAGTCCAGTGCTACTGTGCACTGCATTGTTGTAAGCCACCTCCACAAATGGTAACAGATCTGCTTAGTTCTCTTGTCGGTAATCCACATAGCATCTTATATATTGCTCCACCATTGTGTTCAGAGGTTCTGCCACGCCATTCATGCTTGGATGGAAAGCCGAACTAAGCCCTTGGATGGACCTGATGGACCTCAGGAATTCCCTCCAGAATTTGGCAATAAACTGGACTCCTTGGTCTGAGATAACCCGGTGGATATTCCATGCAGACGGTAGATATATTTGATGAATAGTTTAGTGATGAATTGTTGAATTGTTGGCAGAATTGTTGGCAGAAGCCATGGAGGAGGACAAGCAAGAAATGCTTGCTGGGATGAACAAAATATTTAGAGTATACACAAGATATGCGTCAAGAAATAAACTACCTAGAGAGGTGCATGTGAGATTTACCAAGAAGGCACTAAGATACTTTAAAGTGCAAGAGATATAATAGGATATATAATATCAAAGGAAGAGAAACAATAGTTCTGAAACAATTCCCTAGAAGAGTAAGAGACACAAGAAAACAATACCAATTTCTGACAAGACAATTAATTAAGCATCAAGTAAATTTCAGATGACCTGGATAGATGAAAGGCATAGATTGGATACTATAGAGAAAGCAGAGCAATTTTATGATGAGCAATTTGGATCATATGAGGAAAAAAGAGAGAGGAGATAGATGACAAGAAACAAGAAGAAGCATCAGGAGGAGGAAACAAAAAGAAGATGAAACAGAATTAAAGGACAGAGCAGAACGAGAAGGTGCAAAGAAAAAAGAACAGAGAGAAATAAGAGCGACCAGAACAATAAGACCTATCTACAAGTAAAACTATGGAAGATGAAATAAAACTACTGCTGATCAATATAAATGGACTGAATTCTCCTATGAAAATGAAAAAGACTTTTAACAAATTAGGAAAGTTAAAATTAATTTTATTTGTCTTCAAGAGGTCCATATCAAAAAACAACACAACAAATTATTGGAATATCCTAAAATTGGGAAACTATACTGTTTCCCTGAAAATACGACCTACCCCAAAAATAAGTCCTAGCCTGATTTTTTGGGGGTAGGCCTAATATACGTTCTACTCCAAAATAAGCCCTAGTGAAGGGAGTGGACATGGCCAGCACAGGAGGCAGCCCTTCCCTTTCCTGGTCACCTCATGGCTGCTGGGCCCTTAATTGCGGCCTGCGGATCAGCTGATCCAGCAAAGGCCAGGAGTTCTGTCTCTCCGCGTGCCTGGAGATGTTTCCAGTGCACTCTTGCTAGCCCCAGCTCTGCTCATGGTGCCAGGCAGCCTTGCAGCCGACAGCCCCTCTGTTCCGCAGCTCACCTTGTGGCTATGGGGCAGGCAGCAACCACAGTTTGTGCTCCGCCAGGCTTGGAGCTCGGGTGTTGCTTAGGCTGCTCCTACGATGAGGCAGAAAGCCATGCAGCCTGTCGGAATTGGCTCCCCCTCCCCCCCGCCTTTACCCGGCTGGTTGAGAAAAGGACAGGAAATTGTGGAAGATTATGGGAAGTATGTGCTTACGATAGAAGCAAAGCCCAGCCTGCCCCTTTCAAGTGATCAAATGTGTGTGCGTCTGTATGTGTGTGTGAGAGAGAAAGAAAGAGAAACGGCGGAGGAGAGTAACAAGAATTACAGGCAATGCTGTTTGAAAGCATTTCCTCTCTGCCGTTTCTCTCTCTCTCTCTCTTTCTCTTTCTCTTTCTCTCTCTCTCTCACTCACACACACACAGACATTTGATGAGAAATGGCAGAGGGCAACCAGGTAAGGGGCCTGACTCTCCCCTGCCTCCAGCTCGGCGCCTGCTCAGGGTGGTACCCCGAGGCATGGCCTCTGCATGGGTGAACCCCGCATGGCCAATGTGAGAAATGGGCTCCCTCGCAGCACCTCCTCTCTAAGCCTCACCTGCCTCAGAAGCCAGGGATCCTGCAGGCATCCTGGCCACTTAAATGCCACCCAAATCCTTGGGTTCTCTGCAACTCGAGCGAGCCACGCAACCTCTCCACCCACCTGCCTGCCCACTGCACCTGAGCCTGCCAGGCACTGTCCGCCCAAACCAACCAGCAGGGAGGCTTTGGTACAGCACCCTTCTAATGCCTGCTACCATGGCAAAGATGAAGTAGAAGCAGGTGGGGGCCATGCAGGGCTCCTCCAATGGCCTCCCCAGCCCTGGCTCCTACCCTATTTTCCCAGATATTAAAGGCTGACCTCTCCACTATTTCACTACTGGAAAAGTCATCCCTAATCTAATATGTTGATGATCTTTTACTGGCATCTGACAATGAGCAAGCATGCAGAACAGACACCCTGCATCCACTTAGATCATTAGCAGAGAAAGGACACAAAGCTTCCCTGTCTAAACTACAATATCTTAAATGGGAAGTGACATACCTGGGCTATATTATTGCCCCAGGCATTAGGAAATTAGCCCCAAGCAGAGTAAAAACTATACTGACCCTGAAACCTCCCCACCCCAAAAGACAAGTACAAGCCCTACTGGGCGTACTTGGGTTTTGTCAACTGTGGATACCTTCATTTGGGGAATTAGCTAAACTGCTAATCCAACTGACAGCTAAAAACATGCCAGATCCTATATCATGGTCACAATCATTAGACCAAACACTTAAAAAAATAAAACAGACCCTAGCATCAGCTCCTGCATTTGGGCTCTCTGACTGCAATAAATCTTTTACCCTTTTTATTCATGAAAAACAAGGTGTCGCTTCGGGGGTGCTAGCACAATGGTTCAGTCCCGCACATCGACCAGTAGAGTATTACTCTGTTCAACTAGATCTGGTGGCACAAGGAGCAATACCCTGCTTAAGAGCAGTAGCTGTCACTGTGGAAATAGTAAAATGGTCGAAAGATCTTATCATCGGACATTCCCTAACCTTGAAAGTCCCCCATCAGATTTTTGCAATCCTACTTAAATCTCAAACCCAGGCTTTTATTCAACAACGTTTAGCACAATATGAGGCTGAATTATTCACCATGGATCACATTGCATTCGAGAGATACAACACATTAAACCCACCCTGCTGCCCACAGAACAGTCCAGACAGTGAGTGGTTATCAGCATTCTTCCCAGCTGCATAGAAAATGCTGAGGAAAACTTTATCCCCTCTTTTCCACCAGCTCACTTCCCCCCTCCCAGACATTCAAACAGTTCCTCCCTCCCCCCATTAAAATGGCAGCCGAGCAATCAAGCAATAAAAAGGTGGAGGCTGACATTCAGCCTTCCTGCAGAAGATACATTATTCCTACAAGAAAAACAGAATAAGGGAAAATAGATAATTACATATCCAGGAACATGAGAACTGCTCCAAGATTAAGAAGGATATTTGGAATAAAATAGTTGCAGCTGCTTCAGAGCCCTAACATCTCACTTATTTACCCATTCAGACTGAGCTAAAGGAAAATGTTTCCAGGCCACCAAGTACTGCACCTTACCGCGATGTTTCCTCGAATCCAATATTTCTTTGACTGCAAAATGCTGTTCCCCTTCAATCAGTACAGGGACAGGAGGAGGTTCTTGGTCCGGATGCAAGGACGCAAACCAGAACACTCTGGTTTCAGCAAACTAATATGAAACACTGGATGAATCCTTCACAGAGTTTTAGGTAGCTCTAATTGCACCGTAACTGGGTTAACTATGCATACGATAGGGAAAGGACCCACGTATTTGGGCCCAAGCTTCTTCGACTTTTGGGTAGTCTGCAAGTACTTGGTGGAAAGAAAAACCCTATCTCCTACCTTATAATCTGTACCCTGAAGTCTTTTCTTATCAGCTTGGACTTTATGAGCTTGGTGAGCCTTGTCCAGGGCCTTACATGTTACAGACCAGGTACCACGTAGCTGTTCAATCCAGTCAGCCAAAGAAAGTATCTGTGGGTTTTCCTGAGGTAACTCTGGGACGGGGACAAAATTTTGGCCAGAGGCTACCTTAAAGGGGGTCAACCCAGTACTGCTACCCAGAGTTATTATAGGCAACCTCTGCAAATGGCAACAAGTCCACCAGTTATCTTGCTGATAATTTATGTAACATCTAAGATATTGTTCCAACACCAAGTTAGTTCTTTCACAAGCCCCATTGGTCTGAGGGTGGTGCATGGAGCTTAACCCCTGGGCGGAGCCTAACAATGACGGGAACTCCTTCCAAAAGTGGAAGGTGAACTGGACCCCTCTGCCTGAGATTATTCGCTCTGGAGCCCCGTATAGTCTGTACACATGTTGGACAAACAATTTTGCAAGAGTTTTGGCTGAAGGGATCTTGGGACATGGGATAAAATGCACTTGTTTAGAAAACAAATCAGTAACCACCCAAATGACTGTATTCCCTCCACTTTCGGGCAACTCAACAATAAAATCCATGGAGATTTCCTTCCATGGGGCTCCCAGTCTGGCTACACTCTGAAGCAGTCCAGGTGGTTTCCCAGGAGGCCTCTTTGCTGAAGCACATATGGGGCAGCTCGCCACATATGCTTCTATGTCTTTCTTCAGCGCTGGCCACCAGAATTGTCGTTTAAGTGTAATGTCTTCATGAACCCCAAATGCCCAACGATTTTAGCATCATGGGCGTATTGTAATACTGTCCCCCTCAGGTTGGCGGGAACATACAGTTTAGCTCCCACCCAAGCAAGACCTTCTCGAAGTGTACACTCATTGGAGTGGGCTAAAAACCACTCGTCTGTTTTTAGTGCATCTTTCAACTGCTTGCTCAAGTCGCCAGACAAGGTTAGATTTACTTTTGCCTGGGCTCTAGTAACCACTGGTGCCACCAGCTGTTTCGAGGGGATAACCAGACGAATTACTTCCTCTCGAACGCTATTGTATTGAGGCAGTCTCGAGAGGGCATCTGCCATAAAGTTCTTCCCTCCAGGAAGGTAGTGCAGGGAGAAATTAAATCGTTTAAAGTGTTGGGCCCAGCGGACTTGCTTAGGTGACAGTTTTTGTGATGTTTTTAAAGCCTCTAAGTTTTTCTGATCAGTCCACACCTCAAAAGGGTGCTTTGCCCCTTCAAGGAAATGTCTCCACGTTAACAGCGCCCAATGAACAGCAAAAGCCTCCTTCTCCCATATGGCCCACCTCCTCTCAGTCTCTGATAATTTCCAAGAGGTATAGGCACAGGGTTGCAACTTCCCCTCGGCATTTGCTTGGAGTAACACTGCCCTGATGGCCACATCGCTGACATCAGCCTGAAGAACAAATGGGGCTTTCATGTCAGGATGTTTAAGGACCAGTTCAGCAGTGAACAGTTGTTTCAGTTTCTCAAAACAACAAGCGGGGCTGGCCTAACTCTTTTTAATTGTTTAATTTTAATTTGTTTTTAAAAACAGAGGTGTTTTAATTAGTATGGGCCAAATTTATTTAATATGTTTTTAAATTGTTTTTTAAATTTTATATTGTATCTGTTTTATCTATGGCTGTTCACCGCCCTGAGTCCTTCAGGAGTAGGGCGGTATATACATCTAAATAAACTCAAACTCAAACTCAAACTCAAAAGCCACCTGACAGTCCATAGTCCACTCGAGAGGCCGGGAGGGTTTTAGCCTCTCCTCTCCTTTTGTTTTCAGAAGGTTAGTAATCGGTAAGGCAATTTTTGTGAACGAGGGGATGAAATGTTGATAGAAATTAGCAAAACCCGGGAAACTTTACAGTTGTTTGCGGGTGCATGGGGGAGCCCATTCCAACACAGCCCAGAACTTTTCTGGATCCATTTCTATCCCCTCATGTGAAATGCGGTACCCCAGATAGTCAATTTTAGTTTGGTGAAATTCGCATTTTGATAGCTGTTACATGCAGAAAAACAGCATATTATATATTACCGTATAATAAGTGACACAGAGAATATGAACAAGAAAAAACAGCAGATTTATTATGAACTTTTGCAAAAGGATTCCTTTCCCCAGAGGGAAGGAATACAAACCATTTCGATTTTATGGTTTAAATAGTTTTCAGGATACAGAAGCCCGATACAAACAGATACAAACAGTCCACCAGGGAATTGGTTTCAGGTCTTATATAAGATATTTGGCTCATGTTCCGCTCTGGAAATTCCCCTCCAACAATACCCTACACAGATGTTTCCATGCTAAATGGTATCATTATTTGTACGCTTTTCCTTCTGGAATGGGCAGGCCCCAAACAGGCCCATTTCAGAATCTTACCAGAACATTTGTTCCTCAAAAATATTCATCATATATCCTGCAAAACAAGCGTCACAGGAACAACACAGTTCCTCTTCTCATGTCTTTACTACCAAGTTATATAATCAGGTTATATCAGGTAAAACATGGCATTTAAAATGGCGTTACTCAGGTTATGCTTTTTACAGGAATAATTCATCTTTCTCTCAATAGCTTTGCATACAGCTCAGCAGCTCTAAGTTTTTTCAGGATGACCCCCACCAGTTTTACGTGGTCATCCATGGTCTCGGTGTAAATAAGAATGTCATCAAGGTAGACCAGCACTCCCTTGTAAAGTGTTCATGCAGCACTTCGTTGATCAGTTGCATGAACACGGCAGGGGCTCCTTGCAGTCCGAAAGGGAGCACCCGAAACTGGAAACATCCCAGCGGGCAGTTGAAAGCAGTTTTCCATTCATCACCTTCCTTAATCCGAACTCAATAATACTCCTCCCACAAGTCCAACTTAGTAAATTTTTTTCCTTTGGCCAGTTGGGCTAGCATGTCCTTCATGAGGGACAGAGGGTAGATGTTTTCTACGCAGATTGCATTCAGGTTCTGGTAGTCAACCACCAGGCGATAAGACCCATCCTTCTTCCCCCGGAATATTATTGGAGTGGCTACCCATGGCCTAGCCGGTTGAATGAAGCCGCGTTTTAGGTTTCATCCAACTCCCGGGGGGTCATGGGGTAGATTTTTGATTTAGGGAGTTTTACCCAGGAAGGATTTCTATACTACAGTCTGTAGGCCGGGGTGGGGGGGCAGCACATCTGACGCTTTTTCACTGAACACCTCCCAGAGGTCTTGGTACTCTTTTGGAATCTTTTCTTCCCCCACAATGTGGTCCGTTGCAGTCGCCGCCCGCTTGCTCGCCACTTTGGCCATGCATTAAGGTTCCTCCTGTGTCTTCCCTTGTTTATTAGAGCGGATGCACAACACGCCCATTTTCCAATTTATATGTGGGTTCCATTTTCGAAGCCAGGGCAACCCAAGTAGGAGGGTCCATTCCATGCCAGGGGCCACAATAAAACTCAGAGTCTCTAGGTGATCCCCCATCCTCATCTCGATTAGTTCAATTACAAAATGGGCTGCCCCCCCCAGCTTCCGATCCATCTAGCTGACAGAATGTGATGGGCCTTTTCATCGTTTTTAGTCTTAGACCCATCTGTTCCACAATGTCCGCACTGATAATGCACCTGGTACATCCCGAGTCTAGGAGGGCTAGCATCTTCCCGTGGGCCCTGGTGAATGGTACCTTTAGTTCTACTGGGATGGTCATGGGGCCCCCATTCTGACTTACCAGGAGGTCCTCGTCGGAATCGGTCTCGGTTTCGCTGTCATCGCCGATGGTCGGAGTTCCCAACTCACCCTGGTTCAGAGGAGTGAACTCAATGATTTCTACCCCTTTTAGGGCAGCTTCACAGGTTTTTGCAGGTGCTTTGTCGGCTCTCTTCCCTCCACTAGGTGTCGCCTTGGGTCCAGGCTTAGAGAAACATTCAGCTGCTCTGTGCCCCTCCTTCCCACATCTGAAACACGCTGAGGACTTCGGCTTGGAGCCTGCCGGTCCCACTGCAGCCTTTGGCGCCCCTTTGTGGGATAAGGAGTGTTATGGAATTTGCAGAGCAACCCTAGAGTAGCAAGGGTGTGCACATGAAAGTGACTGAGAGCAGTTGCGAATAATCACAGCCAACACACCGATACACTGAGTTGTGCTTACTTTTAGGAAATAGTAATAAGGCACAGTCCAATAAACAGTCCAGGTCATACACAGATAAAGCAGTAGATAGTAAAACAATAGTCCAGGGATAATCCAATAACAAAGTCTTCTTACCAGTCATCGTAGTACACAGTATACACAATAAACAGTTGCAAACAGTAGCAAACACAGCAAAAGCAGTAAAGATCAGCAAAGAAAAACAAACCATGTTTCAAGCTCCCTCTTAAGGACATTGGCTACAGAGCTAACCAATTAGGACACAGTATGATGCAATACAATAATACAGTCTTAAAGCTATATTGAGGGTTTATATATTGCCAACCCAACAAGTTAGGTAATTATCATTTTCTAATAAGGAGGGTGGTTGGTTCCAGGTGTGCCCACCACGAAAATGATCTCTGGCCAAGTTGATCTCCACGTCTGCGGCCAGCACGTACCAACTCTGCAGATCCCTACGGGTCCCTCGGGAGCAGCAATCCTTGTAGACATCCTCATTTAGCACATCTTTATAGCTCTCCAGCAGGGCTACTTCTGACCACTCTCTCATGTAGGGTGCCAACTCACAGAGCTCCTGGGTGTACTCCACCACCAATCTCCGCCCCTGATGTATGGACTTCATTCCAATTCTCGTCCTTCGCTCGGCTAGTGGGTCCTCAAATCGCGTTCTGAGGGCTGCCATGAATTGGTCATAATTCCTCATCAGGGGGGAATCTTCATTATGGAGTCCCACCATCCACTCAGCTGCCACCCCCTCCAGGGCCCTAGTAACGCACCTCACACATGCGGCATCTGAGGGGAAATCCTCTCCTCAGTCCTGCATGTGGTTCCACACTTGGGTTAAAAAAAATCCCAGTCCTTTTGGATCTCCCCTGTATCTTACTGATAGTAAGGAAATTTTGGGCTTGCTTCACCTCTGTGGCAGGGCCTGTCCAGCAGGGGGGCCCTGAGCCACAGCAGCCACTTGAGTTCCGGAAGCCTGAGCTGCCTCTTCCCAGGCTTGGGCTCTCTCTTCCACACAAGCAGCAGCCTCTGGTCACCCCTGGGGTGTTCATCCACCCCCTTGGCAGGCAATCTATACCTTTCATGAGCTTTATGATTCTCAGCAGCCTCTCTCAGTAGTTGCAATGCATGGGTGATCAGAAGATTTTCTTTCTGCTCTTGCTGCCTGGCAGCATCTCCGCCTCGGCTTCTGGTAGTTGTTACCCCTTGGGGGGGGTCTTCTCCAGCTCTGGTAACCTCCCCATGCCCAGTGACCATTTGGCTCTCTCCAGCTTTTCCTCCAGCTGTAAATGAGCCATCCACTCCACAGCCTCCCAGCCGGGGTGTGATGGGGAGGTCGCGGAGCAAGCAGCTCCCATCTGTTCCTGGTCACTGTCTTGGTCAGACATTGTTTGCTCAGCCCCCACGGTAGTTTTCCGGGATGGCTGTTAATTGCAGACCTTGCTTAATGTCAGGTGTGCCTTCTTTCAGTACTCAAGAAAGAAAAACCCCAACTCCATTTTCATAGAGAAAGGTACTTTTACTGAGTATGAACTGAATGCAACCAAAGAAAAGCAATTCTGAGGCAATAGGCGCAAAAATCACATATAGAAAGCATCCTTAAAACCCTCCCCCCAATTGTCCAGTCAGGATTATCCAATCCACATCCCCCCCCCCAGGGGTCATGTGGGGTGCAGCTTCTGATGGTGCTATCCTCCTGGTATGCCACGACGGTTGACCTTGAGTGGTTATCAGCTTCATAGAAAATGCTGAGGAAAACTTTATCCCCTCTTCTCCACCAGCTCACTCCCCCCCTCCCAAACATTCAAACAGTTCCCCCCTCCCCCCGTTACAATGGCAGCCGAGCAATCAAGCAATCAAGCAATAAAAAGGCAGAGGCTGACAGTGGCAGGGTCTCCGCCCATCAGTGTCCCATCGACCTGTTCAAAACAGATGGGGTGCGCTAGGGGTCTTGTGCCTATCCTTAGCTGTTGGACTATGGGGAAGCTGATCAGGCATCTGGTACAGCCAATGTCTATGATGGCCTCTACCTCCCTTTGGGCTCCCATTTCTGGCACTAGAACCCATGTTTTTACAGTGAAGGGGTGGATGGCTTCACTTACCATCGGGTTGTCTTCACCACTGCTCTCTTTGGCGGAACCCGGAGGGGTTTCTCTGGCTGGAGTTTCCTTGTTCCCAATTGGAAGGAGAGGAACTCAACAGCCTATTTGACGATTCTCCCCTTGTCTGGTGGCTTCCTTGGGGTTCTTTTTCCCTGGAGCGCAGAGGGGGTCTTGACCTGAGGGACTGGGGCAGGGGCCAGGCACTCTGATGCCCTGTGCCCATGCTGACTGCATCAGTAGCACTTGATCATCCTGGACGGCATGGGTTATGGCACATCAGTTAGCTTGACCAGAGTTCGGTGGCCCAGAGATCTTTTTGCCGGTTTCTCTGCAGTCAGCTTCTGATGGGGGTGGATTTCCAGATCCATGGCCACTGCTGTGTTGTACCAAGCTTGTATATGCTCCAGAACTCCCCTGATGCCACAGGCTTGTCTAAGGTCCAAGTCAAGTGCTTCTTTGAAGTGGTAGATGAGGCAGCATTCAAGCCAGTCTCTCAGTTTTCCAGTCAGCTTTCCCAGAATTCTCAGTTTTCCAGAATTCCCACACTAATTCTTTGGGGGGCCAGCTGCTTCAACACATTGATCTGGGCTTCGGCTTCTATTGGGTGGGCCGTCGGAGTAGTTGGATGAACTCGTCTGCATCTTTAGCTCTGGGGCTCCTTCATCGTGTAGTTAAGCTATCCATTCTGCTGCTTCCCTTCATTCATGCCATCCACAATTGCCGAAATCATATCCCGATCGGTCTGATTTTGGTCCCCATAGCGATCAATGTGGGACCAAATCTGATTGAAGAAGTAGGCCAGCTTCCCTGGGGTCCTGTCAAACGTCGCCCTAAACCTTGGAGGAGGAGCGGCTGGCAGTGTTGGCTGTGGCGCCAGCGCCTGTGGCAGGGCTGGAACTGGCCTCCATTGGTATTGAACCCACCCCTGGCCAGAGTAGAAGACTCAGCCAGGGGGGATCTGGTTGGCTGGAGGCAATCTGAGGACCGGCAGCTGAGTGGGGGAGGTGTTGGGTCTAGGCAATCCTAATGGTGGTCCTTGTAGTGCCGGACTGGATTGGCGTAACAGGCCTTGCTGCTACACCATTCCGACTCCAGCAGGAGCTGTCATCCCGGTAGACCAGGCCCGATGGGGAAGGCTAAGGTGTAATCTGCTTCATCTGAGTGAAACGAGGCTGATACCCCGCTGGGCGCCACTGCAGTCCCCTGGCCCGGAAAGGTGAATGTGGGCTGAATAAGAATCCAACCAGGTGGGACTTCCGGTTGAGGACTGAGGTGACATGGCATGGTAAAAACGATCGCTCTTACTTAACGCCACTAATCGCTGCGTTTTGGGGACCCTTCGAGGCGTGGGAGCTTGAAGGGCTCCGCGGGTAATAGTGAAGTACCGGCAGGCTGAGTGGAAAACTGCAAAACCACTCTGCTGGACCGGCTTTCACGGCCGAACTAGCGCAGCGCGTCTGCTGTTGAATGGCGGACTCGAAGCCTCGCTAGTCAACGAAGCAGGAAGCAAGGAATTCCAGCAAGAGGGGTGCTCAAGAACATTCATACCATCGCCCTCGATGCACGTTAAATGTGATCCTAAGTGAGCCGACCGGACTGGGCAGAGAAGTAAAAGCAGATCGGAACTAAGCGGCGACTGAAAGGAAATAGAGGAGACAATGAGCGGATCGCAGAACGGTTGGCAAGAGATCGGTGTGGAGAAAATCGTAAGAAAGAGTGGGGCACTAGCAAAAATAGAACGAATCCGACGGGAGAGATCGTGAGGAGAAATTCGGAGGTGGAAGGAGATAAGACGGCAGATCGGGCGAAAGGAGAGCCGGAAAACTTCGGACAGGAAGTGCGCCCATCTTGAAAAAGCTAAAGAGCTAAAGAGAGGACGGGTGAGTGGCTAGAGTGGCCGGAGTGACGGGAAGAACCTCCAGAGAAAACGACTGAAGATTTAGAAGGAACTTAAAATATAGATTTCAATCGAACTGAGCTGAACATTCCAGCAACTGATTTTTCCCCTCTGGACATTGACAAGGGAGGGTAACAAGTAATTAAACAACTAAATAAGAACAATTAACAATTAATCAACAACTCCTGACTTTTTGTCCTACCTCCCTTTTCATAAAACTCTTTTAAAACCTTTTTAAGCTACTCCCTCTTTCCTACCCCCCCATTAGTATTAGTATCAATTAATTGGTGCAAATTATTTATACTTGTATTAAATCGACCTATATTGATATTTATATTTATATTTATACTATATTTATTGCATTTATATTAAGCATATATAGATACCTTTTTAAAGTACTGAATTATTAGTATAGTATAGTAGTATTAGTATATCAATTTTAAGAAATAGTTAAATACAGTTTAGAAACTTAAGAAATAATTAATAATAGGTTATAGTAATAAGTTTTTCTCTGTTCCTTCCTTTCTCTTCCCTTCTTTTTTTCTTTTTATGACTTAATACTATTATAAGTTGATAAATTGCCTATAACTATTATTTATATTTAGAGTAACTTTATAAATTAGATGGTTTGAGATTTGTATCCCTATTGATTATAGTGAATAGATTATACTACATTTATATTGTAATTGACCCATAAAAGGACTAATAAGTTATTGAATGATTTATTAAGTAACAAAATTATTATTTGTTTATTAGCTATTTAACAATACTATTTATTTATATATATAGTTGCTACTATATTAAGAGTACTTTTAGCTGATTTGTTTTGAAATACAGCTTTACTGTTTTTACTAGGAAAAAAAACTAATTAATTAACAGAACAGATTGAGGGTTAGAGTGAGTAGTGAAATACTAGCAATATCTATAATAGGCTAATAAGAAATAGATATAACAATATAACAACAAGAAAGGGAAACCAGTGGATGACTATTTGGAAAAATATAGATAGGATCATAAAGGAACAAGTAAAAGTCTTGAGTGAGATGACAAGCTACGCAGCTACGGTAACCAAAACTGGGAAAAAGACAACGACAAATATCCCAAATCCAACAATCGCAATGTCATCACCAGGAATACAAAAATCTACAGAAAGTCTCGCAACCATGCTACCCACAATGCAAGCGATGCAACTATCGCTAACATCGATCCAGGAAACGATGTTAATGATGCAGGAGAAGATGACCAACAACCATTTAGAATTGAAGACCGATATTCAAACAATAGATCAAAAAATGAACGACTTCCAGCAGGCAATCCAAGTGAACGAACAAAAAATAAAGAAAATTGAATCTAAGATTGAACAACAGGAAAGAGACCTGGACGCAGTGGATCAAAAACTGATGGCGCAGAATAGGGATTTGGAAGATTCAATTATGCAGCTGGAAATGGACAAAGCATCCTTCTACCTGCGTTTCCAGAACATAGTGGAGGAGAAAGAAGAGAACCTGGGTCAAGTCATGGCGGAATTGATCGGAGAGATTTTACAACAGGACAAAGATCAAATAATAAAAGAACTGGACGAAGTATACAGGGTCCAGACAAATTACGCAAGACGAAACAAGCTCCCGAGAGAAGTCCATATAAGGTTTGCCCGGAGGAAAGTCAAAGACATCTTTTATAATATTGCGAAAGGAGAAACAATAAAATATAGGGGCAAGGAGGTAATAGTATTGAAACAGGTCCCGAGGAGGGTAAGGGAAGTAAGGAGGGACTATAGATTCCTGGCATTGCAACTAAATAAAAGAAATATCCCCTTCCGATGGACCTTGCCAGAAGGGATGCTGATAACCTGGCAAGGGAAGAAAATAAAGATAAATAGTCTGGTGGAGGCACAGGAATTTGTA
This sequence comes from Ptyas mucosa, assembly GCA_012654045.1. Taxonomy (NCBI): domain Eukaryota; kingdom Metazoa; phylum Chordata; class Lepidosauria; order Squamata; family Colubridae; genus Ptyas; species Ptyas mucosa. The sequence goes on along the minus strand of WNWU01013905.1, from coordinate 1,084,309 downwards.
GACCAATTGAAAGGAAGCGAAGAAGACCTGAGCAGCAAGGAAGAGTTAGGAGGGGCTATAATGGAGGAGGACCCTAGACGACGAAAAGGATCGAAGGAAGAGTTATCGGAGGAAAGGGAAAAGGAGGAAAGAGAAAACAAAGAAGGAAAGAAAGAACCAAGACCGCAGAGAGTTACCAGGGCAAAACAGTACTAGAAGGTATCAAATTTGAAAATGGACTGGAGGTTGCTATCAGTAAATGTGAATGGATTGAATGACTATAAAAAAAAGGAAATTTTTTTTTATAAAATTAGCTAAAGAGAATTTGGAGTTAATATGTTTACAAGAGGTGCATATTAAAAAGGGAAACGAAAAATATTTGGAATATAAGAAATTAGGGAAATTATATACATCATTGGCAGAGAAAAAAAAGAGAGGGATAGCTATATATATCAGGGAGGGAATAAAATCAGAGTTAAAATATACAGACCCCAAAGGCAGAATTCTGGTAGTGGAAATCATGAGAGAGGCCACACCAATCCTACTTATCTCTATCTATGCCCTGAACAAAAATTTGGGAAATTTTTATAATAAACTTAGAGAAATAATTAGTGCAATGGAAAACAATAACAATATATGTATAATTGGGGATTTCAACGGAATAGTAGATCCAAATAAAGACCACAAAACCCCTAAAGGACAAAAAGGAAAAAGAAAAAGTATACCAAAACCCTTCTTCGAGTTAATCGATGAATTAAACTTAATCGACATTTGGCAAACCTTAAATCCACATAAAAAACAATACACCTTTTATTCGAATGCAAAAAAAACTTGGTCGAGAATTGACATGATGTGGCTGAGTAGGAACCTGGGAATGGATATTTTATCAGCTGAGATTCTACCCAATATATGGGCAGACCATAACCCATTGGAACTTAAATGGAAAAGGAAATATAGGAGGGGAAATACAAGATGGAGGTTGAATACCCAATTCCTTCGAGACAAACAAAATGTTGAAAAAATAAAGAAAGAAATAAAGGACTTCTTTGAAAGAAATGAGAAAGAACCGATGGAACGAGGGATAATATGGGATTCGATGAAGGCCTTTCTAAGAGGTCTCACTATTGCATATAGTGCACATAAAAACAAGGAAAAAAGAGAACGTCAAAGAACGATATTAGAGGAGCTGAGAGAAATAGAGAAAGAAATACAACAAGTCCCAGATAATGAACCGGCAAAGCAAAAATGGATGATTATACGCCACAAAATAAATCTAATGGACCAAGAAAACTTAGCATATGAAATTAAGAAAACCAAACAATACTATTTTGAAAACGCCAACAAACCAGGGAGATGGTTATCATATAGATTAAAGAAAGAAAAAGAAAAAGGGATAATATATCAATTGGAAGACCCTGAAGGCCATATAGTGAATAAGGAGAAGGAGAAATTAGAATTAATTTACGATTATTATGCTACATTGTACAAAGAGGAAGAAATATCCAAAGAGAAAATAGAACGATACTTATTAGAAGAAGGGCTTCCACAAATTGAGGAAGAGGAAAAGGAGCTGTTAAATAAGGAAATTACAATGAAAGAGTTAAAGATGGCAACCGCTAAACTTAAGAAAAATAAATCACCAGGTCCAGACGGATTCCCAGGGGAATTATACCAAAATTTAGAGCTAGAAGATGTTTTGCTCCCAAAACTGTTAAAAATATTTAACGAAGCCCTAATAAAATCTGTAATACCAGAATCATGGAGGGAGGCGTATATTACACTCCTCCCCAAAGAAGGAACAGATACAAAGTCTATTAAAAACTACAGGCCAATTTCTTTACTTAACACGGATTACAAATTATTCATGAGCATTTTGGCAGAAAGGTTGAAAAAAATACTGAATAGAATAATACATAATGATCAAAATGGATTCCTCCCAGGGAGACAAATTAGAAATAACATAAGGACGATATTGGATGTAATAGAATATTATGAGGACCACCCAGGCCAGGAAATGGCATTGATTTTTGTAGACGCCCAGAAGGCCTTTGACAATCTAAATTGGGAATTCATGATACAGCAAATAAGTAAAATGGGATTTGGGCCGAATTTTGAAAAAAGCAATAACAACCATCTATAAGAAGCAAAAGGCAAACATCTTGGTAAATGGAGAGCTAACGAAGTCATTTTTAATTGAGAAGGGGGTGAGACAGGGATGCCCACTATCACCATTACTATTTATATTAGCTTTAGAAGTCTTATTGCAAAAAATTAGAGGGAATAACCAGATTAGGGGTCTTAAAATTAGGAAGGAAACCTATAAAATCCAAGCATTTGCGGACGATGTGGCTCTAATTATAGAAGACCCATTGGAATCAGGCATACAAATATTAGATGAATTTGGCAAATATGGAGAGGTGGCGGGACTCAAACTTAATAAAGCTAAAACGAAGATACTAACTAAAAATATGACCAAAATTCAAATAAGAGCCTTAGAGGAACTGATGGGAATTAAAGTAGTTAAGAAAATCAAATATTTGGGAGTTTGGGTTTCAAAAAGATATTCAGCCATTAAAGAAGATAACTATACACCCCTGATTAAAAATATTAAACAGGACCTAGAAAAATGGGGGAAACTGCAGATATCCTTTCTAGGGAGAATCTCAGCAATTAAAATGAGTATCCTACCTAAAATATTATATCTGTTCCAAACAGTGCCAATTAAATTGGATAAAAATTTTTTTCAAGAACTTAATTTGATTACTAGAAAATTTATCTGGGGAGGGAAAAAACCGAGGATCGCAATTAGAGATATCCAAGATAAAAAGGAAAGGGGAGGACTCGGACTTCCAATCTGGGAGACATATTATAAAGCAGCAAATCTAATTTGGCTAAAAGATTGGGCAACTTTAATCAATAAAAGGATACTGACATTGGAAGGATACGATCTTCAAAAAGGCTGGCATTTCTATCTCTGGGAAACAGGGCAAAAAACAAAGACATATTTTCACAAACATAAAATAAGAGACACCCTCATGGCAACATGGAGAGAGATAAGGAAAAAGCACTATACCAAAATCCCTAGATGGCTCTCCACAATGGAGGCAATTATATATCCAAATGTTCTAGAATTGGGAAAGACGGCCAGATACAAAGAGATCCTAGACGGGATAGGGAATATTAGGACAATAGAAGAGCTAAAAGAACAACGTATCAATCTAGAATGGTGGACGTATGCCCAAATTAAATCAAGATATAAGAAAGACAAAGAAGATCCGGGAATAGAAATAAGTATGAATGGCCTAGATAAAATTTGGATGGGCACAGATGACAAATTACTAGCAAAAATATATAAATATCTAGTGGATTACGATTTAACAGAGGAAACGGTGAAGAACACTATGTTGGCATGGGCCAGGAATATAGGACAGATTATAACATTAGAGGAATGGGACCAAATTTGGACTAACAATTTAAAAATGACTAAAGCCATAACATTTAAAGAGAATCAATACAAAATGATTTATAGGTGGCATCTGGCCCCGGCCAGGATCGCTAAAATATACCCCAAAGCAAGCCCAAAATGTTGGAAATGTGGGCACCAACAGGGTTCGTATTACCACTGTTGGTGGACCTGCCCTAAAACAAAAATTTTTTGGAAGACAATAAATAATTGGCTGAAAGAAATTTTGGGAGACACTTTGGAACTAGATCCAAAAATATTCCTCCTGGGAATCCTTAAAAAGTCATATTCAAGAAAGAAGAAATACCTGGCGATACACATAATTACGGCAGCAAGAATTACCTTTGCCCAATATTGGAAGGAGAATAAGTTACCCCCCGAAGACCATATCATTAGGAAGATATTAGAGTGTGCTGAACTGGATAAGTTAACTCTAGAGATAAATGACAGAGAGGAATCAGAATATTATAATGCATGGGATTTATGGTATGAATGGTTAAGAAATAGAAATCTAAGTAAGACTCGCAAATGCGAGAACTAGATAAGAGAACTAGGATACTGTACATTATACTGTACATTGCTAAAAGGATGAATAGACGTATGAAACAACTTACAGTTAGCACTGTCTTAGCACAATTGCTAATCTTATATGAAGATTAATGTAAATATATAACGTAAATATGAATTACTTATATACAATGACACCTCAAAGCTGGAAATGCTGAATTGATATATATGAAAAAAATTTATTTTGTTTGTTGTATTTGTCTGTCAGTGTGGTTTTGTCTTCTTTTTGTTTTCTGTTTTGTAAATAATAAATGCTTTAATAAAGAAATTGAAAAAAAAAAGAATCCAACCAGGTGGGCTGGTACTAGGAGGCTGCACGATGCTGCCCATGCTGAGCTGGTTGAACAGTTCTGGTAGTCCTGCCAGTGATTAGCTTCATGTCAGCAGTGAAGCCCCACTCTCTGGAGTCGCTGAGATCAGCTGGTCCTAGTGCTCTCCACTCAAGGGCCTGGGTCTGCTCCTCTCTGTTCACCTCCATCTACTGTTCCCACAGCATCACCCCAGTCATCAACTCTCAAGGCGGTGCGGCTCCTGCAGCTTCACCTCACAGAGAGGGATCCGGTTGAGGGGCTTGCCAGGGCACCAGCACTTTGGGCCAGGCAACCTGTCGACATTCCGCTTCGATGGCCTCTGCCGCTTTCATCACAGATTCGGAAGGGGAGTAGAGGGTCTCAACATGCACCATCGAGCCAGTCCCAGTGGTTCCCTCTGTGGTTGCCGTTCTCTCCTCCATCTTCCCTGAGTATTGACACCCCCGGTATCGGGTTGGTGTTCGGTGCTCAGGACTCTAGAAAGCACCCCAGAGGTTGGGGAGCTGGTTGAAGTTTTAATGGAGAGACGGGTTAATGTCAGGGTTCCAAGTAAAACCCCCAATGAAAGAAGACTCTGAGGCTAGAAGTTCCTCAAAGTTACATTTTATTAGAGATGTCATATTGGCCCATCTGGGAAAACCCAAATCTGAAAGCTTCCAGGTTTTCGCCACCCAAAAGAAAGTCCAAGTCCCTCCCCCCTGCACCCACATGTCCATCACATGGTCCAATCAATGCACTATCCCAACTGGAGATGCCTCCCCGTCACACCATTCCAGGTGCAGGCTGGATGTCCTTGACTCTCAGAGAAAAGAATGTTATTGTGGCTAGATATCCCTGCAACTCCATGCAATCCCCCCTCCCAATTTCCCACAGTGAAGTGTGGCAGCCCTGAAAAGCCAAAGAAAAAGATAGCCTCCTGGGCTGACAGGCTGCCCATCCTCAACCAATGATCGTATCCTGCAACGAGAGGAACATAGGCGGTTAATACCATATTCCCTAACCACCTCTTTCTGCCCCCCCCCCCCCACTAGGGGGACCCTTTGGCTTATCAGGGAATTTATCATGGAATTGTTCTACTAAATCCCTCTGCCTTTATATCCCAGCTCTTAACCCAAGTAGCTCAGACAAAGGGTACCCTTTTCAATGAAGTAAATATTGTAATCAACCTCTAGAGTCTAGAGTCTAGGTCTAGGATTCTCTTAATCTCATGATTCTCCCTTTGCACCACTATAGGCTTGGGCGCTGGTCGGTCCTGTGGCCTCAATCTTGACCCGACTGCTGGTTTTAGTAAACTACAGTGAAAGACAGAATTCATTTTCCCTAGTATGTGTGGGAGGTCAAGCTGAACTGTTTCTGGATTAATTACTTTCCCTATTGGGAAAGGTTCTAAAAATTTTGGTCCCAGCTTTTCACTGGGCAACTTCAATTTTATGTATTTGGTTGATAGGTAACCCCGATCTCTCACACAGAGAGATTAGTGTTTATTTGCTTGTTTTTTATATGCCTCAGCGGCTTCTGTCAGCACCTTTTTGGTGTCTTACTATCTCTTTTTTAGTGATTCCATCCACCCGGTCAGGATCATGGAGGAAGTTGGAACTATGGACAGCTCGAGCATGGGGACAAAATCCATGCTGCTGGTGACCTGAAAAGCAGTCAGGACAGTGCTATTTATGGCGTTGTTGTAAGCGACTTCTGCGAACAGCAGCAGGTCCGACCAGTTCTCTTGCTGGTAATCCACATAACATCTTATATACTGCTCCACCATTGTGTGCTCTCATTCCGTGGCTCCGTTCATACTCAGATGGAAAGCCGAGCAAAGTCCCTGAGTGGACCCAACTGATTTCAGGAACTCTCTCCAGAATTTAGCGGTGAATTGGATGCCTCGGTCTGAAATTACATGGCAGGGTACTCCGTGCAGCCGGTAAATCTGCTTGATAAACATCTTTGCCAGTTTCTTCGCTGAGGGTAATCCTGAACAGGCAGTGAAGTGGGCTTGATTGAAAAACAAGTTGATCACTGTCCAAATAACTGTATTTCCTCCTACCCTATTTTCCTCCTTCCCTACAACTTTTACACTTCCAACTTTCATTAGAATGTTTACACACTGTAGATAACTTAACCAGTGTTAAATACCAATGATACATCATCTTATAAAAAAAATCTTTTAAATTATAATTTAGTGTAAATTTTAAACCTTTCATCCATATAATTTTCCCATTGTTCAAGCATCACATTATATCCAAAATTCCTTGCCCACTGAATTATACAATATTTTACATGTTCACTTTCCAAATTCAATAATATTTTATAAATCTTAGCAATATTTTCATCACTACCACACAGTAAGATTTCAAATTCATTTTTAACTAAATCAAACCCATAACTCTTTTTATCTAATTTAAATTTTTCTTTCAGTTGTTGATATGTAAGCCAATGGCAGACATAACCTTCTGATTCAAGTTCTTCCCTCAACTTTAGTGTAGGGTCACCAGTGTTGAAAGATAGTATTTTACCGTATGTCTAGCAGTCTGGCTTCACCACCATTTCTTTTCTTAAAAAAGCTTCCTGGCGGGACACCCAAAGAGGAAACTTCGTAGGGAACTTTGTTTTATATTTATTCCAGTCTGTTAGTATGGCACATCTAACAAAGTGATTATTAAAGTCAACATTCGCTTTAGCTTTGTCATACCATAGATAACTGTGCCATCCAAACCTTAACTCATGACCCTCTAATTCAAGTAACCTCTTGTTCTGGAGGTTCACCCACTCTTTGACCAGGCCAGATAGCATGCATCAAAATACAATTTCAAGTCTGGTAAACCCAACCGCCCCTTTCTTTAGTATCTTGCAATAGCTTGAATTGAATTCTTGGTTTTTTCCCTTGCCATATAAACTTGGAAATATCCTTCGGCCATTGTTTAAATGGTTTATTGGCTGTGAGTATTAGTAATGTCTAGAATAAAAAAAGCATTTGTCAGCCCTGGAGGCCATCTTTTCCTTTGGCTCTTCAGGGCTGCCACACTTCACTGTGGGAAATTGGGAGGGGGGACTGCATGGAGTTGCAGGGATATCTAGCCACAATAACATTCTTTTCTCTGAGAGTCAAGGACATCCAGCATCCTTAGTATAATATCTTTTCCTGGTTGTTCAGGAATTCCTCAAAATCTTAATTGGAATTCTTTAATCTGAGGTTCCAAAATTATTCTCTTCCAATTCAGCTTCACAGCTTCTTTCCCCCAATTTATGCTCCATAAGATCTGCTCTTTCACCTGTTTCATATCTCCTTTCAAATGTTGGATTTTCTCCCAGAGTTCTCTTGCTAGGGCATCGAACTCCACTTCTAGCTTTATTCTAAAGCAGGGGTCAACAACCTGTGGCTCTGAAGCCACATGTGGCTCTTTCACCCCTTTGCTGTGGCTCCTTGTCACTCAAAATATGTGTCACAACTGCCAATGTGTGACACCTGCCGGCATGTGATTTATTGAGCTTTTCAACCCCCAGTAGGCCAACCATGGATAAATCCAAGAAAAGAAAAGTTTCAGAAGAAAACAGAACATTTAATTCAACTACATATGCTAGTTTTGTGCCGTTCAAGAAATAGTCAGGCACGGGAAGGGTTTTGTGGCTCCCAATGTTTTCTTTTCTGTGGGAAATGGGTCCAAATGGCTCTTTGAGTGTTTAAGGTTGCAGACCCCTGTTCTATTGGATTGAATCATGTATTCTAGCAATATATTCATCCATAAAGGGTCTTAGAAGTTCTATATCTCCTGATAATCTTTCCAGCTTCTCTGCTTTCTTATGGGTGGCCATCTGGGTAGAATATTACTGAAGTTTAAATTTTTAGATTTAAGATTTTAAATTTTAAAGTTAAAGGTTTAAGTTTTAAGTTTGTAGCATAGGCTCCACTGGGTTTAAAGCACTAATGCAGGGGTCTGCAATCTTAAACATTCAAACATTTTGTCTCTCTCGCTGCCTGACCGCAGCAGGAAATGGCAGGCAGCTACTTCCAGCTTTGTTGGTGCGCAACCTGCTCTCTGCCCCGAGAAAGAGTTGCCAGGAGCAAGTGGGGCAGGGAATTAGCTCCAGGAGGAGGGGACCCAGTCTCTCCCATTGTGAAGTGTGCCCCCCACCCTCCCCCTACTCCCTTCCCCCTACCCCCCACTCAATGCCACTTCGGGACAGAGGAACATGTGCTGGAAACAACGCAACCCTCTGGCACTTGGCCCACAACTCTCCACCCTCCTCCAGGTCCAGCTTGCTGAGGAAGTGGGGGAAGCAGTCCTGATGCCCTCCCCACAGCCCCAGCCATCGCTGTCTGGCTTCCTCAAAGGCACAGTGCATTTCAAAGGTGGCAGCTCATGTTAGAGATGCTGAAGAGCGGGACAGCTGTGAGAGCCGGGCCAAGCCTCTCCACCATCCAACTCGCCAATGGGGGCACTTCTGCCAGGCCAACCCCCAGCTGGGCTTTTGCATTCAGCGCTCGGCTGGGGAGGGGAGTGCTTCCCCACGCTGCCCCCTTCTTTCTCTTGGCTTACAAAACATTCTAAGCCTATAACTGTGGAGGGTCTATAGCAGAGGTCTACTACATTCAAGGGTGGGAGGTTCCGCCAGAAGTGGAGCAGTGATAAAATCTAAAAATTTTCCCTACCGGTTCTGTGGGCGTGGCTTAATGGGGGGGTGTCCTGTGACTGAGTGGCCAACTCAACATCACTCACAGCCACACCCACTCAGTCACATGATTCCCCCATCAAGCCACACCCACAAAATCCAGTAGGAAAATTTTTTAAATTTCTATTCTGCCTTTTTCCTTTTCGCGAGATGCCTGCGGCTGCAGCCTCTTTTTTTCAGTGCGCCTGGAGGTGCTTCTTGCACCGAATGATGCAGCGGCTGCAGGCTTCTTGCAAACAAAAGTTATCGGAGCTGCTCTCCTTCTTGAACATGGCCTTGCCCTGGAACTGCAGCCCACTCGTCGCCCGCTCGCCCTTTGTCACGTGGCGTATCCTTACCTTCCTCCCGGCGGCTGGTTGCAAGGGAAGGTAAGGACCGAAAGATGCAACAGCTGCAGGCTTCTTGCAAGCGAAAGTTACTGGAACCGCTCATCTTCTTGAATGTGCCACTGCCATCGCCGTCCTGTTCCATGTGCTGGCCACGCAAGCACACACCCAACCTGCTGATGATGAATGATGAATGAAATCCTGGTGTCCTGGTGGCGTAGTGGACTAATTCACTATTATTAACATCAGCTGCTTGCAATTACTGCAAGTTCAAATCCCACCGGGCTCAAGGTTGACTCAGCCTTCCATCCTTTCTAAGGTAGGTGAAATGAGGACCCAGATTGTGAGGGCAATAAGCTGACTTTGTATAAAAAAATATACAAACGTATGAAGGCTATTGTTTAACGCACTGTAAGCCGCCCTGAGTCTCTGGAGAAGGGCGGCATATAAATCAAATTAAAAAAAAATAAATGGTGTGTGCTTGTGTGGCCAGTGCATGGAACAGGGCGGCGATAGTGGCGGCATGTTCAAGAAGGGGAGTGGCTCCGGTAACTTTTGCTTGCAAGAAGCCTCACTGCATCTTTCGACGCTTGCCTTCCTGGCAGCCAGCCGCGGGAGGAAGGTAAGGACGCACTGCATGGCAAAGGGAGAGCGGGTGGCGGCTCCGGGGCAAGGCTGGAGTTGGGGAATGGTGCATACTTCGACCTGGTCGAGGCAGGCGGTGAGTGGGCAGTGGCTCCGGGGCCTCGAGGAATGGTGTGTCCCTGGGCCCCAGCCCCTGACCCAAGGCGAAGGGAGAGTGGGTGGCATACATTGTTTAACTTGGTGAGCTGAGCATGTGAAGCGACTGGTGAGGTGAGTAGCTGGGCCACATGGCAAAAGAAACTTATATAGGGTGGGGGTGGGTGGGTGGACCTAGTAGCCGGAAGTGGCGAGCGGCCAGAAGCAGCGAGCAAGCCAGAAGCGGCAAGCAGGCGAGTGGGTGGGCATGGGCGAGGCCACCAGGGATGATTGCTACTGGTTTGGCGAACTGATGCCAATCGTCCCTACCAGTTCTCCCAAACCAGTAGGATTTCACCCCTGGAGTTTCTTAAAATCAGCTCTTTTAAAGTTTAAGACAGTGGTTGGATTATGTTCTATTGCTTGTGTTTGCATTCTATTGAATGCCAGTATGATGTGACCACTTTTACCCAAGGTTCTGGCAATTTCAACTTCTAGAGGATTTTCGCATTTTCTGTATTAGTAAGAATTAAGTCCAGTATAATTTTTCTTCTACTTCCCTCTTCCACCTTTTGGATGACAAAGTTGTCAGCTAGGTTAATTAGGAATTTGTTTGATCTCTTACTTGCTGCAGAGTTTGTTTCCCAGTTAATATCAGGGTAGTTAAAGTCTCCCATTACTACTATGGTATGCTTCCTACAATCATTTGTTAACTGGTTGGCAAAGAGTTCATCTATTTCTTCCGATTGGTTGGGTGGCCTGTAATATACTCTTTTTTCCATTTATATTGACCCATATACATCCTAGAGGGCTTTTATTTTTGATCGTGTGTATTTCTATAGATATGTAGTGATCTTGTTAGCATAGTGCAATTCCACCTCCTCTTTTTGTAGATCTGTTTCTTTTGAATAATTTGCATCCATCCATCAGTACATTCCAATCATGGGTTTCATCTCACCAGGTTTCTGTAATTAGCAACTATATCATACCTACCCTCATGTACTATATCTTCTAGTTTACCCTGTTCGTTCCCCAAGTTTTGAGCATTTGTATATAAGCATTTAAGACTTTTATGCCTGTCCAAAAATGAGTTGGGCCAGTCCTTTTCTGAGTATATTTTCCCCTATTTTTGTGAGGTGCAGCATATCCCTTGTCAAGAGTCCTTCTTGTAGGTAATGCAGTCCATGGTCCAGGAAACCAAAGTTTTTTTGGCGACACCAACCCTTTAGCCAGTGATTTATTTCTAGAATTCTTTTTCCCCTCAATGGGTGTTGACCTTTCATTGGGAGTACTGATGAGAACACTACTTGTGCTCCTAGCTCCTTAACTTTATTGCTAATAATCTCTCAATATTGCGCTCAGGTTCTTTGTTGTGTCATTCATCCATATGTAAAGGAGGAGAAAGGGGTAGTAATCTGTGGGTCAGACACGTTTTTGTTTTTTACTCCAGGGAGACAACATACCTCTCTAGATTGTATGTCTGGTCTGCAATGGCTGGTTCTGTTCCTCCAAGAATAGAATCACCAACACTTGCTTTCCTTTTTGGGGTGTGTGTGGCAGTCTGAGGTGCTTTTCTGTTTATAATAGGTGTATTTGATGATATGACTTATTAAGGAATGTTTGATGATGACTCTTTTCTAGGTCTCTGCATGTTTTCTTTGAGGGGGAGGTTGTGGGTCTGCATATTTTCATCCAGGGGGAGAAATAGATTGCTCAATTTTAAAGCGTCTGCTTCTGGATGGGTTAGATTGGGCAGTAGGGGTTTGTTAGAAATATGCTGCTTCTTTCTTTATCGTGTTTCCTTCTATGTGTGATATGCCTCCACTTTTCTTCCTCCAAGGGTTTATTCACAGGGTCAAATCCTCTAGGAGTTATTTGTTCATTATTTGGTTTGATTTGGGTATAGCTTTCTTTGTGTAGGTTGGACTTTGGCTAGAGTTGCCTCTAGATCCTTTACTTTTTTTCCTTACATTTAATACATGTATAATGTGGGTGTTCTTTGGGTATAAGCACATACATGGAACATATACTGCATACCACAATAGTACCAGTCACCTGTTCCATGAGTGTGTTTTTGCTGATTCTTTTAAGGATTAAAAAATAAGTAAAAGTAGGAGATTTTATCTCAATATATATTTGAAGAAAGTGAAAAAATAGTTTAAAAATGTTTCATTTGGGTAGTTCATTTACGGATGTGGAAAATATTGTCAGTTTTTCAGAAGAAAAATTTAAGTTAAAAATTTAAAAATGTAATAATTCATCTAAAGTTTTCAAAATTTAAAAATTTAAAATCCATTTTTGTTTGTTGATGGAGGTATAGTGCTTTGCTCTTAGCCTTATTTCTACCTTCTCTATTCTACATAATTATCCCTATTTTTTAAATCCCTTTTTCTGCCTTTCTGTGTTTGTTTTTCAGGCAGTTCCTCCAACAGTTATGAATGAGATACTTTTGTATCTGGAGTATTCTGGAATACTCTGGAAAACTGGAATATTCTATTCAGTATCCATTTACAGAAATCCAGGCCCACTTATTCACAAACAAAATGCCTTCAAGCCACAGCTCCCCCAGGCTGGAGCTGATGGGATTTAAAAAAAAAAAAGTAGAAAAACAAGACTCCTAAAATCTACATTCCCCACCCAGCTCTAAGGAGAGGACGTGACCTTTTAGAGATAATAGGATTAACCCACCACCGTTGAAATAGTAAAAAACAGAAGGCTCATCTCATTGCACAACCCTCTGGAGCATCTCAATCACAAAACCCTAGAACCCTACAGCAATAGCAATAGCACTTAGACTTATATACCACTTCACAATGCTTTATAGTGCTCTCTAAGCTGTTTAGAGTCAGCATATTGCCCCCAACAATCTGGGTCATTTTACCAACCTTGGAAGGATGGAAAGCTGAGTCAACCTTGAGCCTTGAACTGCCAAACTGCTGGCAGCCGGTGATCAGCAGAAGTAGCTTGCAGTACTGCATTCTAATCACTGTGCCACCATGGCTATAAAAATCCATCCACTCACCCAGCCATTCCATAAACATGTTGCTGTCACTGAAGTTTCTGGAAACCAAATAAAAGACCTTCTTTCCTTGTAGTCAGCCTCCATTTTATTTCCAGCATTTTTCTCCTGGTTTGGAACCAGACTGGATTTTTCTTCCTATATTCTGTTGCTGGTTGCCTCTGACTCAGTGTGCAGCTGTTTGTTCACTGCACTGCTATTTTGCTGATGTTTTCCTCCTTACCCCCAATTTCTTCTTTCCCTTTTTCCTTTCTATCTTCCTTATCTAACTTTCTGCTCCTTTTTTCTCCCTTTTTTCCCTTTTCTTTATACTTTCCTACTTAATTTAGTAACTTTTCTCCCTGTGACCTGATGCTGCTTCTTCCACTGCCACCATCTTGGATTCAAATCTTTATATACAATTTTCCTGTTAAACTAGGTATTTTGCAGCTTGTATTCTTCCATTTCCCACTCTGAAGACCTAGCTAATTTTTGCCTATGTATCTATCTTACATCCTCCCTTTATGCTACCATTTCCACTGTAGTTTTCGCAGGCTTGTTTTTCTATTCAGTAAGTTTTCACTGCAGAGCAGATTCTGTGCCTGAAAATTTATCATATTGATACACTTGTCAATCCACATTACTATCAGCTCATTTGCATGAATAATTCTTCTTTCAATTTCTGGGAAGCCCCCACGCCCACCCCCACCACAGAAGAATGAAATATTTTGGGAAATATTAAAAAAGGCAGAATATTATATTTTCCTAAAGGAGATGTTAGAAGAAACATCCTTCTGGGTTCTGCTCCAAGTGGGGAAACAGACACTGGAAACATGGAGGCTGCTTGGAAAGATGGTGGTCAGAATCACATGGCTTGAGTTCCTGAACAGAAAAGGCAGATACAGTAAATCCTCGGGTTTTTATGCTCTCTCTGGCTTTGCATTTCCTGGACCCTCGAAAGAGTATCCTGATTGGTTGTCAGACTTCCAGGGGGTGGGGGTCTTAGATAGCCTTGCTGGCTGATGGTCACATGTGCTACCCAGGTCACATGCTTCCCAGGTCACATGTGGTGAGTTTCTGCTGCTATTGTGTACAGGGCTAATCCTATCTTTGTTGGATCTTTGGCAATTCCTACTATGGCTCTGACTGAAGGAGGTAGATCTTTGTTATGTAGAATAGACTGGCCCAGACCTTAATGGCCCATTGACAAAGGGTGGGGGCAGGAAGATGGGACCTGCTTCAAAACATGCTTATCTATTTCTCATCCAGGGAAATATAATATTTTGCCTTTTTAGTATTTCCCAAAATATTTCACTCTTCCAGGGAAGGGGTGGGTGCTAACCTCCTACAGAGAAATGGAGAAACATGTTTTTAGAAGCAGGAAGTCTTTCTTAATAGTTCACAGCAGATGCCAGCACTTAAGAAATAAAGAGCTTATTGAAAGAGGAAGGCAACTATCTAGATAACTCCATTCATAAGCAAAGCAAATACTGCAGGCAGAAATCAATTCAAGACAGGATAGTTTGAAACTGCTTGCAGCAAAGTTTGACAGGTAACAAAAGCAGATTGATAGGATTAGAAGCATCCCCTCACCCAAGATCCAACACAGGACGAAAGCCATTAGCCACAATAGGAATTGCTCAACAACCTTTCAGAACACAAGCTCCTTCATTGCACCACCCCCAGAACAGTCCAAACTTCAAAATCACATAGAACCTTTTCATCCACTCATTCAACTGGTTGTTCAGCTGACCCAGAACTGTCTTTGTGGTTCTGTTCAATAAACCATCTTTCCAATCAGCCTCCATATTGTTTCCAGTGCCTTTCTCCCAGTTTGGAATTGAACCAGATGGATTTTCCTTCCAACGAATTTTATCTTTCCATGCAGGAAAATTGGCTGAGAGCATAACATCTTACTGATCTTAGAAGGCTGGGTGAGGATCAGCATCGTTAGGCTTGGAGAAACTGAGAATGGGTGTGAGCCAACCAAAAACATCCAGACAATATGGGGGCTGGAGAACATTTTTATCTTACAGGATGGAGGGAGCCTAAAGGTCTTTGGGTCCTCCTGTTAGAATCATACTCGGGAAAAGTCATGCACTCAACTATAAATCATCACCATTTCCGGCGCCTAAAACAGTACTGTTTCCGATCACACTGTACATGGGATTTCATACTTCTGTTTGTTCTTTTGAACACACTGGTATTTTACAGGCAGAATTGTATTTCTATATGATATGGTATATGATATTTCTATATGATATATGTATTTCTATATGAAAATATGTCTTCCAATATGAATTTCGTCGAATTTCGCATCTGGAAAAGAAGTTATCCAAAGACCATATTAAAGAAAGCAGTGATTGATCGAGCGAAAAAGGGCTGGAAAAACAAGGCCAGAGGAGGGCGGGGGCCTCGAAAGAAGAACGTCCCCCCCCCCCACCCCGCGCTATACCGTTGCCCTTTTAAAGCTCCTCCCTTCCTCCTCCCCTGCTCACTTCGCAGGGCTTTGATTGATTGAGCTGCAGTTGCTACGTTGGAATCTTTTGGGGAAGGACCTATTGGGGCTTCCTCCCAGGCAAATCGCAGCGAAAGGGGGGCTCTCTCTCACCAGAAGGTGGGCCTAAAAGGAGGGCGCCACTTCCTGCCTGAAAATGAATGAGTCCACGGGGAAGGAGGTAGTTCCCCTCTTGATCAATTCACTTGAACAGTTGATCCAGGAGAAAACCCAGCTCTTTTTCTATCCAGGCGAAAAATAGCGAAAAACGATTTGCACGGAGAACCACCTTTGTTCTGCGGTTCTGAACAACCTGCCGCACCTCGAAGTTGCCTTTGCTGCTCGGTCCTCATTCCAGACGGCGCGATCACGGCAATCGTGGGCTGCTTGAGCTGATCTCCATTGCTTCCCCATCCCCTCTTCTGCTCGCGCTTTCTCTCTTGCAAGATCCGGATTGTTCCTGATCTCCACGGCGTATCTGGAATGGTTTCTGCGGGTGAGTGTGCATTTTAAAATCGCAACCTAATCAGGATCTAATACCGGCTAACAAGGAAAAGGGCTTAAACGGAATCAGCAAAGATTTTTCTGCTGCTGAGTCATCCATCAATACCATGGGAAACATTTCATCCAATATCTCTGCCTTTCAGTCTCTGCACATTGTCATGCTGGGTCTGGATTCTGCAGGCAAAACTACGGTGCTCTACAGGCTTAAATTCAACGAATTTGTTAACACGGTGCCTACCATTGGCTTCAACACTGAAAAAATCAAGCTAAGCAATGGAACTGCAAAGGGCATCAGCTGCCATTTTTGGGATGTAGGTGGGCAAGAGAAACTGAGGCCCCTGTGGAAATCCTATAGTCGTTGTACTGATGGTATCATTTATGTGGTGGACTCTGTTGATGTGGACAGGCTAGAAGAAGCCAAAACAGAGCTGCACAAAGTCACCAAGTTTGCAGAGAATCAAGGCACTCCCTTGTTAGTGATTGCCAACAAGCAAGACCTGCCAAAATCTTTGCCCGTGGCAGAAATAGAAAAACAGTTGGCTCTTCATGAGTTAACTCCATCTACCACTTACCATATACAACCAGCCTGTGCAATCATTGGTGAGGGTCTCACAGAAGGTATGGACAAACTTTACGAGATGATTCTCAAGCGCAGAAAATCCTTAAAGCAGAAAAGGAAACGATAAGGCAAGAAGAAACTGCATTCCATTAGATCATAGCCTGATTTGCTAGCTTGAAGTAGTTAAAAGTAGCAGTCAGATGCCGGTGTTTATATTATTTTCCATAGTATCACAGAGTCCTTCAAATATGCTGATTTTTTACAAGTTCAGATGATAACATTATGCTGACTACCATTTGGGATACTGGTCAGATCTATGCATGCCAGCCTATCATTTCCATCCTGCTCTCAGGCCCCATGAGCCTGTGGAATAAGAGAAGGCCTCTTTGTAATATTCTAGCAGGACTAGAAGGCAGGCAAGCAGAAACTTTTCCTATCAGTTGCTTCTGACCTTGTGAACTACAAATATGCAAGAGGCTCATTCTTTGGACAATTCCTGTTTTTTAAATATATGTATCTAACAGAAACTACACTGGGAGAGAAAAATCATAAAGCTTGATATGTCAGGGCAGGTCCCTGTTCCATTCAGATTAAGATTTGTGCTGCCATCTCAGGATGTTACTACATGGTGATGTGTGCGCATGCTCGATGGGACAAATGCTGTGATTAAGGGGAAATGTGCATTAAAAATACAGCATACATATACATACATATATACATATGCATATACATATACATATATACATACATATATATATATATATATATATATATATATATATATATATATATAATATGGATGGCTCTTCGAACCACTTGTGGAAAACTATTTCTCAGCCTTACAACAAACTTACTTGTGGCTATTACCAAGATCAGCAAATATGTAATCACTGAACGAATGAGGCTGGGCTACTTCCTGGAGTAATTTTTGTGTGTTTGGAGGGAAGTAATCTATGTTCCCTGTCATTTCAGTTGAGTGTAAGAATATACATAGTGGGTGGACTGTTCTTTTTCTTTTTTTTTGTATTGTCTTTTGGATGGGTTTTTAAAATTGGGTAAAGAGGGCTGTGTGTGTTATCATGTATTCCTATATTAAAAAACTTAAGTTGGTGGTGTGCTGATGCACTTGAATTAAAAACCGTGAGCTGCTTGGATCATTTGTGACCAGTAGCTGCCTCTTGGTGCTGCTTTATAAGCATTACATTAGAAAATGTTATCTTTTCATAAGCCTAGACACTGTAGCAATAACCACTAAACAACTTTTTAAAAAATACCATGTCCTTCTTGTAACATTGAACTGTGGCCATATTGTGTTTCCAACATTTAATCTAATCAGACAATCTGACTCATAATTCAATTTATTACTTTATAATTAGATGGCTTTCATAATCCAAAGGATTGCAACTGTGAATAGCAGTAAGGAAAATTCAGATTTGGTTGATTTGGTATAGAAAATCAAAGAAGATGTAGAACCAAAAAGACAATCTGAACTTTCTGCTGAGAAAAATCCCGTCTAATAAATTAATCTTCCTTCCTGTTTAAGTCTATGGTTCACTGTTGTGATTGTCAAGAATATAGTAAGAAGCAGACATTAAAAACACAATATTAATTTTAAAAGTACAGAAAAATTGACATTCCTTATGAATACTTGCAGTAATAATGCAATCTGTACATGTGTACCCAATTGAATTATATCCAGCTACTTACATTTATTAGGAATTAACCCTTTTATATTATTATATAATAAAAGCAAACCTCATTTATAGTATTTATTTGTGAATAAGGATATATAGATCAAGCTCTAAGGCTAAAGTCTTACGTAGGTTTATTTGGGAGCAAGACCTATTGAACTTAGTTTTAATTGAGTCAATAATATTGACCTTCTTGGAAAAAACCCCATATCTAAATCAAGGATGAAGAATTGTGCAGAGAGATGATATCCCAAAAGTAAAAAAAACAAAAACAAAGTTTGACAACTTTAATTCTTCAGCTAATTTTAAAGTCTTGTGACAGAAAGGTTCAATCTCTTATTTTAGAATTACATCCATGATTCAGTTTTTAGGACATGGATTAGCCACTTTCTGATGAAATCATGTGCGTTCTAGAAAGAGCAACAGAAAAATGTAAGCAACAAATTTCAATTAGTTGATTTTTTTTTCATTAGCAGTGGAGATTTTCTATTAGTTCTTATAGGCAACCCTTTTTTAAGAATGCAAGGACCTCTCTCTTCCAGCTATATTATGCTAGATTATTATGAGAAACCAGAGCTGCTGCTACTTTTTTCTCTGCATTTTTATATTTAATACAGCTTTAGTTATTGAATATTTGTCATGCAGCTGTGAAAAGTACAGAAGCCCTGCCATGATACTGGCATCTGCTGCAATTCGATTTCTTTACATGCTTGAGGAATTTATTTACATGAATGGAGACTTCACTAATCCCCAGAGTGGGCTGGTCCCATTGTTTAAAGCATTGCTTTTTAAATGGTTAATTTCTTCCACTTTACAACTCTCTCAGGCATGTTTGTTACTTCATACTGGAAAAAGAAACCGAAAGAATATATTTAATCCAATTTTGAAGCCAAATGCTGTCATTTTTACAATATGGTTTAGGAATGAATTGCTGTTCATAATCAAATTGTATCAGAAGGGAGATATAGTTTTGGATTCTTTTTCATTCACAAAATGTATTTCTTGCAAATATTAAAAAAAATGATTCTGCTTTGTCAGATCAAGTTGTACAGGTGTTAAATTACTGGGGTTAGGCCTTGCCAGCCATACTAGGTATTAAATATGCTAGTCTCTTTAATGGATTAATTTTGGTAGCACAGAAATATTGATCATTTTGAGTTACAATTAGAAACACTGCCATGCATATTATTTTTAAAGTCAGACTTTCTTGTACTCTTCAAAAATAATTCTGGCTAGTATCTTTATGAATTATCTGAGCAAAAGAGAATACCTGAAGATATATCATGGTATAAAATGTTGCTTTTAAGGTATTGCGTAAGCCTCATTTCTAAGGCAGATTTGTCCTAGTTTAAATATTTTGTTCTCTTCAATAATGTTTGTGGAGAATGTTATCAAATACTACAAGACACTAGTCTTATTTTCTTCATGATACACCAATTAAAGTATTCCAACAAAATATTTCTGGATAGTGTTATTTTCATTCCACTGTACTTTGTCTGGTCCTATCATCTTGTTTTTGTAATGCATACAGGAATCTGCAAACCCAAAATCATTTAATGAACTAAAAGCATTGGGCTATAACAGAAGAAGATTCCTTAACATGAATCGCTTTTTGGTCTAGCCTTGTCCCTCCCCCAAGGTTTCTGAAGATAAACCTCAGTTTTGGAGTTTGTATACTAAGCTAAGCCAAAACAAACCACATTAGTATGCAATGTGAATACTGTCAAAGTAAAATACTGTGAATTATTTGTGAAATGTTTGACTATTCAGCTGTTAAAATCCCGAAACACTTCTGTAAAAGTAGAACTTTTACAGAAAACGAACTACACTTCAGTTAAGTGTAGTTAATTGCTGGTGATTACCTATAAAGCCCTACATGGCTTAGGCCCGGGGTATTTGGCGGATCACCTGCAGCCAGCAACAGCTCCCCATCGCCCCGTGCGCTCACATAGAGAGGACTTGCTTGGGGTCCCGTTGGCCAAACAATGTCGGCTGATGGCCCCTAGGGAGCGAGCCTTCTCTATGGGTGCACCTACCCTCTGGAACCAGCTCCCCTTGGAGCTCTGGGTAGCCCCCGACCTTCGCTCCTTCCGCCGTGACCTTAAAACATGGCTGTTTCGCCAAGCTGGCCTGGACTGAACGGGGTTTTAATGGGAATTTTAGTTTTATTGTTGAATTTTAATTGGACTTGTTGTTTATTGCTGTGAACCGCCCTGAGTCCTTGTGGAGAAAGGGTGGCATATAAGTCTAATAATAATAATAATAATAATAATAATAATAATAATAATAATAATAATTCCAAGCATTAATTTAAAATATGACTATTATTGAAGGTCTAATAACACTTTCCATATGAATAATGTTATTTTCAAAGAAGAAACAGATATTTTGAATTGTTAGGGAATAGAACTTAGTTTTACTTTTTTCAAATTAAAGTATCACCAAATATTTCAAAAGACATGCTTCCTACATTTAAATTTACAGATACAACTATACAGTATACTGGAACTGATTTTTGATTTCCTAGTATAATTTGCAATCTTGGGATTTCCTGCTGCAGCCTATTCAAATAATATCCCAGTCTTGAGTTTAGCCAAGATTAGTTTTCCCTTCTGCTTAAGTGTATCATCTAATATCTAGATTCCTATAGGAAAATTTTCACAGATGCAGTCTGGAGAGAGAGAGGGATAGATTTTTTTGGCGGTGTGTGTGTGTGTCCCCTTTAAGATCTCTGAGTTTGTTTTCTTGCAGACATTTCATTATCAAACTAGGTAATCAGTGATAGAAGGGTATGGGATTTGCTCTTATTTTATATACTAGTGGTTTGCCTTATTAGTGTTGGTAGGAGTGTTCTTGGTAGTTCCTTGATTAGGCTGCTGTTTACTCTTAGTTTCTTTGGCTGAGTTGATAGTTCCTTGATTGGAGTATTGTTAAGTACATGATTATTGGTATAGAGCAGAGGTGTCAAACTCAACGCCCGGAGGCTGGATCTAGTCTGCGGGGTGCTTAGATCTGGCCCCTGGGGCTGCCCTGGAAACAGTGAAGGACTGGCCCACAGTGCCTCTGCCAGTGAAAATGGGACTCAGGAGGGCTGCATATGGCCCTCTCAAGCTCAGTTTTTGCTGGCAGAGGGTTGCAGGAGGCCGTTGCAGCCGAAACAGAGCTCAGGAGTCCGCTTTCACTGGCAGAGTGCTCAGGCCACCACAGGAGCCCCTGACATGAGTGACGTCAAGCTGGCCATGCCCACCCTGGCTCCCCAAAGTCAAACACAACCCTGATGTGGCTCTCAATGAAATCAAGTTACACACTCCTAGTATAGAGTTAATCTTGGTGTTAATCTCTGCTCATATGGTTCTTGATTGGTGGTGAGGTGGCATTTTGGTCTTGTTTCTTTTTTGGCTTTTTGATTGTCTCTTTCTTGAGTTGTATATAGATGTTGTTTATCTCTATGTGCCTGTTGATGGCTGATTTGTCTGACTGCTAGGCTTCTCTACTGTTTTTGGACTTGGCTTGGTCTAGAATGCTCAGTTTCGCAGTTGACTGAGAATTTCTGGAAGCCTGGCTTGATGTTACCTTGTTGGGTAATGAAATGTCTGCAAGAAAACATCCAAACTCAGAGAGCATAAGGAGAACACAAGAACCCCAAAGTCCCCTAATCTATGAATATTCTCTTCCATTGGTATAGATACATATAGGCTTAACAGATGCATGTTTCTATATACAGTACAAATACCTATACAGCCCCCCTGTTACCATGGCAGCCAATAGTAAGCAAGCATCATAGAGGCTGATATTCAGCCCTCCTGGAAAAGAGACGTTAGGCCTAGGAAAGAAAACAAAGTAAAATGCACAGGGTACATACCTCCCAAAAGTATCAAAACATTTAAAATACATATAGAATAATACAATCAAGGCTTATCAGGGTATTTGGAGTGGAATAACTAAAAGTTTCGGAGCTCTGACATCTCATTCATTCACCCATTCAGATTGAGAGGAAAGGAAATGTTTCCAGGCCACCAAATACTGTACTTTCCCCCTATGTTTTATAGAATCAAGGATCTCTTTGATCTTGAAATGTTGCTCTCCTTCGATGAGGAGGGGAACTGGAAGGAGGATTTGGTCCAGATGAATTGAGGTATATTCAGGTTTCAGTAAACTAACATGAAACACTGGGTCGACCCTCCTGAGGGTTTTGGGTAGCTCTAACTGTACCGTTACTGGGTTTACAATTTGTACAATAGGAAAAGGGCCTACATATTTAGGCCCACGTTTCTTAGACTTTTGGGTAGTTTGTACATACTTAGTGGAGAGGAAAACCCTATCCCCCACTTGGTAGTCCTTTGGCATAGCTCTTTTCTTGTCAGCCCGTTTCTTATGGGCTTGGTGAGCCTCGTCTAACACCTTACGAGTTATGGGCCAGGTAAACTGGAGCTGCTCAGTCCAGTCCACCAAGGAAGGGATTTGAGATTTTTCCTGTGGTAGTTCTGGGATGGGCACAAAGTCCTGACCAGACACCACCTTGAATGGGGTAAAACTAGTACTACTATGTATGGAGTTATTATAAGTGACCTCTGCAAACGGCAGTAAGTCTGCCCAGTTATTTTGCTGATAATTTACATAACACCCGAAGTATTGTTCTAGCACCGAGTTAGCCTTTTCACAAGCCCCATTTGTCTGAGTATGGTGGGAGGAGCTTAGCCTAGTTGGGTGGAGCCTAACAACTTAGGAACTCCCTCCAGAAGTAGGAGGTGAATTGAACCCCTCTGAAATTATTCATTCAGGAACACCATGTAACCTATACACATGTTGAATAAACAGTTTAGCCAACACCTTTGATGAGGGAATCTTGGGGCATGGTACAAAATGCACCTGCTCAGAGAACAAGTCCGTAATCACCCAAATGACTGTATTTCCACTACTTTTGGGTAGTTCAACAATAAAATCCATGGATCTCTCTTTCCAAGGAGCTCCAGATCTGGCAACGTTCTGGAGTAACGCAGGTGGCTTCCCAGTGGGCCTCTTGGCAGAAGCACACACAAGACAGCTAGTGACATATGCCTCTATGTCCTTCCTTAGTGAGGGCCACCAGACATTAAGTGTAATGTCTTCACAAACCCAAAATGCCCAGCAGCTTTTGCATCATGGGCTTGTAACACTGCTCCCCTCAGTCTGGTGGGAACGTACAACTTAGCACCCACCCATGAGAGACCATCACGAACGGTACACTCATTGCAGTGGGATAGGAAAAAGTCATCAGTTTTTAGTGCTTCCTTTAACTGCTCGCTTAAATCAGTTCAGGTCCCCCTCTTGCCTGGGCTCTGGTGACAACAGGAGCTGCTTTGAGGGAATGACTGGGTGGATTACTTCCAACCGTGTGTTATTATATTGGGGCAATCTTTTTTTTTTATTAAAAAGTTTTACAAACAAAATTAAACATTTTCCCTCCTCCCCCACCCCCTTTCATATTTTTAATAAAACACCTTTACATCACTTTAACATTCCGAATTTTACCCCTGTGTTTAAATACAATTTAAAGTGATATTTAAACAACCCCACCTTGTCAATTATGTTTACATTATATAAAATCTTTCCCCCCACACACCCAACCCCTCCCACCCCTCCCTTGACTTCCCAAAGCAGTAGCAGAGTATTACAAACAAGCATAAACATATACTAAAATAAGCTAACATACTAAAAAGAAATTCAAAATTACCCAAAACTCATTTAACTCCCCTAATTAAATTTTATCAGCCTCCCTGGAAATACAAATAACAACAAAAAGGGGAAAAAAACCACCAATAAAAAAAGGGAAAAAAAGAATGAGAACCAAAAACAAAATCCTAAACAAATTTCCCGCCTTCCTCCCACATCTTCTTTTCAACTTCTATATTAAAGCCTTAATTTTTAATCATTCTTTATACTTGTTAAAGTTATGCAAATATGTATGTATATATATATATATATATATATATATATATATATATATATATGTATATGTATATATATATATATATTTGAATAAGTTTAAAATTATTCATTTGCGACAGTAATAAAACTAAAATTATTATCCCTCTTTTTAACTTAAGCGTTTCTTACTAAAAAAGAAAAAGAAAAAACAAAAGAAAAAAGGAAGGAAAAAGCAAACCCCCTTAAACCTTTATAATTGTTAGGATTTTTAAAATAACTTTAAAATTATACATTTCCAACAATAAAAAAGCTAAAATTATTAATCATCTCCTTAACTTATTAGAATTCAACATTTTTCCCAAAAAGAAAATGAAAAAAGGCAAACCCCTTACACCCTATATCTCATATTATTGTTATTATCTTTTTTCTTTTTTTAAAAAAAGAAAAAAATATCAATAAAACTTCTTAAATCATTATAAATATAAATCCCCAAGCTTCCGGAGGGTAGCCAACATTCTTTAATTTAACCATTATAATGATAAGGAAAAGAGAAGAAAAGAAGAAAAAAACCATTATCCTTTATACCTATGAAACATCCATAACCTTTAAAACCATCAAAAATAAAAATCTTGCAATTTTTTCTTTTTCTTTTTTAAATTTCTTCCAATCTCTTGTTAGCCACAGTTCTATCCCCCTTCCTTCTGACCCTCCTAACAATTTCTTAAAATTGTCCTGAGGTTGAGATATCATAAAAAATCCCTTCAAGTTTGTTGTCTTATCCTTTAGCTTAAATTTATAGTCCTGTTTCCACCATTTCTTGCTTGTATAATCCAGCAGACTTCTGTAACCCTGATTCCACCATTTCTTCCTTGTATAGTCCAACAGATCCATCCTTTGTGTGGCAGATTTCAAATTAGCAAATAAATCCTCCTCTTGTAATAATTTATTCAATTGCTGTTCTTCCAAAGAGAAATGTAAAATATCCACCACAGCTTCCATTTGTACCAAATCTCCCAGCATACAGATCCCTGCAGCTTGTACTTCAATCTGTAAATTCTGCTGTATAGTGTCCTGTGGATTCCCCAGCAACACTTCATTATCAGACTTCTGTTCAGTTAAAACCAACAAATTAGAAATAATAGTGTCTGAAAGTTCTTTAAAAATCTTTGCAATTTCAATTCGAATATCTTCTATTTTTAAAAGTCCAGCTTCAACCATTATTTCCGCTTTTACTTCCATTCCAGCTCCAGTCTAAATGTTTTCTGTAGGTCTTTGTCTGCTACAAATGTAACAGGCTTTAACAATCACTTTCACTAGACGCCATTTTTTTTCTGACAGTTTACCCGGAGTTAAAGTTTAAACAGTCCCAATTTACACTCTCCTGCTCTGCTTAGCCAGCTTCAAATCCATTTCAAAAAATAGAAAAAAATTTTTTTTTAAATCCAGCATCTTAAAATGTTACCCCAAATGTTTTTAGTTGCTTGGTGTGGTCGCGCCGTTTCGCTCTGCTTCAGCAGAGGCATTCCAGGTCCGGAGCTGCTTGGCTGGCTTCTGGGGAGCTCCTCTTCTTCGCACCCCAGGATTTTTCCTGGGGGGCTTTGAGGAGCTCTACCCCCACCAGCCTGCTCTTCGGTCTCCCCCTTTGCCCTGGGGAAACCTTTTGGAACCTCCCGACAACGCTGAACAGCTGTTCGGGGGTTCTTACATAACCAGGAAGTGGGCACCTAATCCTAGGTGTCTTCAACGAGCGCGGAGCCACCGGAAGTCTATATTGGGGCAATCTTGAGAGAGCATCTGCCATAAAATTCTTTCCCCCAGGAATGTAGCGCAGAGAAATTAAACCGATTAAAGTGTTGTGCCCAACTGACTTGTTTGGGTGACAGCTTCTGGGGTGTTTTTAGGGCCTCTAGGTTCTTATGGTTTGTCCACACCTCAAAAGGATGTTTTGCCCCTTTGAGGAAATGCCTCCAGGTTAACAGGGCCCATCAGACAGCAAAAGCTTCCTTCTCCCAGATTGCCCATCTCCTTTCGGTTTCAGTTAATTTATGGGAGATGTAGGCGCAGGGTTGTAAAGTTCCATCAGTATTTGCTTGAAGTAGCACCACCCCCACAGCCACATCGCTGGCGTTGGCCTGGACTACGAAAGGGGCCTCCATGTCAGGATGCTTAAGGATGGGCTCGGCTGCAAACTATCATTTCAGTTTCTCAAAAGCTGTCTGGTGCTCCATGGTCCACTCGAGGGGCCAGCCAGGCTTTGGCTTAGTCTGTTCTTTTGTTTTTAGGAGGTTGTTAATGGGTAATGCAATTTTTGCAAACGAGGGAATGAATTGTCAATAAAAGTTGGCAAAACCTAAGAAGCTTTGCAGCTGCTTGTGGGTGCATTGAGGCGCCCACTCCAAGACTGCCTGGACTTTCTCTGGATCCATTTCAATACCCTCATGTGATATGCAGTAACTCAGATAGTCAATCTTACTCTGGTGGAACTTGAACTTTTACAATTCAGCATACAGCTCAGCAGCCCTGAGTTTTTTCAGGACTGACCACACTATTTTCACCTGTTCACCCATGGTCTCTGTGTAAATAGGAATGTCATCTAGGTAGACCAGGACCCCCTTGTAGAGATGCTCATGTAATAGCTCATTAATCAGTTGCATGAACACTGCTGGGCCCCCCCTGTAGTCCAAAAGGGAGCACTCTAAACTGGAAACAACCCAGGGGACAATTGAAGGCAATTTTCCATTCATCCCCTTCCTTAATTCGAACTCTGTAGTAAGCCTCTCTCAAGTCCCGCTTAGTGAAAATCTTCCCCTTGGCCAGATGAGCTAACATGTCTTTTATATGGGGCAGTGGGTAAACATTTTCTATGCAAATGGCGTTCAGGTTCTGTAGTCAACACATAAGTGAAGAGAGCCATCTTTTTTTCTCCTGGAAAAAAGAGCACCAGGGTGACCACTCGTGGCCTAGCTGGTTGGATGAAGCCCTGTTTTAGGTTTTTATCAATAAAGTTCTGCAACTCCTCCAACTCATGAGGGGTTATGGAGTAGATTTTTGGTTTAGGGAGCCTCACCCCAGGAGGATTTCTATGCCTCAGTCCATGGACTGATGGGGTGGGGGCACATATGACACCCTCTTGCTGAATGCCTCCCTGAGGTCCCAATATTCCTTAGGGATTTTCTCCTCCCCAGCAATGTGTTCACTCACTGCTGCTGCCAGCTCCTTTGCGGCTTTGGCAATAATAATAATAATAATAATTATTATTATTATTATTATTATTATTATTATTATTATTTATTTCTATACCGCCCTTCTCCTGAGGGAATCAGGGCGGTGTACAGCCTATTCAAAGCACAAGACAACATCAGTTAAAATTGTTTAAAATTATTAAATAGTTTTGGCTGAATTTAAAACCCCCAAAATTTAAAACACCCAATTTAAAATTATTATGTTGATAGCCCGGCCTGGTGGAATAGTAGGGTCTTAAGGGCACAGTGAAATACTTGGAGGTCGGAGATCTTACGCATTTCTGGGGGCAGTTCGTTCCACAGGGTTGGGGCTCCCACAGAGAAGGCCCTCCCCCGGGTGTCACCAGCCGACACAACTTGGCTGATGGCACCCTGAGGAGACCCTCTCTGTGGGAGCGAACTGACCGGTGGGAGGCTATTGGTGGCAGAAGTCGGTCTCGAAGGCACCCGGGTCCTATGCCATGGAGCGCTTTAAAGGTGGTGACCAACACCTTGAATCGCACTCAGAAGACCATTGGGAGCCAGTGCAGCTCACGCAGGAGGGGTGTCACGTGGGCACAATGGGTTGCGCCCATAACCACCACGCGGCTGCATTCTGGACCAGTTGGAGCCTCTGAATGCTCTTCAAGGGGAGCCCCATGTAGAGAGCATTACAGTAGTCCAGCTGGGAGGTGACAAGGGCGTGAGTTACCGTGCACAAGGTGTCCCGGTCCAGAAAGGGCTGTAACTGGCGAATTGGGCGAACCTGATAGAAGGCCCCCCTGGCCACGGCCGTCATGTGCTCTTCTAAAGACAGCCGTGTGTCCAGGAGGACACCCAGATTGTGAGCCCTCTCTTGGGGGGGGGGGGAAAGATTCACCCCCAATAATCAGTGATAGCACCAACTGACTATATCGGGACGCCGGAAGCCACAGCCACTCGGTCTTGGAGGGGTTGAGTCTGAGCCTGTTCCTCCCCATCCAGACCCGCACAGCCTCTTGGCAGCGAGACATCACATCAAGGGCATTGTTGGGGTGGTCTGGGGTGGAGATGTACAGCTGAGTATCATCAGCGTATAGGTGACACTTCACCCCAAAACCACGGATGATCTCACCCAGCGGCTTCACATAAATGTTGAACAGAAGGGTCGAGAGGACCGACCCTTGTGGCACTCCCCATGCGAGGTGCCTCAAGGTCGACCTCTGCCCCTCTGCCAACATGAACTGTGAGTGGTCGGAGAGGAAGGAGGAGAACCACCGCATAACGGTGCCCCCCATTCCTAACTCCCTCAACCGCTGCAGCATAATACCATGGTCGATGGTATCAAAAGCCGTTGAGACATCTAACAGGACTAGGACAGAGGAGCAACCCCTGTCCCGAGCCCTCCAGAGATCATTCACCAATGCGACCAATGCCGTTTCTGTGCTGTACCCCTGCCCAAAGCCCGACTGGTATGGGTCCAGATAGATAGCTTCATCCAGGTGCCGGGGAAGCTGTCATGCCACCACGCTCTCAACAACCTTTGCCACGAAGCGAAGGTTGGAGACCAGATGGTAGTTAGCTAATTCAGCCGGGTCCAGGGAAGGCTTCTTGAGGAGGGGCCTCACCACCGCCTCTTTCAAGGCGGTAGGAAAGGCAACCTCACTCAGAGAAGCGCTTGTAATTCCCTGGAGCCAGCCTTGTGTAACCTCCTGGGAGGCCAGTACCAACCAGGAGGGACATGGGTCCAATAAACACGTGGCGGCACTAATCTTGCCCAGAACCCTGTCCACATCCTCGGGAGCCACAGGATCAAACTCCTCCCAGTTAATATTCTCAAGACCTACCCTCGTCTCCTCCCCTGGACTCATCCAATTGGAGTCCAAGCCTTCCCGAATTCGACCGACTTCATCATGCAGGAATTGTGCAACATCCTCAGCACGACCCTGCAAGGGATCTTCCCGCACTCCCCCCCGAAGAAGGGAGTGGGTCACCCTAAACAGGGTGTCTGGGTGGTTCTCTGCAGATGCGATAAGAGCGGAAAAATGGTTAGATTTCGCCGCTTTTATCACCACTAGGTAGGTCTTGATATGTGTCTGGTCAGAATCGGATTGACTAGTCCTCCAAATGCTCTCTAGGCGTCTTTTCCGACGCTTCATCTCTCTCAGCTCCTCAGAGAACCAAGGAGCCAATTGAGATCGGCATCGGGTCAGAGGCTGCAAAGGCACGACGCGGTTCAAAGCTCTGGCGGTTGCACTCTCCCAGGCAGCCACCAGCTCTTCAGTCAAGTCGTGTGCCAGAGTCTCAGGAAACGGCCGAAGCTCCGTCAGGAACCTTTCGGGGTCCATCAGGCACCTGGGACGGAACCATCTGGTTGGTTCCGTCTCCCTGCGGCGGGAGAGAAAGGTGGTAGGAAAGTCCAAGTGAAGGAGCGAATGATCTGTCCATGACAAGGGTTTAATATCTTGATCCCCTCTACCAAGATCATTCAACCACTGACCAGAGGCAAAAATCAGGTCCAAAGTGTGACCCCCTATGTGAGTGGGGCCTTGAACTAACTGGGTCAGGTCCATGGCCGTCATGGAAGCCATGAACTCCTGAGCCACCTCTGACACCTCACCCGCAGATGGGAGGTAGAAATCCCCCATGACAATAAGTCTGAGGGTATCAACTGCCACCCCAGCAATGACATTGAGTAGCTCAGGCAGGGTCGCTGCCACATGGCAGGGAGCCAGGTATGTAGTCAGCAGACCCATCTGCACCCCACGGCCCCACTTCACAAAAAGGGACTCACATCCGGCTATCAGAGGAACAGTGGTCTCCCTCGGACAAAGACTTTCCCTAATAATCACCGCCACACCCCCACCCCTCCTTTGGGCCCTTGGCTGATGAAATGCATGGAAACCTGGTGGGCACATTTCAATGAGGGGGACCCCCTGCTCTTGTCCCAACCAGGTCTCTGTAATACCTGCCAGGTCTGCACACCCCTCCAAAATAAGATCACAAATGAGGGGGGCTTTGTTAACAACCGACCTGGCATTACACAACATCAGCTGTGGACCCAGGGCCTGAGGCTCCGTGCAACCCAGGACACGAGTCGCGCATTGGGGGCTGGAGTGCACAATTGCTCGTAAACAGTGTGTGCGCACTCCCAACACATGATGTGGCCCCCTGTGCCCGTTATACCTGACCCTCCCACTCATTATTTCAATTTCACTGCCCTTGTTGTTGCCCCCTTGCTCCCCGATCAAATTTCCTTCCACGACCCCTCTGCTGCACCCAATTGACTCATCGCCCCACTCAGTGGCTATATGCCCCCCCGACCCTCTTTTACAGCCCCCTCCCCTCCTCCCGGGTCCCCTTAAAAATTTCATTAAAAATTTAGATAAAAAACCCCTCAACCCCCTCTTTGCTACATGCCATCTCTCGGGGTTCCAAAACCCGTCATCAAGATAGGCCCTCGATAACATGGAGGGCCAGGTCTGAGAGAGGGGGGAGTCTCGCAGCGCGAAGAGCTCAGCGGATGAATACATCCTAAGGTCCCAAAGTCTGTCTGGGGAGATGGAAAGGGGCCAAGGATTCCATGGTGATGGTCAAGAGAAAAAGTCCGGGAGAGAAAGTCCACCATTTCAGCGTGGGTCAAAACCGGGCTCCACTGTCCTCTCATGGCAGTGGAGAGGAGTCTCAGGCAGCTGTCCCGGGAAAGCAATGGCCCAGCCACCCTCTCACGGCGGCTGGTGTCAGCAGATCTTATTCAGTGGCAGCTGCAACAAAAAGTGACTCCCTAGGTGCCCGCGCCCAGGTTTGAGCCTCTCCTCACAGCAAGGTATTATGTATGTAAATAGGGCCGATGATATAGCCGGAACCGGGGGTCAGTTGTAGTCATATAAGGGGCTGGTAAGTCCAAATGCAAGAAGGATCCGGTCAGGGAGATAGTAATCCAAGCCGCGCCCACAACCAGGCCATGGCAAGGAGAGAAGGGGGGGTGGAGATGGACCAGGGGGGCGGGTCAATCCATGCCATCCTCCAGCTCTTACCAACCCCCCAGTCTCCACCAGTTCTTCTAATCCCCCACTTAAATCCCAGGTCTTCAGAAAAGTCACCAACCAGGCAGCTCCTTCTCCCCAACAGCTGACAATGGACCATGTTGGAAGAAGTCTAGTTTGAAAAGATTCAGCCAGGGCCATGCCAACTTCCCTTGGTGTTGCCCCAGCGGTCACCATTTCACTCGTTGCCACAGCAGCCGCTGCGCCCAACGTCGCCACCGCTGCTGGTAGCCTCGAGCTTTTTTCGGGGGGGGGCACCCAGCGCTGCTCCAACACACCACCATTGCCACCACAACCCCACCCCTGTTCCAGCCATCGCTAGGGGACACCGAGGCGAAAAAACACTGCCCCGACCACGTCGCCACTGCTGCTGGTCATCTCAAGCTTTTTCGGGGGGGGGTGCCCGGTGATGCTCCAACACACTGCCATCGCCACCGCACTCCCACCCCCATTCCGGCCGTCACTGGGGAAACGCTGGGGAGACACCAAGGCAAAGAAGCACCGAACTGGCCACACTCGAGCCTCCCATCAGTGTCGCCACAATCTTGCGGCGCTCCTCGGCTCCAAACAGCCACATAGGTGGCTCAGGACAGCCGAAAAGCTCACAACGGGCTGTCCCCACCATTCTCCTGCTGGGCTAGGGCCCATGGATGGAAAATTTGGCCCACCAGGAATCCAAAAAAGGCTCTACATTACCCCCAGACATCGAGAGCCTCAGCCACGAACCGCCATCTTCGGGCATGCGCAAATGTCTGGCCATGCAGAAGGGTTTTCCCCCTTCCTTCCCCTGCTGGGTGGAGCGGACGTGCAACAAGCCCTTCCTCCAATTCATATGAGGGTTCCATTTCTGGAGCCAGGGCAGTCCAAGCAAGAGGGGTTGTTCTATTCCAGGGGCTTCGATAAAACTCCAAGTCTCTCACAGTGGTCCCTCAGCCACATATCAACTGGTTCGGTCACAAACTGGGCTGCCCCCCCCCCCCCGCTACTGACTCATCCACCTGGCAAAATGCTATGGGCACTTTCATTGTCTTCTGTCTCAGTCCCATTTTTTCCACCACCTCTAGGCTAATTATACATGTAGTACACCCAGAATCCAAAAGGGTTGGACACCCAGAGTCCCATCTTCCCCTGGGCACTGGATGATGGCATGCTTAACTCCACTGGGATAGTCATGGGGCCCACATGCTGACTTACCAGGGGTTCATCATCGGTGTCAGTTTCGCTGTCCCCTGGGGTGGTCAGAGCTCCCAACTCCTCCAGGCCTGGGGGAGCGAATTCAATGACTTCCACACCTTTCAAGGCTGTTTTGCGGTTCTTTGCTGGTGGCTTCTCGGCTCTCTTTCCTCCAGTTGAGGTCGGCTTGGAGCCAGATTTGGAGAAACAATCAGCAGCTCAGTGCCCCTCTTTCCCACATCTGAAGCATGCTGTGGACTTGGGCTTGGATGCTGGGCCCCCTTTGGCCACTGTAGGGGTTTCTTTCAGGGCAGAAGGGAAAGGCTTGGTCCAGCTGCGGGGCCCCCTGTACCAATCTCTGGCCTGGTTAATTTCCTTTTTTTTTTTTCAAATACTTTATTGAGTTTTCAGAGTTAAAAAAGAAAAAAAAAGAGAAGAAAAGAAAAGAAATAGAAAAAAATAGAAATAGAAAATAGAAAAAAAAAAAGAAAAAATTTACAAAATTCTAGATATCGTTCGGAGATACAGTGTTTCTTATCCGTTATATATTTTATATCTTATATCCAATCTGCTTCATCTTAGGCTAAATTCCTCTCTATTATATTTATAGACTATATGTACATTTCATCAAAGCTATTAATATATAAGGCATATCATTTACTTTATCTTGTTACTTAGCCAATTATACCAGTTTCCCCATATTTCATTAAATTTACTTGTCTCATCATCCATTAACAGGCTCGTTATCTTCGCCATTTCTGCACACTCTAAAATTTTATTTATTAGCATTTCTTCTAGCGGTTGAGTTTTGCTTTTCCAACATTTTGCTAGCACTAATCTGGCTGCTGTTATTATCTGCATTGTGAGTTGAATTTTATTTTTGTTTAGGCCATCGCCTACTATACCCAACAGAAAGAACTCTGGAGACAATGGTACCTCCTGATCTAATATTTCGTGTAACCACTGTCGTACTTTGACCCAGTATCTTTTGACCTCTGGGCAAGACCACCACATGTGGTAATAAGTACCAACTTCTTTACCACATTTCCAGCACTTGGGTGAAAGATTTGAAAACATTTTTGCTAATCTGGCTGGGGCTAGATGCCATCTATGTAGTATTTTGTAATGATTCTCCCTATACGTTGCTGATTTTGTGATTTTAAAGTTCCTATTCCATGCTTCTTCCCAATCAGTATAATTAATGTTGTATCCAAAAATTTTTTCCCAAATACTTAATTTGTTCTTTGCGATGGTCTCTGCTTTATCCTCATCCAATAGAAAGTTATATAATTTAGTTAACATTTTCTTATCTACTCCCCATATAATTTTATCGAAGTTTCCATATTTCATTTCAATGCCAAATTTGTCCTTATCTTTTTGGTATCTCGAATTCATCTGCAAATAATTCCACCAATCTACCTTATAGCCTTGTTCTTTAAGAGTCTCAAGTGATTTAATGTTTCCATTTTCTTCTAAAATTTCTTTATATGTGCCAAATTTTATAGCTTCTGTTCTATTTGGGGTGGTCAAGGCCTCCATAATAGAAAGCCAATTCGGGACTTTGGAGTAGATCCTCTGTCTGATTTCTTGCCATATTTGTATAAGGGTTTCTCTAATTTTATGTTTATGGAAATAGGATTTCTTCTTGTTTTTCAAGTCCCAGAGGTGAGCGTGCCACCCTTCTTGTAGGTCATGGCCTTCAATTGTTAGAATTCTCTTATTCCTTAGAGTAATCCATTCTTTGATTCAGATTAATTTTGCTGCTTTTTGGTAGGTTTCCCAATCCGGGAGTCCAAATCCGCCCATTTTTCTTTTCCCTTGTAGAGTTTTGAGTGAAATTCTCGATTTCTTTCCTTCCCAAATAAAGTTCCTAACGTGTTTTTTCAAATTTTGGAAGAATTTTCTATCTAGTTTTAGAGGGACATTTTGAAATAGGAATAAAATTTTTGGTAAAGTATTCATTTTAATTGCCGCTATTTTCCCTAATAAAGACAATTTTAGTTTTCCCCATCTCCTTAATTCCTCCTGTATTTTATTTAGCAGTGGAACATAATTATCATCTTTTAACGATGAGTATCTTGCTGTGATCCAAATTCCTAGATACTTGACTTTTTTAACTATTTGGAGGCCTAATAGGTTTTCCAAATCTTTTTTTTGTACTTCCGTGATGTTTTTGGTTATTATTTTTGTTTTTTCCTTATTCAGTTTTAGGCCAGCCACTTGGCCATAATTTTGTATTTCTTGCAAAGCTTTTGGTCCTGATTCTAGCGGATCTTCTATAATAAGAGCTACATCATCCGCGAAGGCTTGTATTTTATAGGTTTCCTTTCTAACCCTGAGCCCTTTAATTTCTTTGTTCGCTCTGATCTTTCTCAATAGTACTTCCAACGCCAGGATATATAGTAAAGGGGAAAGGGGGCATCCTTGCCTTGCTCCTCTGTGGATCTGGAATGTCTGGGTCTTGTCCCCGTTCATTAATATATTTGCTCTCTGCTTATGATAAATGTTCTGTATCATCTTTCTGAAGTTTGCCCCGAATCCCATTAAGTTGACTTGGTTTATCATAAAGTTCCAATTTAGGTTGTCGAAAGCCTTTTGGGCATCGACAAACACTAATGCTAGCTGTTTCTCAGGGTGTTGCTCGTAATATTCTATAGTGTTTAGTATTATTCTCAGGTTATCTCTGATTTGCCTCCCCGGAAGAAATCCATTTTGGTCGCTATGAATCCAGGGGTTTAGTATTTTTTTGACTCTCTCTGCTATAACACTCATGAACAATTTGTAATCCGAGTTCAGAAGGGAGATAGGTCTATAGTTTGTTATTTTTGGGGGGTCGGTTCCTTCTTTCCAGATAAGTGTTAGAAATGCTTCCCTCCAGGTGTCCGGGATTTTAGTGCCAATCAAAGTCTCATTGAATAGTTCTAGTAACTCTAAATTTAATGTTTCTTCTAATTTTACGTAAAATTCTCCTGGTAGTCCATCTGGGCCTGGTGATTTATTTTTTTTAATTTTAGAGAGAGCTGTTTTTAGTTCTTCTGCTGTAATTTTTCTATTCAGCATCTCTTTTTCTTCTTCCGTGATTTGAGGTAGGTCCGCATCTATCAGATATTGTTCTATTTTATTTGGTTCGATCTTTTCATCTTTATATAAGTTCTCGTAGAATTCCCTCACCATTTCTTGCTTATCCTCTTCCTTTGTTAATATATTACCTTTAGAATCTTCTAGTATTAATATCTGATTTTTTTCTTTTTCTTTTTTTAATTTATAAGCAAGCCACCTTCCTGACTTGTTAGCATTTTCAAAACAGTAATGTTTGGATCTTTTTATTTTTTGCGCCACCTCCTCTTGATCTAATATATTTATTCTATGCCTTGTCATCAACCATTTTCGTTTAGTCGCCTCATCTCCCGGGCTTTGTTGTAATTCCTTTTCAATTTCTGTTAAAGTTTTAGTAAGACCCTCTCTCACCTTCCTTTCTTCTTTGTTTCTAAAAGCTGTGTATGAGATAACTAGCCCCCTCACATAGGCTTTCATAGTATCCCAAATAATTTCTTTGGCCGTATCTTGTTTCTTGTTTTCTATAAAAAATTGTTTGATTTCTTTGTTTAGTTTTGCTAAAAACTCTTTATCATTTAATAAATTTGTCCTTAGGGTCCATCTCGGTTGTTTTCTCTTGTTAGTATGATGCCAATTAATTTCTAAATGTTTATGATCTGCCCAAGTATTTGTACATATTTCAACTTTTTTTATTTCCAATCCTAGCTTCCTGGTGGTCCAAATCATGTCTATTCTGGACCAAGAGTTCTGTGGAATCGAGTAATATGTATATTGTTTTTCATTGGGATGTAATGTGCGCCAGATGTCTATTAGATTTATTTCCTCTATTAAATCAAAAAAACTTTTTGGTAGGGGGGGGTCTTTTGTTTTTCCTAATTTTTGCACTTTTATAGTCTTTGTTCGGGTCTATAATTCCATTCATGTCTCCTAATAAACAAATTTCATTCTGTGGCCATTTTGCGAGCTGTTCGTGTAATTTTTCAAAGAATTTCCCTTGTTTTTTGTTTGGGGCATATATCTCTACTAACAGCATTTTAGACATTCCTCTTATTATTTCAACTATAAGTATTCTCCCTTTTTCATCTTTGTATTTGCATTTGGCCTCTATCCCTTTCTTTACATAGATAACTACTCCCCTTTTCTTTTTTACGGCTAACGACATAAATACTTTACCAAATTTGGGATAATCTAAACGAAATGCTTCATCTTTTTTTATATGAACTTCCTGTAAACAGATTATATCGGGATTTTGTTTCGCTAATTTTGTCAGTATTAATTTCCTCTTTTTGGGTTCATTTAGGCCGTTTACGTTTAACGATAGAATTTTCATATTATTCATTCTCGTTGTTGGTATCTAGTTCTTAGTTTTTGTTTGCCTTTAAGGTTACTGCCCTTACTGGTCTTGTTTTCCTCCCCTTTTCTTCTATATCTTCTTTCCTCTTTTCGTCTTCTATGTCTTCCCTTGTGCTCTGTTCTGGGGGTGTAACTTCCTCTGTATTTATCGCTTCTATCTCTTCCTTGCTAGTTTGTTCCTCTTCACCTCCTCTTAACTGGTCAAGAAATTCTTGGGCCATACTTATGCTGTCAATTTTGATTTTTCTCCCCATCCATGATATTAGCATTCCTTCCGGCAAAAGCCAGCGGAATGTTATACTTCTCTTATTTAGTTGAGACGTCAGAAACCTGTAGTTTGTCCTCCTTTCCCTCACTCTTCTTGGAATCTGTTTGAGGACATTTATCTCTTTTCCTTCATAGATGATTTGTTCTTCCCTTGCTATATTATAAAGAATGTCTCTCACCCGTTTCCTTGCAAATCGCACGTGGACCTCTCTTGGTAATTTGTTTCTTCTCACGTAATTAGTCTGTACTCTGTAAACCTCGTCGATTTCTTTGATTATTTCTTGTTTTTCCTGTTGGAGGGTTTCCGCGATCAGTTCAGCCATCTTATCTCCCAAGTTCTCTTCCTTTTCTTCCACAATATTCTGAAACCGAAGATAGAATGCAGCCTTATCCATCTCGAGTTGGATCAAGGAATCCTCCATTTCTTTATTCTGTGCCGAAAGGGTTTGATCTATCATATCCAATTTTTTCTCATTTTTTTCAATCCTTTGTTCTACTTTTTGTATTCTATTTTCGTTTTTAGCGATGGAGGTTTGGATCTCATTCATTTTTGTGTCCAGTGCATGGATATCTGATTTTAATTCCGAATGGCTGTTTAATAGCTTTTCCTGCATTGCTAGCATGGTCTCCTGGATTGATAGTAGAGAGGACTGCACTGTTTGCAGAGTTGGAGTGGTTGGGGGTTTATCTACTTTTTGAAGGCCTTCTAATGATTTCGGGATTGCTGGAGACGCCATTGACAGAGTTGGGTTGGATGGGACCTTTTTCCCTGTTTTTGCTATTGTGGAGGTCAAGGTTGCCATTTCCTTTAAGGTCAACTTTTGTTTCCTTAGTATTCTCTCAATATTCCTCCAGATAACCATCCAATAGCGCTTGCCGCAATATATTCAAGGGTCCTTCCTTAGATCTTGTCTTTAATCTCTTTTAGTTTGTTTTCCTCTAAACTTTTATACAGAAATAGATGATCGAGCTATTAGATATTTTGTCCAGATAGCTAAACAGGTTTTTTGTATTCAATATGATTTCGGTGTTATTTAGTATCTAGTATAAAGTTCCTGATTATATGTATTAATTATAATCAATTAATTTTCAAAATAACTACAGTACCTTAAACAATTTAGCTTCTTAAGTAGCTCTTAATTCGTTCTTAGTTAATTTCTAACTTGATTCCAGATAGGCTAATCTATTAAATCAAAACAATCAAAGCAATTAATTATTATTAACGTAGATAAATAAATAAGTAAGAAATATCAAAAAGCTATAAATCTGCTATAAATTAGATAATAGAGAAAATGATAGAAGTATAGTAATAAGATAGTGAGTAATAATATATAATAGATATAATATACGTACTAATATAGATTGCTAAATAGGATAGATATATGGTAAATAATAGATAATAGGTTAATATATGTACAAATATAATGATATAATAATATAATAGTATAATTTAATATAATTTTCAGGAGAGAGTCTCATTTACTGAGGTAGTTTGACAAGGGGTAGATGGTAATTTACTGGTTAATGTCTTCTTTGGTGTTTCTCCGTGCTAGTCAATCCCTGGAACAATGAGTCAGCAATTCCTGTTCTCTTCAAGAAGAGAGAAAAAAAAGGAGAGAGGCTCTGTAATGGCTGCACATCCAATCTCTAAATTTATCCAGAGAAACTCTTAATCCTCTGTCTATTCCACTTCAAATCGCTTTCTTTCTAGTGCTCTCAACCTCAAAATCTCCTTTTCTCGCGTCTCTATTCCATTTGCATGTATCTCTCCGTCCCCTCGTCTCGTACTTCTCCTTCACCGGGTCGTCGGCTGCTCCGCTCCCCAATCGGCTCTTTATTTCGGGACGCCGCCTTTCTCTCCTCCGAGCACCTCTCCTCCGACTCCTCCGGCCCCTTCCGTTGACAGCGATTTTACGATAATAAGGGGAAAGGTATTCTATGTGCTAGCACTGCGATCTCCGGTCTCTGTCGCTTCCTCTCTTGTTGTCGGCTACCGCGGCTTCAGGTCAGCCATTAGCTGGCTAACTCACTTGTGTTGGGTCGACAGAGCTGCCTGGTCGTTGCGCTCAGCGTTGCGATCCGCTTTCACGCTCCTCCGGCTCGCCCTCTCGTCCGCGGGGCTCTCCAGGCTCCACGCCCCCGAAAGGATCCCCAAAACACAGCGTTTAAAGGAGTTGGGGAGCAGCTGTCACTCTCCCAACGCCATGACACCACGGGTCGCCAACCGGAAGTCTGGCCTGGTTAATTTCCACATCAGCCGCCAACACATACCAGCGCTGCAGGTCTCGGGGGGGGGGAGGCCTTGGGAGCAACAGCCTTGGTAGACATCCTCATTGAGGCCATCCTTGTGGCATTCCATCACGGCCTCTGCAGACCACCCACACATGTGGACAACCAGCTGGCGAAATTCCTCAGTGTATTCAGCCACTGATCTCTTCCCCTGGGTTAGGGTTTTCATCCTGGTTCTAGACTTTTGTTCAGCCAGGGAGTCATCAAAACGCACTCAGAGAGCCGTCATAAATCGTAATCCCTCAGTAGTGGGGAGTCCTCATTATGCAGGGCCACCATTCACTCAGCGGCAGTTCCTTCCAGGGGCATGGTGACACACCGCACCTTTGCCATCTCCGATGTAAAATCCCGGTACTCCTGCATATGGTTCCACACTTGGGCTAGGAAGAATCCCAAAGCCTTGGGATCTCCTCCGTATTTTACTGCTAGCTGTGGAACCTTTGGAATTCGGCGCCTCCGGGGGATTACCCCGGGGTGAAATGCTCCCTGTTCAGACCGGATCGCCCGATCCGGTAGCAATGGAGGCAGGTGGTTCGGAGAACCGGTAGCAAAAATCCCTGCCCCCCCCCCATCCGCAGCTGAGCCGCACAATTATCAGAGGCTTTTTTTTTACTTTTAAAAGCATTTTTTCTACAACCTCTTCAGCCGAAAAAATGCTTTTAAAAGTAAAAAAAAAAGCCTCTGATGATCATGCGGCTCAGCTTGGATCATCAGAGGCATTTAAAAGAAAAAAACCCTTTTTTTCTTTTAAATGCCTCTGATGATCCAAGCTGAGTTGCCAAATCGCCAGAGGCTTTTTTTCTTTTAAATGCCTCTGACAATCCAAGCTGAGTTGCCAAATCGCCAGAGACTTTTTTTCTTTTAAAAGCCTCTGACGATCTAAGCTGAGTTGTCTGATTGTCAGAGGCATTTAAAAGAAAAAAAGCCTCTGCCGATCAGGCAAGTCAGCTGGGACGTCAGAGCCTTTTAAAAGCATTTTTTTACAACCTCTTCACTGAAGAGGTTGTGGAAAAAATGCTTTTAAAAGTAAAAAAAAATTGGCCACACCCACCCAGTCACATTAACCACCCCCCCCATGCCCACAGAACCGGTAATAACAAATTTTAGATTTCACCACTGGATTACCCACCTACGGGGGTGGGGGGGCTAGGCTGCAGCCACGTCTTGAATTCCTGCAGCCTGTGCCGGCTCTGGTCGGGCTCTAGGGATCTCATCTGGGTTTACAGAGGCTCCTGCTCCTCTGCCGGGTGCTCAGCCTCCTCACGTGCAGGCAATGCATACCTTTCATGTGCTTTTTTGACTTTCAAGAGCTTCTTTCAAGAGATTCAGGGCCTGGGTCAGCAGGAGGTCTTCTTTGTCTTCTTCCTGCCAGGCAGTCTCTGACCAGCTTTTCTTCAATCTATAGTTCAGACATCCACTCTGATGCTTCCCAGCTGTGGTGGGACTGGGGGGGAGTGGACCCAGCAGCTCCCAGGTCATTGCCTTGGTTAGACATTTTTTGCTCAGCCCACGTGGTAGAGTTTTGACCGGGATGGCTGTTAAAGCAGATCTTGCTTAATGTCAAGTGTGCCTCTGTTCAAAACTCAAGAAAGAAAAAACCCAACTCCATGTTTGTAGAGAAAAGTATTTTTACTGAGCATGAACTGATAGCAACGAAAAAAAAGCAAGATCTGAGGCAAAAAGTGTGAAAATTACATATTGAAAGTATTCCCAAATCCTCCCCCCAAGGACCCTGGCTGAATGTCCAAAGGTGTCATGTGAGGTGCATCTTCAGATGGCCCCATCCATCTGGTATGCCAGAACGGTTGACCTTGAGTGGCTATCAACAAGTCCATTCAGCTGCGCAGAAGACGATGAGAGTATTCCTCCCTTTTCCTCCCTATTCAGTCACATCATGAGACATCACCAGCTCGCTTCCCCCCACTCAAATGCCTATACAGCCACCCCCTGTTACTATGGCAGCCGATAGCAAGCAAGCATCATAGAGGCTGACAGTTGCCTAAATATCCATCCTAGTTTCGTATGTTTTTAATGTTATTTAATTTATCTCCTTCAGGCCATGTACTTTATTTTTGAAACTAATTCAAGAGAAAAGTAAATATTGAAATTTGTATTTGTGGTAAATGTTCTTTAACAATATATTTTACTGCTAGAAAAAATTATTTACCAAGTTTGCTTGCAAGCCAGGAATATCACAACACAGTTAGTTGCTTGAATCAGAGGTGACGTTTATTCTGAGAGCATAATACATAAAAGTCAGTTGTCAAAGGTGGCCATGATTTGAATTTCTCTTAATAATCCCTCATATAATAATGTAATGCCTTTGTTCCATGAAAACACCCCTCTAGGAATTTTGGGAAAACTTACCTAGGTGGTTTTCCAGGAAGTGGTAAGTTCTCATTATGTACTCTACTTGTTTATGTACTCTACTTGTTTAACTTGTTTATAGTTGTTGATTAGAAATGGTGATCTCTTCAGGTGAAAAACCTTTTTTCTTATTTGATCAGAGATCTCAAGATAGGTCTCAGGCAGGTAAGAATGTTCACCTAATTACATTTTAGCAGTTTCCTCTTGTACTTCAATCTTTGTCTAAAGCCTATTCTAATTTGTGATTTTAAAGCTTTTATCTTTTTATTTTGTTGGAAAAGATGTGGTAGTGCTTTCCGCAGTATCCACATAGGAGGATTCTTCCATGAAAAAGGAAGACTGAGTCCCCATCTGTCCAATACACGTTTAAAAGAAAACACTTCTCTGCTGCAGTATTTCAGGACACAAGCAGTCAGGTTAAAACTTTGTTCGTCACAAAAGCCAACAAGGTAAAGTCAGCTCCTTTTATACCTTGTGGGGCATTGGCTTTGTGACTCATCACCTCGTGCTCGGCCCCACCCACTCCTTTGCTGAGCCCGTCTCTCTGATCGTCGCCACCTGGGATTAATCCACTCCCTCTCCTCATTAACGTCTGACTCAGAGGAGCTTTCTTCCACAGGGCTTTCAGCTGAGGCCTGGGGTGGTGCCAAACCAGACGGGCCAGGGGAGGAGGCCCTTGCCTCCTCTTCCTCTTCACTTTCGGAGGATTCTTCCTCCGGAGGTCCGGGCTCGGGAGCTGAAGACACAACAGTGCCCGAGTCCAAAGCGATGGCGCTTTGACCCTTAAATGTGGTGGGTGCTTTGGTTGATTTTAGTGGGATTCCTTTCCATGCAGAGCAGTTTTGCAATAGGAAAATTAAAGATTTCAGCCCAGTGCTGGTTCCTGCCCGCTCACCCCTTCCCGACTTCTATGGCCTCTATCAAGCTCTTCCTTCATCTGTGCTCCTCCCTTCAGCTGCCCTTTTCAAGAACAGAGCAGTTCTTTGCAAAATGCTTAATTTTAATTGTTCTTGGCTGACTGGAAGTGGAGTTGATCATTCTGCCGAGGTTTTGGTAACTGCACCCCCAACCCTTCCTATCCCCTTAAGATAGGACAGAAGCGAGCTATCTCATCGCCAGTGTTGGTCTTCTTTTGTTGTGGTGTTTGTTGTTGTGTTAATGCCTCCTGTGTGACGTTTCTCCAGTTCTTGTTCAAGGTCAACATAATTGCAAGTGACACCCTTTTGCTCCGTCCTCCCAGCCGAGGCTTTCTTCACTTTCCCGCTCGCTCTGCATGGTTCTCCTGTTCTCCAGCTGTTAACAAGTGAATGAGCTTTGCACATCTGCTCACACCCTTATATGTGGGGTGCCACAGGGGTTGGTCCTCTCACCCCTTCTGTTCAACATTTATGTGAAGCTACTGGGTGAGATCATCTGTGGTTTCGGGGTGAAGTACCATCAGTACGCTGATGACACTCAGCTGTACATCTCCATCCCGGACCACCCCAATGATGCCCTTGAAGTGATGTCCTGGTGCCTGGAGGCCGTGCGGATCTGGATGGGGAGAAACAGACTCAGGCTCAACCCATCCAAGACTGAGTGGCTGTGGTTTCCGGCATCCCGATATAGTCAGTTGGTGCCATCACTGACTATTGGGGGCGAGTCATTGGCCCCCACGGAGAGGGCTCGCAATTTGGGTGTCCTCCTGGATTCACGGCTGTCTTTAGAAGAGCATTTGACGGCTGTGGCCAGGAGGACTTTTTATCAGGTTCGCCTGATCTGCCAGGCGATCCTCCCCCTCCCCTCATCCCTTCCTGGAGCATGGAGGAAGGAAGGAGATGGGAATGAGAATCAAGGAAGGAGGGGAGGGAGGGAGGGAGGGAGGGAGGAAGGAAGGAAGGAAGGAAGGAAGGAAGGAAAGAGATCGAAATGAGGAGGGAGGCAGGGAAGTAGGGAGGGAAAGAGGAAGGAAGGGAGACATCTTGGTTGGAGATGCCTCAGTTCACACAGTTCTGCATCAATCCTGGATCCATTGAGATTTGGGCTCAAAGGAGAAAGCAATTTTGTGTTCTGTTTTGTCGCAGACAGGACTTTGTTGGCAATCCAAGTTAACATGAGTATTCTTGAAT
Source organism: Ptyas mucosa (assembly GCA_012654045.1). Lineage (NCBI taxonomy): Eukaryota > Metazoa > Chordata > Lepidosauria > Squamata > Colubridae > Ptyas > Ptyas mucosa. The sequence goes on along the minus strand of WNWU01013905.1, from coordinate 1,040,259 downwards.
TGTGAGCTCTTAGGAAAGTATCCCCTTCTTGCAAACAGCCATTTCCAGTAGGGAAAACAGGACAAAGCAGAGTGGGGAAAATATTTCCCTTTGCTATGTTTCCAGTCTGAATTATACCATGGCAGGGTCCCTACAGGAGAACCCTTTTAAGGATTGTGTATTAATAGAAAAGCAACTAACTTACCTCTGTTCCTAAATGCTAAAGCTGTTGTACATAAAAAACAGAAGAGCTCTGATCAACTATCACAGACACCATTTTGACAGTTTTGCTGTACTGTTCTCTGTGTACACCCCACTAAATGCAAGCATGAAATAAACTGAGCCTGGTTTGTTCTCATTCTTTTAAGTAGCCACAAATTACTAGCAAAAGTGGCACTTGATCACAAGGCAAGGAGGCATCAAGCATCCAACAAGGGACAGGAAAGGAGAAAGGGACAGAGGAAAGACAAAGAAAAAGAAGGAAAGAGGGGAAGATAGCAAGGAAGGAAAAAGAGGGAAAGAAGGGCAAAAGAAAGAATGAAGATGGAAGGAAAAAGAAAAGGGAAAAGGGAGGGAGGGAGGGAAGGAGGGAGGGAGGAAGGGAGGGAGGAGGAAGAGTATAATGAGAGGGAAGTAAGGTCTGAGGAAAATCCTGCCTTAACACATGGCCACAGCAGCCCTGCTGTGTTGTTTCGATGAAGAAAGACACGTAGGCAGGATGATGATTCACGGGAAGGCCCTTCGGTGGGAAGGCACCTTGGGGAAGGCACCCTGACTCCATCCAAAAGGCTCCCTTTTATTGTCATTTTACAGCTACCATGACAAAACATTAATCATCGTTTACTTGTACTGATTGGTTACAGAAGGCTCATGATTTTCACGTGAACACCTCGTTTCTCTCTCGTGCTCTTCCTGTGTCACACAATGCTACGTGCCTGGTTTTGCATACTTGAGATAGGGTCTCCACCAGACATCCTGTCTTTACATTCCTCATAAGATTAAGACTTGTGTAGGTGCTTGTTTACACAGTGTGGTTTGCCAGCCACTGAGATAACACTCACCTCCACATGTCCTCCTTTTTTATTTTAGCTTTTATTTTTTAAGATTTTGCAAGCATACATAATTTCAGATTTGGAGGGCCGAATTCTTGGACGAAATATCGCTAATAACCCAGGCAAACATTGTATGCAACAGCAACAACAAATCAAAGCAATAATGACTAATATAATAATGGATATTATTTGTCGTACCCATCCAAAATCTGGGAGCCAAGACCATAACCACTCCCATGGGGATTGTGGAATAGTGGATCCAATTGGATTATCTGCAATCATGTTTTCCATGTGTTCAATTGTAGCTGAAATATTTGCCTTATGATCGGTAATATACATACAACAATGTGAATGAATTAAAGCACATACCCCACCCTTGGCCGCTAGAATGATATCTAATGCATATCGATTTTGCAACACTATATCTCTAATTTGTGACATCTCTTCATTGATCAATTTTAGGGAGTGAACAGTAGCCTTAAACAATGCAGTTGTCCAATTTGCTAAAATATGCAAATCTCTATAATTCATCATTACTCCTAAAGGAGGAAGAACACCCCTTGCTAACATGGTCGCAGTGTAACGATTAATGGGATTTTGAACATCTATGTTTCGACGATTCTTTAACTGTCCTTTAGGTAAATGATCAGATATCACTACAGAGGGAGCAATGTATCCCAGAGTACAACGACCAGACCACCATGCAGGAATATGTTGATATGCCCTTCTACCACATAGCATTCAAACATTATTTAAAACCGGAATTGCTAAGTCGTCTGATGACTGGGTCTGCTCGACCATAGACGCCGCTGCAGTACAAAGGAACAACCCACTACACCTTAAAACATCTGTTGGTCCTGGACATGGGCATGTTGTAGGACACCCTAATATCTGGTGTGTACACCCATAGTAAGTGAAATTATGTAAATGTTCATATAGGGTACCATTCAAGAAAGAATTGTTTCTCTTCATAATGGGGCTAAGAATAAATGTTGTGTTACAATAAGGATACTTTCCAACGTCCACAGATGCACTCCCAGGTGCGGTGCTATTGATGAATTCTCAACAGTATGTTGCTACTTCCTGAAACCTGCTTCCAATGGCTAGGATAGTGTTCTTGCCAGTCGTCTTAGTGTCTCTAACGCTTCCATCCTTCCAAGTGAAAGTTTTCCATTTCGTGTCATTAAAAGGAACAGCATGTATTAAAAGTCCTCCTTTGACATGTGGGGGAACGTGCATACAGATCCAGCAATCAGTTTTACCTATTAATCGAGAGATATTCTGCACATCCCATATATAGGAATTTTGATCCCAAAGACCTTGTTCTGGAATTCCATGTTGCAAAGTCATCGTAGCCACGCAAGGAGGGAAAATACACATAAAAAGAATACACATTACAATGGTTACAGAATTAGCATTTAAACAAGAAAAAGCTGCTACTAAAAAGTTCTCCGGTGTCGATGGCATATTCTTTTCCTGTAGCAAGTTTGTGGATTGAACAGAAAGGGCTTTAATCTGTCCCCAGGTCACTTGATGAGCCTGGTGAGGTGCTCGGTCCCGATCCTGCTGAGGATTCTGCAGGTTGAGTGAGAAGTTTGGGATCGGGTTCTTCAGTCCTTCGTGCCATGCCATCTTTCCACAGTTTTACACACCTAGCAGGGATCCACACCGGTCCTGTAGGAGCAAGAACAGCGGCGTAGGCCCCGTCCCCACGTCAATAAGGGAACAGGTCCATGCCATTCAGGATTAGGCAATAATCTATACATTACCTGTGGCTGGGGATGACTTATTCTACTTCCAAAATGATTATCTACTGGAGTTGATAAATTTGTGATATTAAGATGATTCAGAGTAAACAGAACTTTATTTAACCATTCCTGTTTACCAGGGAGACTTATAGGAATCCCTCCTGTTTGTTTGTGTTTATCCAAAGCAGACTTCAATGTAAAATGTGCATGTTCTATAATAGCCTGTCCAGTAGAATTATAGGGTATTCCAAACAGGTGTTTAATTTGCCATATGTCACAAAATTCAGCAAGGAGCAACTACAATATGCAGGGCCATTGTCTGTTTTTAATGTAGAAGGTAGGCCCATGACAGCAAATGTTCGAATACAATGATTAACAACATGTTTAGTGGCTTCTCCTTTCTGAGGAGTAGCCCAAATAAAATGAAAAAAAGTATCAATGGTTACATGAAGATATTTCCAAGGAGCAAAAGAAGGATATTGAGTTACATCCATTTGCCAAAGTTCATTTGCTTTAAGCCCTCTCGGATTCACCCCAATGGAAGGAGATGGGGTGATTTGAGAACATTGAGGACATTGTTGTATAATCGCTCTAGCATGGTCTAAAGAAATGTGAAATTGTTTTGCTAGAGCCTTGGCATTTTGATGAAACATAGAGTGACTTTCCCAGGGAGTAATAGATAAAACATGCTGCTTTGTGGCAGTGTCTGCAACAGCATTTCCTTCTGATAGCATACCTGGGAAAGATTGATGACTCCTAATATGTGCAATATAAATTTGATTCTTTCAGAAATGCAAAAGCTGTTGCAATGTCAAAAAGAGGGACAAGAGATCCTCATCCAAAGATGGTGTAACATATGGAGGGAGGGAGGTGACAATTTGACAAACATACTAACTATCTGAAATAATATTAAGGTCTTGAGTTGGAAAGGTTTGCAAAGCCAATATTACAGCTGCAACTTCTGCACGCTGAGCGGATTTTTGCGGGGGTGTGATTTTAGTAACCCATTTTCCATGCTCAAGCCAGGCAGCTGCACCCCATTTTGGCCCCCCATCAGTGAAGACTGTGAGGGCATTCACCAAAGGTTTTAATGAGATACCATGCTGAACTATGATTTCTATTTGATTAAAGGCAAGCAGGCGCGGATCTGCAGGAATATGATAAGATATTTTCCCAACGTAATCAGTAAGCACTGCTTGCAAAAGAGAGAAGCTAACCATGTGTTCCCATTCTTTCAATGGCAAGGGAACTACGATATTAACAAGATCGAGACCTAGAAGGACCTTGCAGCGTTCCCTTCCCTTAAAAATTAACTCTGAATATATTTGTGCTTGCACACTAATAGTATGACTAGGACTATGTGAAAGATATAGCCATTCAATTATTAACAAAGAAGGCTTAGGCTTACTTTGTTGTTGGAATTCCTGAGCTAATACCGCTGTAGGTTGTTTTGCGGTTGGAATGATAATCATTAACAAGGGAAGATTTTCTTGACATCTATCTACCCAAACCAATTTCAAAGCTTCATTAAGTTTTGTGAAGACTGCTTTATGAACTTGGATAAATGTGATCACCTCAGCTGGATCTTTCTTATTTCTTAATTCATCAAACAAAGGACTAAGCATATTAGTAGGAAGACCTACGTATGGTCGCAACCAATTCATTGAACCCAAAAGTTGCTGTAATTTAACATAGGAAACTTTATCCTCTATCTTTAGCTGAGGAATTTGTGGACGTGAATATGTTTGTAATAGCTTGTGACCTAGATAAAGAAATGGCTCTTGTAGCTGTACCTTCTCTGGTGCTATCTGCAAACCATATGCAGCTAGATCTTGTGTTAAATGTTTCAGCCTGTAGGGAGGAATTTGTGGCCCAGCAATTAAAATATCATCCATATAATGATATACCAGAGCTTGAGGATATCGCTGCCTAAAGGGTTTTAAAGCTCTTGCAACAAATTGCTGACAGAGTGTAGGACTATTTAACATGCCTTGAGGTAAGACACTCCATTGATATCTTTCTGTGGGTTGTCCAGCATTTAATACTGGAACTGTGAAGGCAAAGAGACGCTTATCCTTCTTACATAATGGAATGGTAAAGAAACAATCCTTTAAATCTATGCTCATAACCTGAAAGTCTCTGGGAATCACGTTTGGATTTGGGGTGCCACATTGTAGAGGCCCCATCGGCTGTATAATTGCATTCACGGAACGAAGGTCATGAAGAAGCCTCCATTTACCAGATTTCTTTTTTATTACAAACACTGGTGTATTAAATGGACTTGTAGTGGGTTCAATATGATTAGCAGCTAGCTGTTCTTTCACTAGCTCATGTAATGCTATAAACTTTTCTTGTGTTAAAGGCCATTGTTCAATCCACACAGGCGTAGTAGACTGCCATACTAAAGGGAGAGCAGTAGGTGGCGACATAGTACCTATTAATCATCAATGATCAACTTTGCTTGAAACTGTAACATCAAGTCTCTCCCCCACAGATTTACATGAATGGGGAGAATTACAGTCTTTAATTGGGTTGTGCGTTTACCATCAAGAGCTGTTACCGTAAGCCATTTGGTGCTGCGTCGAGCTGCTTGGGGTCCTCCAACTCCCCACACAGAAGGTGATTCCGTAGTAGGCCAATCTGTGGGCCAATTGTCAGTGGCTATGACAGAGACGTCTGCGCCAGAATCAAGGACTCCTTCAAAAGATCTGCCATTTAACAAATATACACGCTTTGGTTTTTCTTCTTGAAATGATTGTGTTACTGCCAGAATGCTAGGATGCAGGAGGCAAGTAGAATTGATAGGATTAGTAGAGCCAAAGCCTCCACTTCCTCTGTTAATTTGCTCACCCCCTGCTGGCACTATATATGGAACAATCATCAATTGTGCCCAAGAATCTCCTTGTTTTAAAGTCATGGGCACATTTGTTTCAAATTGTATCATAATTATGCCTTCATAATCTGAGTCATGACTCCAGGGATGACAAAAATCCCTTTTTTCCCTGCGGAGGATCTAGGAAGGACCAATCCCACAGTGTTAGCAGGTAATGGTCCTTTTAATTGTGATGACATTAAAGTAACAACTCCAGGGAAAGAAATAAATTTGTCCTCCTGATTAATCAAATCAATTCCAGAACTACCTCTTGTAGCTGCTTTAGAATCTTTGATAGCAGTAGCGGCAATTGGGCCGGGGCTTGCTGTGGGCCCGAAATCTAGTTTCCCTGACTATTTCCCTGACTTGCCCAGTGAAACCCTTTCTTACATTTAGGGCAAACAGTTTTTGGTCTGGATGTTTGACCTCCTCCTGGTCCACCACCTTTATGGGCTCCGCCACCAGGGGCTCTGCATTGTTGTTTAAAATGGCCAGGTTTATTACAATTAAAACAATTGCCTTTGGGCTTGCTAAACTTTCCTCTTTGTAAGGCAGTTGCCAAGGCATCCATTTGATGAATATGTGTGTCTACATCTATGCATGCTTTCAACATATCAGCTAAGGTGTAATCCCCTCTATTAACAACAGACTGCAATGCACGGCGGCAATCAGCATTAGCATGTTCATAGGCTAGCCTTTTCATTAACTCTCCGCTAGCCTCCTCATTATCTACTTGCCGCTGAATAGCTTCTTGCAATCTGTCAATGAAATCAGAGTATGTTTCACCAGCCCCCTGTCAAATTGCTGCAAAAGATTTACTAGGTTTGCCTGAAATCGGCACTTTCTTAAATGCTTTAAGCACGCAGCGCCCTATCACAGAGTAAGCTGGCGGGGGTATGCCATTGGCTTGTTGCTGTATTGAGGAAAAAGCTCCAACTCCATACAGTTGGTCTGGTATGTATAAATCCACTGAATTGTTTCCTGCATGAATAGCTTCCCTCTGGTATTCTGAATCCCAAACAACATACTGTGCTGGTGTGAGAAGCATGCGAAACAAATCCTTCCAATCTTGTGGAATCAAATTATAACCATTAGATATGCCTTCCACAATACTAGTAGTATAAGTAGATCGCAAATCTGTCTCCATAATACCTTTCCTCAGCTCTCTCAAAACTTGATATGGTAGAGGATTCCACTGATATTGGGCTTGTCCCTGGGGATTAACTGTCTGTATGACAGGAAAAACTTGGAGACCCTCTGTAATTTCTACCCCAGTGAAAGTCCCTTTTTGTTGTTCTTCCTGAAACCCTGCTCTGACAGCTGAAAACGTCTCCTGTAAAGGAGAAATTGATACGGGAGCTGTCGGGGAGCTACTTTCTACTGGCTGCAGCATAGTTGAAGCCAGAGAACTTAGCTGAAAATAAGGCGGAGGGGGAGCAGACCCCTGATCAGAAGACAGAGAGAGAGATGGTGATGGTGCCTTGAGTTTATGAGTCCCCATAACCTCTACTGCTTCCTTACATTTCTGCCACAGCAACAAATGCTTTATTTCTGCTCGTGGCGGTGAGTGTAAATGAGTTCCAATTTTAATCCAATCATGCAAATCCAAAGTTCCTTTTTCAGGATACCATGGGCATTGACAACCTATTTCATGTACTAACTGCTCTAACTCATTTAACTTAATTCCTGCCATTCCATTACTTTTAAGTAATTTCCTCAGTTCTTGTGCATGAAACTTCTGCTGAACTGAGAGTCCCCCCCCCATACTCACAAAATTTTGGGGAGCGAAGTTCGCTGGGTGCACCTGGGCTCGTCCGGCCGAATGAGCATAGGAGGTATCACGTCTATCACGTCGGGGTCACCAGATGTTGTTTCGATGAAGAAAGACGCGTAGGCAGGATGATGATTCACGGGAAGGCCCTTCGGTGGGAAGGCACCTTGGGGAAGGCACCCTGACTCCATCCAAAAGGCTCCCTTTTATTGTCATTTTACAGCTACCATGGCAAAACATTAATCATCGTTTACTTGTACTGATTGGTTACAGAAGGCTCATGATTTTCACGTGAACACCTCATTTCTCTCTCGTGCTCTTCCTGTGTCACACAATGCTATGTGCCTGGTTTTGCATACTTGAGATAGGGTCTCCACCAGACATCCTGTCTTTACATTCCTCATGAGATTAAGACTTTGTGTAGGTGCTTGTTTACACAGCGTGGTTTGCCAGCCACTGAGATAATACTCACCTCCACACTGCTGCCTTTTGCCATCTCCTTGTCTCCTCCTCCTGATCTCTTCTGGTGGTCTCCCATCCTATCATCCCCCTTTCTGTCGTCCCATACCCTCCCGGATCTCATTCCCGTCAGCCACAGCCGGGGCGGGCCAGTGTTGTGGGGCAGAGAGCCGAATGATTGAGGCACGCCCAGCACCAAGGGCCAGAAGAAGTGCCCGTGAGACCCAGCAAGAGATGATGTACCAGGGAATCAGTCCCGGCCACTTCTCCATCCCTTGCCATAACCCTTATCTTCTCAGGCCAGGCGAGGAGTGACTTGGAGGGGAGGGGCGGGGAGGGGCCAGACAGTGGTGGGGTTAGCCAGTTCGCCGAACTGCAGAAAAAGTTAACTATCGGTTTGGCAGGGAGTTGCAGCAGAAGGGTCAAAGAGCCACATGTGGCTCTAGAGCCGCGGGTTGCTGACCCCTGGTATAGGAGATGCATTAGGCCACAGGTGTCAAGCTCACCACGTCACATTGCCATCATGTGATGTATTATGATGTTTTTTCCCTTTGTGGAGCTGGGGTGGGTGTAGCCTGCATGTGACACATCTGGCCTGTGGGCTGCCAGTTTGACATCCTTGCTTTAGATTACAGGTTCCATTAGTCAGCTTTGCAGGATGAGGGCTGATGGGGATTATCTTTCTGGCAATAGGTTGCCCCTCTAGTTGGTGAGTCCTCCCCATCATCAAGCTCCATTTTTCTGTGTTTTTGTGTTTTGCTTGCATCTTCCCCACCATGTTACAATCTTGCCAAGCAGCCCTCGATTTTATTTTCTTGTGCAAAAATTGAATTTGTTATTTTTTTCCAATTTCCTTTTAAGAAAAAAAAATCCCAGGACTGGTTTGCTTTGCTTAGTTTTCTAAGAATTGTGCTTAAATGTTAGAAACAGAAATTGATACATGATGCCTTAGCCCCCTTGAAAGTGAAAAAAAATGACCCAAATTTGAAATTGTTTTCTTCTTTCTCTTTTACAGGAACTATTCTCTCCTCCCGACCACCAGTTAAATGTTTTCAAAGGAGATGCTTGTCCAAATGTGCAAAATAATAAATGGCTGTCTTGGTTATGTTCCTTTATTCATGGTTTAAATGTGGTTTATGGAACTAGCCAGATTTGTCCTTGAATGACAATGTACTAATGGAATTACCAATATGGCCTACTTTTACAGAGCACCCTGAGTTAGAGGTGGGTGACTGATTCGTTGTGTTGGGCAAACCCAGTTATTGATTGATAGAATCAGCTATTTTCTATGTCATATGTTAGAATAAAGTTACAGTAGAGAAACTGTGAGGCTAGAGAGAAGTTTTCTGAAGAGGGCCTCCAACATGAATCTGAAAGCTTGGAAGACAGAACCTCTGGCCCCAGTGACTGACCCAGATTGGAAACTGTAATCTTTTGGAAATTGCACCACTATAGACTTCAGTACTCCTTGCAAATGGATATGCTGGCAGAGTTCTGATTCAACATCTGGAAGCACAGCCTGTTCCTGTATGATAAAATGTTATATGTACATTTTTCCTTCTTAACTTCATGATTCCTCTGGTGCTGCATAAAAGGGACCTCATAACCTGATAACCCCAGTAAAACCTTCCTTCAGGCGCTGGACATCATTTTCTGCATTGCTTGTCTTTTCAGAAAAGATAGAATACCTAGAAAATAACTTGGAACAGATGACCAAGGAGATAGAAGACTTGCAAAACAGTCTGATTTGCTAGAGAAAACAGAACCCTCAGTGACCTAAGAAAGCCCCCCCCCAAAGCCCAGTGTTTTTAAAGGGCTGAGCAAGTGAGGGCACCTAATTGGCTTGGGATGTATGTGTTCACAACTGGGAGTTGGTGGCGCTCGAAGCTGGCAGACATTCACTGGCATTGCTCCCTGCCTTCTTGCAGTGCCAGCCCAGCCAACAACTGGGCAGGGAGCAACACCAGTGAACGTCCATCAGTTTTGAGTGCTACCAACCCTCCTCCCGGCCATGAATGTGCCAGCCAGCTAGTCATACTCACATGCTCACTTGAGCAGCTCCTTAAAGGCACCTGGCCTGGCAGCAGCTCTCCAAACCATGCATAAAAGCACAGTGTTTTTATGCAGATTTGCAGCTCTGCCAGGCACTCCACAGGGAAAGCGCCCCATCCCCAGAGTAGTGGCTGAGGAGGAGGCTCTGATTGCAAATGGTGTGTGTGTTCCCTGGCAATGAGGGATGTATGGACCCCCCCCCCGATGTTTTGGGTTCTCCCAGGTGGCCTGCGGGGGGAGTGATCCAATGCTTCTGCCAACACTGTTGCACTTTGCAGAAGCCCCAAAACATCCTCAACCCAGCGCAGAAGAGTTCGAAGGGTCAGGGTGGCCAGCACTGTGGGAAGTGGAGTTTAGGGCTTGTGCTAAGTGCAGGACAGCAGTAGCAAAAGCATGGTGCCAGACCATCCCCTTCTGCAGGCATTTCCAGACCTTGCTGCTCTGTTCCCTGCCTCCCCGATGCCCGAGGCCATTGCCATCCACCAAGAAGGCAAAGGCCATCTCTCAATATGGGGATTTGCTGGCATTTATTTGTTCTGCATCATGAATTGCCCAGGAATAAATCTCCCTGGGCAAATTGGGTGTGATAACACAGCTGGGGAAGGACAGGGGACTAGTAGTGGGGTGAAGTGCTGCCGAAGGGCCAGCTGAGAATGAATGCCTGAGCTAGGTCAACTGCAATGGGAGGGCAGGGCTGAAGTGGGCATGAAAATGTCACTGTGAAAATAATTATTTCTTATTCCCCAAAATCATAAACCTCTGCTATCGATCCATTTTTCCAAAAAAGCCCAGTCCAAATTGTTTTCCACTTAGATGTAAAGTCCATTTCCCAATCCCCATCAATTTTATAAAGAAAGTCCAGTTCATCATTCATCGATTCTGTTATTCCAAATTTGTAGAATCCAAATCAGCCTTATCCAACAAACCTGCAGTTTTCAAACCAAGTTCCTTCTCCTTTAAATCTGCCAACAGCAATTTAGATTCCAATTCATCCAGTTGTGAGTTTGGTCTGGATACAGTTGCTTGTGTCTGGATATCCTCTTTCGGTTGATTTAAAACCATTGTTATTTTTATCAAAATTTTTACCAAAGTTTTCAATCTAAACTTGTACATTAAAAAGCATTCTTTTTTTGAACTCTTCCCAGAGGGCTTTATCTTTAAGTTAGTACATTGTTTGCATTTTTAATATAGTCCTATAACTGGGCATTTACAACCAGACCTAAATAACTCTTGTCAAGGACAGGAGGGGTTTGATATACTGCAGAGGTATCAAACTCAAGGCCCGTGGGCCACATCTGGCCTGCAATGAAAGCTAAGGTTCACAATGAATAAAGGCTTGTGATAAAAGTAAAAAATAACAAAAAAAAGCTTCTTCCAACATGTTAAAAACAAGAAAAAAGTCAATGAAACAATTGGCCCATTGCTGGGAGAAAGTGACAAGAAGGTGACAAGCAACAGGGAGAAAGCAGAACTACTTAATTCATTTTTTACATCTGTCTTTACACGAAAGGAAAAAACAGTCCAACCTATCAAAAACAGCACCACAAAAAACAGATTAGGAACACAAGTTAAAATAGGGAAGAAAATGGTAAGTGAACACCTGTCTACCCTAGACAAGTTCAGATCACCAGGACCGGATGGATTACACCTCAAAGTTCTGTAGGAACTGGCAGACGAGGTCTCAGAACCACTGAACCATATCTTTCAAAGTTCCTGAAGCACAGGGCAACTGCCAGAGGACTGGAAAAGAGCTGATGTAGTTCCCATCTTCAAAAAAGGGGGGAAAAACAGATCCAGGAAACTACAGGCCTATCAGCCTGACTTCAATACCAGGAAAGATTCTGGAAAAGATAACCAAGCAACAAATCACCAAACACCTAGAAGCAAACAAAGTAATAACCAAAAGTCAACATGGGTTTGTCAAAAACAGATCATGCCAGACTAATCTTATTGCATTCTTTGACAAAGTGACAAAATTAGTGGACCAGAGGAATGCTGTCGATATAATTTATTTGGACTTCAGTAAAGCATTTGATAAAGTAGACAATAACCTACTACTAGATAAAGTAGAGAAATGTGGGTTAGACAGCATCACCACCAGATGGATTCGTAACTGGCTGACCAACTGCACTCATTATGTAGTCCTCAATGGAACTGCATCTACATGTAGGGAAGTATGCAGTGGAGTACCCCAAGGCTCTGTTTTAGGCCCGGTACCAGGGGTGAAATGCTCCTGGTTCGGACTGGCTCAGGCGAGTAGGTAGCAATGGTGGCGGGCAGTTCGGAGAACCGGTAGCAAAAATCCCTCCCCCCCCCACCTCCGCCTCCAGCTTGCTTACCTTCGCTCTTCAGACTGAATCCTGAGCTGCTGGTTGCAACGCCTGCCTTGCTTCACTTGCGGTAATCCCTGCAGTCCATTGCATCAGCAAGCAACTGAAGCTCCCTGCCTGCAATCAAGCTCATCGGTGAGCAGCTCTATCTGCCTGCCTGCCTGCTTGCCTTGTCCACTTCAATTGGGTAAGTTTTTTTCCCCTTTGGGAGCTTTAAAAAAATAGTTAATTGGGGTTTTTTTAGTTGTTCTTTTTTTAGACCTAGCCATTTAAAGTTTAGGAAGTTTTAAATTTAGCTGCTTTTATATAAAAATAAAAATAAAATAATATTTGTGCAGCTTTCTGTAGATTTAGTATGTTTCTGTAGTGTTTCACTCTAACTACACAAACACACAAAATCTCACAAAGCTGTATGTGGAATTTTGTGTGTGTAAAGTGTGAGAGTTGGTTTTTTGGACTTTTTGTGGCTGTGTGAGGTTCCTGCTTGTTGCAGGGGCCATTTTGGGTCTAGCACAGCTGCTTTTATATTGTGAATGAGCCAGTTGTGTTGTGTTGTGTGTGTGTGTGTGTGTGTGTGTGTGTAAAGTGTGAAAGTTGGTTTTTTGGGCTTTTTGTGGCTGTGTGAGGTTCCTGCTTGTTGCAGGGGGCATTTTGGGTCTAGCACAGCTGCTTTTACATTGTGGGTGAGCCTGTTGTGTTGTGTTGTGTTTTGTAGGTTAAAAAAGGGCAAAGAAGTGACGTCGACTTGGCCATGCCCACCTGACCAACAAGCCACGTCCACCCAGTCACCCGACCACCAAGCCACGCCCATTAATTAAGCCACGCCCACAGAACCGGTAGCGAAAATTTTTAGATTTCACTCCTGCCCAGTACTCTTCAACATTTTCATCAATGACTTGAACAAGGGGATAGATGGTGATCTCATCAAATTTGCAGATGACACCAAGCTGGCAGGATAGCCAACACTCCAGAAGATAGGCTCAAGATACAGAAGGATCTTCACAGACTTGAACATTGGGTGCTATCTAACAAAATGAAATTCAACAGTGAAAAAAGTAAGGTTCTACATTTAGGCAAGAAAAACAAAATGCACAGGTACTGTATATGTGGTACCTTGCTCAATAGTAGTAACTGTGAGAGGGATCTTGGAGTCCTAGTGGACAACCATTTAGATATGAGCCAGCAGTGTGCAGCAGCTGCCAAAAAAGCCAACGCAGTTCTGAGCTGCATAAACAGAGGGATAGAATCAAGATCACGTGAAATGTTAATACCACTTTATAATGCCTTGGTAAGGCCACACTTGGAATATTGCATTCAGTTTTGGTCGCCACAATGTAAAAAAGATGTTGAGATTCTAGAAAGAGTGCAGAGAAGAGCAACAAAGATGATTAGGGGACTGGAGTCTAAAACATATGAACAACAGTTTCTAGTTTAATGAAAAGAAGGACTAGGGGAGACATGATAGCTGTGTTCCAATATCTCAGGGGTTGCCACAAAGAAGAGGAAGTCAAAGCACTATTATCCAAAGCACCTGAGGGTAGAAGAAGCAATGGTTGGAAACTAATCAGGGAGAGAAGCAACTTAGAACTAAGGAGAAATTTCCTGACAGTTAGAACAATTAATAAGTGGAACAACTTGCCTGCAGAAGTTGTGAATGCTCCAACACTGGAAATTTTTAAGGGTGTTAAGTCCACACGATTACGACCTCCGCTAGAGCCTTCCTTGTTGCTGCCCTGCTCTGATTGGGTTAGATGCGAGCAGGCAGCTAGCGGGAAAATGCAGTGTTCCTATTGGGTTCCACCGATCTGACAGCCTCTATTTAAGCAGCTGTCAGACTGCAACAAGTTTCGAGGAACAGCCTACGCGCGCGTACTGAGTTCCTTGTTAATAGAGTTCGTTCAGTTATAAATAAAGGTTGTGTTCAGATAGCCAAGTCTCCGCCATTCTTGCCAGTTCTTCAAATAGAACATTGGCAACGAAGGTGGGAACCCTTTGAGGCTACAGCTACTGACGTTACAAGTGTAGAGCTGTGGCAACCCCACCCGAGGATACCCTCTGTCATGAGAGATGAGGCATCACCTCATGGCAACTTCCAGTGGTACAGTAACCATGTCAACCTTTTTGCCTTTGTTTGCTCCTTTTGTGCCAGCATCAGAGACATGGGACACCTATCTTGACAGATTTGAATGTTTCCTGCAGGCTAATGACCTGACAGGTTTATCTAGTGCACGGAAGAGGGGCTACTTTCTCAGCTCGTACGGTAGTGAAATTTTTGGAACTGCCAGGGTTCTGGCAGCTCCTCAACAAGTCTTCGACATGCCTTGGGACTCGCTGCTGGAGAAGTTGAGGAATCACTACTCCCCAACTCCCTCGCGCATTGCATGGCAGCACACATTTTGGTAGCGAACACAGAAGGAAGAGGAGTCTATTAATGACTATGTAGCATCCTTGTGCTCGGCTGCCCTGCATTGTGAATTCCGTGATCTTGACGAGATGCTGCTGGACCAACTAATTTGCGACGTCAAGGATCTGAAGCGTGTCTGCTAGCCCATTCCAAACTCAATCTTAAGGTGGCTCTCGACGAGGCCAGGGTGGCAGAGATGTCTGACCGGTCTGCCATGGAAATTCAACGTTTTCCAGCCAGGAGCTGCGCCCGTCAGGAAGCCGCTGTCTGTCCCTCGTGAAGGGTCCGACCTAGATGGCATCTCTGACGAAGGGGCTGTTAGCCACCTCAAGTCAACTCAGCAGAAGATGAGCGGGATCCCCCATCACTAAACTCCCTCAGGACAGTTGTTTAGGTTGCAGCGGCAACCATGTTAGAGCCGACTGCCATTTTAAAACCACCGTTTGCCGCCGTTGCGGCAAGAGAGGCCACCTGTCCAGGGTTTGCAGGGCAGTCCTTCCCACAAGTACGGCCCCGACTGAGGCCATTAGGAACTGCCGCCTAGGCAAAAGACCTGTTGACTGGCGCGATGATTGTTTTGAGATGTCCTGCTATGATGAGCCCCTTGATGTTGCTGTGAACCACGCCGCTGCTATGGCAGCTGTCAATAAGATCTACATTACCATCTCCTTGGAAGGTGCTGCTTGTAAGATGGAGGTTGATACCAGGTCCTCCAAGTACCTTATCACTTGGTCTACACTATCCCGGTTGCTGCCCAATGTCTCAAGATGACGGCTCAAGCCATGCCCTGTTGCCCTAAAAGATTACCAGGGAAAGACCATTCCTACTGTGGGCTATGACACCTTCCAAGTGTCTTACCAGTCGTTCTCTGGCAAATTGTCTTTAATTGTAGTCCAGAATGACCTGCCTTGCCTACATGAGGCTTTGCATTGCACGCATGAAGGCCCTGGGCCGTGGCTAGGTGTGGTGGACCCAGATGGATAGCGAGATTGAACGCTGTGAGGCTGGGTGTTCTACGTGCCGACTTTCCAGGCCGGCCCCTCCGGTAGCCCCTGTCCATGAGTGGGAAGCCCCTAGGGCCCCCTGGGGGTGGATCCACATGGACCTCGCTGGCCCATTCCTAGGACGCACCTTCCTGGTGGTAGTGGATGCTTATTCTAAGTGGGTGGAGCTAGCCATGATGCATTCCACTATCACAGAGGCCATAGTCAGGGTCCTAGAGGGGCTATTTGCAACCCATGGGTTGCCGGATGTCTTAGTGACAGATAATGGCCCCCAGTTCACCACGGCACCCTTCCAGATGTTTCTGGCCAAGTTGGGCATACGCCATGCCACCATGGCTCCGTACCACCCGCTGCGAATGGCTTGGCGGAACGAGCCATGAGATCGGCCAAGGAAGCGTTGAGTCGCCTGGCCCACCCTGATTAGCACCACAAACTTAGCCAATACCTACTGGCCCAACATATGACACCTTGCCCAGTCATCAGAGCCAGCTCGGCTGAAATGCTTATGGCTCTGGACATCGCTAGTCTGGCTGCACCCTTCGTATGCCCCTGACACGCTCCAGGATACAAGCTCCAGAATCCGGACGTTTGCAACAGGGGACCTTGTCTATGTGCAAAACTATGGGTTAAGTGTGAAATGGTTGCCTGGGTGTGTCATCCAACTAACCGGACCGTACTCTTATAGGGTCCAGTTCGACGATGGATGAGTGTGCTGGAGGCACATAAATCAACTCTGGCAGAGGGTCGCAATTAAGGCCTACCCACAAGCTGAACCACTTCAGCCAACCCCTGGGGCCGTGATGACTCCTGACACCTCTAAAGCTACGTCGGGCCCCGATGACCTAACTACACCCGACCCGTTCCTGTTGGCGCCCTTACCATGTCAATCCGGCTCTTCCGGTCCCATGAAGGTTCTGGCCACCACCAAGGTGCAGACTCCTACAGTTCTGGAGCACGGTACTCCAGCTCCGCCTCCACCTGCGGCCACCCCTGAACTGAGGAGATCTGGGAGGAGCCAACGTCGGCTGACGTACTTGGTGGACTATGCATGCGCCATTCGGGTGGGAAGGGGTGTTAAGTCCTCATGATTACGACCTCCACTGGAGCCTTCCTTGTTGCTGCCCTGCTCTGATTGGGTTAGACGCGAGCAGGCAGGTAGCGGGAAAACACAGCGTTCCTATTGGGTTCTGCCGATCTGACAGCCCCTATTTAAGCAGCTGTCAGATGGCAACAAGTTTCGAGGAACAGCCTACGTGTATGTACTGAGTTGCCTTGTTTTTTTTTTTTTAAATTTGATTTATATGCCGCCCTTCTCCGGAGACTCAGGGAGGCTTACAATGTGCTAAGCAATAGCCTTCATACTTTTGTATATTTATACAAAGTCAGCTTATTGCCCCCACAATCTGGGTCCTCAATTTACCTACCTTAGAAAGGATGGAAGGCTGAGTCAACCTTAAGCCTGGTGAGATTTGAACCTGCAATAATTGCAGGCAGCTGGTATTAATAACAGGGTGCTTTAAACCACTGTACTACCAAGGCTCTTGTTACTAGAGTTTGTTCAGTTATAAATAAACGTTGTGTTCAGATAGCCAAGACTCCGTCATTCTTGCCAGTTCTTCAAATAGAACAAAGATGTTGGATAACCATTTGTCTGAAATGGTGTAGGGTTTCCTGCTTGGGCAGGGGGTTGGACTAGAAGACCTCCAAGGTCCCTTCCAACTCTGTTACTCTATTCTAATGTGGTTAGATCTGGCCTGCAGAGCCACCCTTGAAGCAGTGAAGGAACGGCCTGCGGAGCCTTGGCCTGGCCCAGGCCAACTGGGTGCTGATCTACAACCTGGTGGCCATCCAGGCCAGAAAGCAGTCAGCCTTAGACCCACAGGGCTGCCCTGGAGCCAGCAGATGGCTGCTTTGCCTCACCCCCTAGGCATGCTCACAGTAGGCAAGTGCACAGGGCCTGGCATTCCTGGGGACTGTCTTGCCCCGCAGGCTGACTGCATTCTGAGCACTTCCTTTTCACCTAGGATGACAGAGCTTAATGCCTCCTGTGCACACACCCAGGAGGCAGAGGCAAGGCAGCAGAGCGATTTCTCACTGGCTCCAGGACAGCTGCGTGGGCTGACTGCGTTCAGGCCCAGATGGCCACCACAAGTTGTAGATCAGCACCCAGTTGGTCTGGCCCAGGCCGAGGTGATGCAGGCCTTTGCTGTTTCCAGGGTGGCCCCACAGGCCAGGGGGAGAGATTGGCAGTGCAGCTGGTGGCTGTGCCGCTGCTGGCCATGGCTTTCCCATGCAGGGGCTGGGGCGGTCCCAGTGAAAGGGAGGCTGCAAGGCCAGGGTTAGAAAGGGACAAGGGGAGGGGGAGAGACTGGCAGCATTTCCCTTTTACTGGGACAGCCCCAGCCCCCATTGGAAAGCTCATGCCCGGTGCCTTCCCCTGCCACCTGTGGGCTTCCACATCTTTTTAACCTGCCAGGCAGGAGTTTCACTGGCAAAGCCGGTCCAGGTTTTCAAATCTGCAGGTGGAGGAAAGGTTGTTGGAGCCTCACCCCACATCCTGCACTCCAAGGCAGTGCCCATGGATGTGGCTTGGCCAGGAGCATTGGTGGGGGAGTCTGCAAGCCATTGCATCTGGAGGTTGCAGCGGGGCAGAGCTGAGTTTGGGGCATGTTAGAGGGGCTGCACCCCAGCCTGGTAGTTGAGCGGGTAGATTGGAGTGAGACTATAGCTTGGGCGAGGAGCTTCTGGGCACATGCAGAGCACCCTTTGCTTGCTTTGCCTGTGTCATAGTCTGCAACCAAGAAGCCTGGCCATGGCTTTCCAAAGGGGGTGGTCCCAGTGAAAGGGAAACCTTGCAGACTGCAAGGCCAGGCTAATGAGCGGGGCATGGATGCTCTGGTGTGGGTGCAGTGCTCATCTATTTTACAACCTGGTGGTGGCCATATGGGCCTGAAAATGGTCAGCCTTAGATCTAACTCCAGAGGATGCCCTGCCACCCTTGTCCTGCCCCCTGGGTGTGCTCACAGGAGGCAGCGAGCATGTACAGGGCCTGGTGTCCCTGGGGGCCATCTTGCCCCGCAGGCTGATTGCATTTTGAGTGCTCTCCTTTCATCCAGAATGCACACGTGCTCTGTGTGCATGCCCAGGGGGTGGGGCTGAGGCAGCGGGGTGGTCTCTCACTGGCTCCAGGGCATCCGTGTGAGTCATATCTAAGGCTGACCATGTTCTGGTCTGAATGGCTGCATCAAGTTGTAGATCAGCACTGCGTCTGCACCAGTGCCTCCATGCCCCATTCACTGGCCTGGCCTCTCAGCCCCCTTTCACGGGAACCACCCCGCCCCCACTTGGGAAAGCCATGACTGGTGGCAATGCTGCCAATCTCTCCCCTTGCCCTCATCCCTTCCTGAGCATGGAGGAAGATTGGGACAGCATAAAAAGCATTTGCAAGTTAAGCATTTGCAAGTGGAGCATGCACTTCCGAACTGGTAGGGAAGGTAAGTAGATTTCACCCCTGATCCATAACCAGAAAATCATTGACTTCCATATGGAGAAAGCAAAAGTAATTCAGAACAGCAAAGTGCAACAGTGAAAAAACATTAAACAATTCATATTAAA
Organism: Ptyas mucosa; assembly: GCA_012654045.1. Classification (NCBI taxonomy): domain Eukaryota; kingdom Metazoa; phylum Chordata; class Lepidosauria; order Squamata; family Colubridae; genus Ptyas; species Ptyas mucosa. Next base: position 1,020,973 of record WNWU01013905.1, on the reverse strand, counting down.
ATCCAGCAAGGGGTTAGAGTAAATCAGTGTTCAACCAGTCAGTTAATTTGTAAAAGAAAAATCAAGATAAAAAAGAAAATTCAAACCATGCAGTTAAAACCCAGATGGCTTTAAAAAACCAAATGCTGAGAGGAAAGATAGAGACCTGACTCTCTGACTGTTCCCATCAAGAATTGCTAATCTTGATCCAGGAGGATCCACAGTCATCTTGGATTGTTCCTAACTGTCCCCATTCAGATCTAGGGAGCAGGCTGCCAAAGAATCCACTTTGGTGGCAAAATCAGCTGTTTATCAGCAAGAGAAGCAGATCACCCTGCAGCAGCTCAGCACACCATTTTGGAGGAAGTGAAAATGGAAGTTAAAGTTTTGACTGATGCAGTTTCCATTGGTTTCTACATTAAATCCTATCTTCTTGACACTATATTCAATCTAATGAGATCTTTCATGTTTCTTTCTTTCTGGGTTGTATTCTTCTGTTACAGGCTAATTAATTAATTAATTAACTAATTAATTTCCAACTTTTCCTTGAAAAGTCAAACGTCTTAAGTCAAACATTGCTGATCTTGTCATTTTGTTAATGTGGAATTCTCTTTTCAACCAGTGGTTAGTTAGAATGGTTCAAAATTTCATGTCTTCATTAATCCAGTTACTTATAGTAATGACAAAAAGCTGTTGTTAATTCCAATCCATCTTATTATTTTTTAAATATACATAACAGTTGCAATCATCAAACAAACAAATCGATAAAACATCTTTACAGACACACAACATTGGAAGTGATATTTACATACATTTGTAGATATTTGTAGATATTTTTTTAAGCAAATGATTTATATCCCAACTTTCAGGAGCCTCAGCATTCTAATGTATTATAGTAGGGTTCTTGTTTATTATATTTATTTTAATACAATTTATATACTAAGTACAATTTATATACTAAGATTTTATATGTCCAATGATTAACAAACAACAAGAAAAAAGAATAAATGAAGCCTTCAGGAACGAATCAAGTCATACTTAAAGCTGAATTATAATATAGTAAACTAAAAACAATATATATTTCTGTCTAATATGGAAACATCAATAAAGAGTCTCCAGGATTATCATGAAAGCATGAGATATAAATAATGATAAACTTGCTCAGATATCAGAAGGTAACATCAACAGCCAAGTTTAGAAAATATTAGTATTTCCATGTTATATGATACTGAAAGATTGTATTAAAATATAAAATAGTGAATTACCTTAAAAACAATTTTCTTATAAAATAAATACAAGAGTGTAAAGAAAAAAGTAGTGTCAGATTTAAGCCATGAGCTCTTGTTTCAGCTGATATATCCTCTTGGATGCAATTTTCATCTTAATTTGCTAGAAATATCTTTCAGAAGAAACTTCAAATCATTCATCTTTTAAAAAAAATTTGTAAGAATGCAAGAGATTAATTGGAAATTACATCATTACATTTCAGGCACAAGACTAATCGTAACTATTATATTGAATCATAGAAAAGTTCATTTTAAGCAGATCCATTAACAATGCAATTCTAAATGTATTTACTCAAAGGCAAAGCCCAAAAAGTTCAACTGAATTTGCTCACAAAGAAGCGTATATTGTCTTGTAATATTAATCAGTGTGCACAGCTAATTGCACAACTTGCAATTAAATTCCCCAACATTTGCTGGCTGTGAAATTTGAATGCATCTAAATTTAGCTTTAGCTTCTATAAACTGTCTTCAAAATTCAAAAAATGAAAAATAAGTATAAAAGAAAAGGAGATTGCCAAAGATCCAGCAAGATTCTTGTAAAATGTTTTAATAATTCTTAAGTATCTCTTATACCAACAAGATACAAGTAACAATTATAATAAGTGATTTATAAAAAACAAACAAACAGAGTATGTTATATAGTAGTTATTCACTGAAACAACCTAGGAAAGGTTGTTGTATAATGCATGCATATCACCTATAATAATTCAAAAAGAAATGTTACTACACAAATCTAATAAAACTGAAAATTATATGATAAAATAAACCAAAGAAGGCCTAAATACACTTTTCCAATATATTGTTGTTTATTTTTTATATATATTTTAAAATATAGAAAGTACACTGAAGCCACAAATTTAAGTGGTACATGCTAAAATGACAAGATGTAATTCAGGAGCATAAAATTATCTTAACCCAAAATATAAAACGTAATTAAGATAATTTTTTAAATGCAATGCTCCAGAGATGGATGGCATTGAATGTAAATACTGTACACTTTTTCTTAAAATAAAAGAATACATTATTTATTCCAATTATATAACTGGAGTAAAAATTCCTGTTTCTCTGAAGCAGATTCAAGTTTATATTATTTAATAAACCTTAAATAATTACATTACTCTGGATTAATCAGAGTTCATTCTTAAAATAGCCAATTAAAAGAATATTGAATATTATATATTATGCTAAATATATCAAAACCTAACTAGCTTAGCTATCTTAAATGTTTTAAAAAAGAATTTAACAGAACAGAAGGTAATTATTGTTTGGAATAGTATTTGGATCATTTTTATAACTAGTTACAACTAGCATCAATGGATCTTATTCTATACTTTTTTTCTCAGATATATAGAAATAGTCAGCAAGGGTATGCACTTTCATATAAATTATTCAATTTTATTAAAGAAGTATTAACATAAAATATTAAGAAAAATTAAGAGCTACTAACAAAAAAAGGTATCAATTAATGTGCAGTCAATATTTTTAAAAAATCAAAGTAGACACAAAGTTCAATTGGAGTTTGAATTAAATTATTGACATGCAGTGCAGATTTAGAAATTGCTTCACTAAATTCATATAAATCAGTTGAAGTTATATAATTATTACAGAAGCTTGCATCAAATATGTGTGCATACAAAAATAAAAACAAACATCCTTTCTCTACAACAGGGGTGTCAAACTCAATTTCATTGAGGACCACATCAGCATTATGGTTGCCCTCAAAGGACCAGTTGCATGTAAAACTATGATGACTCACAGTGGCCAAGTGGGCATGGCTGGGTAGGCATGGCTGGGTAGTCACAGCTGGATCTCCATGACTGGGTGGGCATGACCGGCTCAACACCACTCACTGGGCACAGCTGACTCAGGATGGTTGAGTCGGGATGGAACAAGTTGCACTGGCATGGGATTCGACATGGGAACAATTTGGTGCCCCACAAGCTCCTTGCCTCCCCAAACTGCTGGCAGCCAAATGCATGCACGTGTGTATACACATCACATTCTAAATTTGGAGACTTTATTCACAGAGGAAGGAGAGGGCCTTCTCCCAAGCCCAGGCATGATTGGCAATTTGCAAGCTCAGATGTGGATAAAAGTCTCCAAACTTGGAATGGTCTTTGTGTGTGTGTGTGTACGCAGACACACATGTGTGTGCACAACATGCCAAAGCAGACGTCCTTCTCCCAATCCCAGACATAGTTGGTGTTTCCCTGTCCAGTGCCTCCTCCCAACAAAGTGGGAGGCAGAGGACAACATTGCTGCATGTGGAAGCACAGAGGAAAAAGTTTGCAGGAAGCAGTTTCCTCCAAGTCCAACTTCTGCCTTGACAGAAGAGGAAGAGGAGGAGGCAGGGGAACAGTGCTCCCTGGTCCTGCATGAGGGAGGCTGGCCCTTCTTTAAAGGGAATCCCCATTTCCAATCATGTGTGGTAAGGATGATGGCTTGTTGGGGCAGCCTTCTCTCATGCAATTCCCCCACTACCCCCTCCTCTCCAGAGATCTGTCAAAGCAGTGTATGGCTGCTTGTACACTTTCTCCTCTGTGCTTCCACATTCAGCAGTGTCATCCTCTGATTCCTGTGAGGCAAGGCAAGGCAAGGCTGGGAGGGAGAATCTGGAGGTCTTCAGCGGAGGAAGGTGATACCAGGGCAAGCACAAAAGTTTCATCCACCAGAGGAGTCTCACCATCCCTCTCAGGCCATGCGGAGGACCTCCGGATGGTGGTGCAGGCTGCCTGGGGCCCTGGGTAGTGTAGGGCAAGCATTCAGCCTGGCCCTCGAGCTCCTGGGGCACCGGATCCCCAAAGCCCAGCCCAGCCCAGCCTCGCTTCCATGAGGGGGTGCTTGGCTGTGCTTACCTCCTCGAGGCTGCTGCTGCTATGCTCACTATCCTTGGCCAGGTTGCTCATAGTGTGTGCAGAAGGACAAAGTGTGAGTCAGAGGGAGGCCCACTCCCTATAGTGACAGGTGCTGGTGACAGGTGCGGCACTGGTGCTGGGGCTCTACTTTGCTCTGATTTACAACAACTTCATGGTAGCCACCTAGGCCAGAACCCGGTCAGCCTTAGATCTGGCCCACGGGGCCACCCTGGAGACAGCTAGAGGTTGGCTTCTGCCAACTTGGCCCCGGCCCACCCTAGCCTGGCCGGGTACTCCGTTTGGGTGCACACAGGAGGGGGCGAACGTGCAAGGGCTGGAGGCCCCAGTGACCATCTTGCCCCACAGGTTGACTATGTTCTAAGGGCTTCCCTTTCACCAGGGACACCAGCCCCCGCATGCTCATTGCCTCCTGTGTGCATGCCCAGGGGGACTGCCTGGCTGGGTTGGGTGGGCTAGGGCCAAGGCAATGGGAGCCAGCCCCTCTTTGTCTTCAGGGTGGCCCCGCAGGCCAGATATAATCACATTGCAGGCCGGATCTGGGCTGTTGGCCTTGAGTTTGACATGTCTGCTTTACAAGATAAAAATAAAAATTAAATCTGGCAACATTTATTATTGTAATTGCTGATCAGAATATCATATTCTAAGTTTAGGTTTAGGTTTTATTTGATTTATATACTGCCCTACTCCCGAAGGACTCAGGGCGGTGAACAGCCACAAGATAAAACACATAAATACAAAATTTGAAAGCAAAATAAAACCAAATTAAACAATTTGGCCGAAGACAGATTTAAAACACCCCAATAATTAAGAACAGATTAAAATTTACATTTTAAAAAGGAAAAAGGGAAAAATTCGGCCAGGCCAGCCTGATGGAATAAAAAGGTCTTGAGAGCGCTAAGTTCTCAAGTTCTGTGGCTTCATATTTTGTATACAATTATTTTTACACTATAGGTATAAAAAGACTATAATTAGTTAAGGTATATAGAATAAACAAAAGGAATATGGAGGTTTAGGCATACTAAAGTTGAATATACTGTATATATTTGATTTCTTTGAAATTGGTACTCAATAGTATCAACATTCTTTGCAAAAATGCCTGGTTATAGGTAGTCCTCAAGGTATGAACAACTGTTTGATTGTTCAAAGTTACAAGTGCACCCCAAAGTGTACTTAGGACAGGGGTTCAAAATTTCAACCAACAAGAAGCCTCTGCAGTCATGTGACCTGGATTCAGTCACTCCTGAAGCAGCCATTTTTAGTCCCATGACTGCCCTTTGTTGCCTGTGGTTATGACAGGCAATTTCTGAGATCTATATGGTCGGTATAACTAATGAAGTTTGGAGACTTTGCAGTCAGTTTTTTTCCTCTTTATTGCACTGAGTGGAGTAATGAATCTCTTGCTGCTTTCCCTGTTGCTTCTTTCATTGCTGTTGCATTGATGAGTGGAGTTGCTTTTGTAAGTACTTTACATTTTTTGCATTATAGTACTGCACTTGTTTGTAAATACTCTGCAAATTACTGTTTTTTCTTTACTGTTTTGGTTTTGGAACTGCTTGAAGAACTGCTAGCCCAGGGCTGTCAAACTCCCAGCCTGTGGGCCAGATGCATCACATGCTGGCCACGCCCATGCCCAGTTTAGCGAAGGGGAAAAAAGTCCCAATATTTGATGCCGCCGTGACAACATGAGTTTGACACCCCTGTGCTAGCCAGTGTCTACAGAAAATAGATTTAGTACTGCAAAGTTCTTTTGCATTCTACTGTAGTTTATTTGCATTTGTTTGAAATTGCTTGCAGAAAGATCCCTTACATACTATTGTATTGTGTATTGATAAAATAGATACATTTAGTTATCTGAAAATAATGCATTTTTTGTTGTCGTGCCAGTGGTAGGACTTTACTTTGGCTGAAAAATTATTGAAGCAACAGTTTTGAAAATTTAATATGGCAATATTAAATTAATATAATTTAGCAATTACATTAATGGTTTTTCTGATAAAGTTTTCCAGGCTTCCACAAATGTCATTTTGGATAGAAACCAGGAGTCAGTGACATTTAGTCATACCTTAAGCATGAAAGCTAGCTGGGTAACTTTGGCCAGTCACTCTGACTCAGCCTAGTTCACCTTACACGGTTATTGTTGTGGGGACAATAGGTGGAAGAAGGAGTATGGCTTGAGTTATTTATAAAAATAAAAACCCTCCCTTCACATATATTCCAATTAGGTTTTCTCTTTATATTTTTGTGGTTCTGTCTTGAGTTACTTTTCATTTCTATATACTCTCAATATAGCCACTCAATATAGCCAATATATCGCTCCAACAGTGAGATAGATGGTATATAAATTTAATAAAGAAAATAAATAAATAAATATCATTTAATTTTTATTTACTCATTATACAGAGAAATAAAAATATATTTAACATTTATTCAAATTACATAGTGATGATTTTTAAATCAAAAAATAGCTTAAAATGAATAATAAAATATTCAAATGTAATATAAATTTTTAAAATGCTTCACTATTCATTTCAGCAATAAACAATAAAAATTACATTTATTCATTAATAAATCTGAAAACAAAAATATTCTGATATTTTTTATTGTTCTTGGAAATACTTTTGCAATGCTTATGAGTATTGCAAAACTCAAGTATAAACAGTGTTTCTGCCTCCCCAACTCCCAAAAGAACATACCTTAGTTTCCAGTTGTCTAAACTGTTGGGCCATTCTGTGGAAAGAAATATAGCATTGAGGAAGGTAGTTTTGATTTTAATTCTGACCACAAAATTATTTCTGAAAATAAGCATAACTGAAGATGATAAAGATCTTTCTATTTAGCACAGTCATCAAATTACAGTAGGTAGCTTCTCTAAATGCAGTACAATGGAAAACAGAATCCAGTACAATTTCAGGAACTAAATACCGTGTTTCCCCCAAAATATGACCTACCCCGAAAGTAAGTCCCAGCTTGATTTTTACACATGTGCCCACTATAAGCCCTGCCCCCAAAGTAAGCCCTATTTAAGACCACACTCGCTCCGGGGTGCAGGGGGTGGGGCAAGGCCCACGGGTAAAAATTAAGCTAGGGTGGAGCTGCCCTACTTACCAGGCCTTGCACACCTCGACACCTGACTTGCCGGCCCACTTCTTCTGCGGCCGCTTGAGCGTGTCACCCCCGGCCTCTGTTTCGCCATCAACGGCCTTCTGGAAAGGCCTCTGCAGCCAAGAAACAAGGACTGGATTGATCCGGAGCTCTTTTATTGGCTGTAGAGGCCTTCTGGGCAGATCAAAGAGGCCATCTATGTCAAAATTGAACAGCCCCATCTCAACTGAGGGGGAGGAATATGACATCATCTATCTTCAATCTACAACACAGTCCTTTCAGCAGTTCCAAGAAGGCTCCACACCCATTTGCACTACTCAGGTGACCTGGAGGACACAGATAAATCTCCAAGTGGTCTCAATGACTCTCTAAAAACAATGCAAATGATCAGCTGAATGCAAGGAGTATAAATCCTTCCATTCCCCACTATCCAGTCAGTGCTGAAGAAGCTTCTTGGATGAGAAGTGAAACATCTTCAAAGAAAAACAAGAAAGTCCAGTTGCCTCTTGAAAAACCACCTTATTATCAAGTGACTCTGGACAGCTTACAATACTGAAAAGTTTTACATTTCATTTAGGGAAACAAGAGCCTTGGATAGTACAGTGGTCTAAAGCACCCTGTTATTAACACAGCTGCCTGCAATTATTGCAGGTTCGAATCTCACCAAGGCTCAAGGTTGACTCCGCCTTCCATCCTTTCTAAGGTGGGTAAATTGAGGACCCAGTTTGTGGGGGCAATAAGCTGACTTTGTATAAATATACAAAAAGTATGAAGGCTATTGCTTAGCGCATTGTAAGCCGCCCTGAGTCTCCGGAGAAGGGCGGCATATAAATCAAATTTAAAAAAAAAATTGTTGGCATTTATAATAATGAGCCTTATTTATTCATTCATTCATTCATTCATTCATTCATTCATTCATTCATTTATTTATTTATTTATCCCATCTCACTATCAAGTACTTTGGATAGCTTACAATATTGTAAAAGCAAGTACAAAATATTAAACAATAAAATACAAAATATTCAAATAAACAGAGAGTACATGTTAAAAACCAAAATATAACAGGTTGGGGTGGGATTCTTTCTATTCCATCACTAGCATGGAATACCCCATCAGGGCTTCAGGCCAAATGACAGAGCCAGGTTTTGAGGGTTTTTTGGAAGGTCAAGAAGATGGGGTGCAATGTTCCAGAGGGTGGGAGCCACAAAAGAAAAGGCTCTTCTCCTGGACCCCATCAGCTGAAATTCCTTGGACAATGGGATCTGCAGCATGCCTCTTCTCCTGGAACCAGTGGGCCAGGCAAACTCCATTGGGGTGTGATAGCCTGAATCAGATAGCCTGGACTCATGCCATAAATGGCTTTAACGGTCTTAATCAACACCTTGGACCAAGAAGCACACCAGCAACCAGTGCAGCTATTGCAACAAGGATGTTACATGGGCCATCCTAGGCTGTATCATGATTATATTCTGTACCAGCTGTAACTTCTGAATATTCTTCAAGGGTAGTTCCATGTAGATCAAATTACAGTAGTCCAAATGTGAGATGACTATAGTATTAGTGACTGAGTGCAGGAACTCACGATTCAGGAAAAGGTGCAACTGGTATACAACAAAGGCTCTTAAAGAGGAATTGTGTCTCCAGGGGTACCACAAGTTGTGCATAGAGTTTGTCAACCATTTTTTCCAGCACTTTTTCTAAAAAGAAAAGGTGAGAAACTGGATGAAAGATTTCAGGCAGGTGGAATCTAATGATGGCTTTTTGAGGAGGCAGACCAGGTCCTTCTTGAAAGGTCCTAGGAACATTAGCTCCTGCAGTGATATATTTATTAGTGCTTGATCTCTTGGCCCTTTTCAACACCCTCAACTCCTCCATAAAACACAGGGAGCTGTGTCAAGAGACGTCACACAGGCGCAATCCTGTCCAAAGCCCTCTTGATTCCAGATTGCAGTCAGAGTGTTGGCAGGACCATGCAGAAGAAACCACAGAATATTCCTTAGCTCCCTTTGGAACCCACTCAGGTCCATCAGTTGCTGGAGGTGGATTACCCAAATGGATCCAATCTCTCTGCAAAGAGAGGCAACGTAAGAGAACTTCAAGGACACCAGGGTGTGATCTGGCCATGATGGTTGATAAGAATAGATTCCACAGCATATTACACTGCCACCACTCCAACAAGAAAAGAAAATCATGCATGGAGTGTGAGTACTGTATTGGGCTGTGAACTTCCAACCTGCTTCTGAAACCAACCTTAGGGATGGCAAGTTGAAGTCTGGGGAACTTCATCACCAATCCTGAGATGGCCTCCAGCAGCTCAGGCAGGTAGGTTGTTACAGAGCAAGAAGACTGTAGAGCAACAGTCCCAAATGATCCCATAAACCTAGCTTCAGGAACAGGGTCTTACAACCAGAAACTTGTGGAGCATGGTCACTGAAGGCCAGAAGAGATTCCCTGATAACAACTGCTATCCCTTCCCTATCCTGGGATTTTGGCTGGTGCCAAACTTTAAACTAGCTGAATGCATTTCCAAGAGGAGGACTCTCCCTTCCAGAGGGTTTTTATTTTATGTGTTTGTTTGTTTGTTTTGTTTGTTTGTTTGTTTATTTATTTATTTATTTAGTTAGTCAAGATGTAATAGGTAACAGATATAAGTATAAACATAATTATGAATATATGAAATGGATACATATAAAAGGGAACATTAGGACAGGGATGGTAGGCACACTGGTGTGTTTATGCATGCCCCTTAGGGGTGAGGTCGACAGTAGACAATCTAAGGTTAAAGTTTTGGGGGTTAGGGGAAGAAACCATTGAGTCAGGTAGTGCATTCCAGGCATTAATGACTCTGTTATTGAAGTCGTATTTTCTGCAATCAAGTTTAGCGCAGTTTACCACAAGTTTGTATCTATTGTGTGCTCGTGTATTGGTATGGTTGAAGCTGAAGTAGTCATTGACAGGTAGGACATTGTAGCAGATAATTTTATGTGCTACGTTTAGGTCTGACCTGAGATGGCAAAGTTCTAAATTGTCTAATCCCAAAATCTGAAGTCTGGTGGCATAAGGTATTCTGTTGCAAGCAGAGGAGTGGGGGACTCTTCTTGTGAAATATCACTGGACTCGTTTGATTGTATTAATGTCCGATATGCAATGCGGGCTCCAGACAGATGAGCTGTATTCAAGAACTGGCCTAGCAAAAGTTTTGTATGCCCTGGTTTGCAGTTCAATATTACTGGAGAAGAAGCTATGCAAGATTAGGTTAACAACTTTTAATGCTTTTTGGGCAATGTTGTTACAGTGAGCTCTGGCACTTAGATAATTTGAGATGAGTACTCCAAGGTCCTTAACAGAGTGAGGGTCGTCTACAAGGTCGTATCCTCCCAGCTTGTATTTAGTGTTTTGATTTTTTTGCCAATATGTAAGACAGAATTTTTGTTGGTTGAGATTTGGAGTTGCCAATTGTTTGACCATTCTGATAGATAGTCAAGGTCTTTTTCTAGGGTAGCAGCATTGTCAGTGGTGTTGAATAGTTTTACATCATCAGCGAAGAGAACTCAGTTGCTTATAATATGATCGCAAAGGTCCTTTATGTAAAGTATAAAGAGTGTGGGTCCTAAAACGCTGCCTTGGGGGACACCGCTGTTAACTGGTGCAGGGTTTGATAGGGCGTTCCCTATTTTGACTACTTGTTGCCTGCTTGATAGGACTGCAGCTATCCATTTATGCAGGGATTTGGAAATGCCACAAGATTTTAGTTTTAGAAGCAGCTTGTCCTGTACTGCAGAATCAAAGGCTTTACAGAAATCTATATAAATTGCATCTATTGCTTTACCCTGGTCGAGTTGTGAAGTCCATATGTTTTTCAGTGTAGGAGTTGCAGATTGCAGGACAGTTTTTTTCTGAAGCCAAACTGCTTGTTAGAGAGTAAGTTGTTTGTCTCTAAGAAGAGGGTATTGGATTGGTTTATGATTGATTCCATGACTTTGCAGGTGATGCAACATAATGAGATTGGTCTGTAATTTTCAACTAGGCTAGGGTCACCCTTTTTGAAAATAGCGATGACTGTGGCTAGTGATCATAAACTAGGCCAGGAGCTGGATTTGAAAGATTTATTGGTTTAAAAAAATGTGGTATCAGAACCAAAAACAAGGTGGTTTAGGAATCCCAAAATTATTAAGCTATTATAGAGCCTTTAATGTAAGAACAGTAGTAAAAATTTTAAAAGGAGATGTTGAACTTTGGGGTAGTTTGGAAATGAAGGAAATAAAGAAGTTTGGTCATAAATGGTTTTTGGAAAATTTTAAAGGTAAGGTTAAAATCTGTAATTATTGGTTAAATAGTCTGACTAAAAATTGGGATAGAGTAGCAAGAAAATTAATACCAGATGTACTGTATTTAGGTAAATTGAAAGAGAATTGTCCAATGAAATTGAATAGTAACAGAGAGAGGATTATAATAGAAGAGAAAGTGGAAACAATTAGTGAATGGTTGAAATTTACAGAAAATGAAATGAGGAAAGAGGAAATTTATGGAAAATTAAACATTAATTGGTTCGAAAGAATTCAAATGAATAAATGGAATAGGAAATGTAAAGAAAGGAATGATGGGAGCAGAAAGGAAATGGAATTTGGAAATTTGACATCTCGAATAATAAAAGATGAAATTGGGCCAAAGGAATTAGTTAGTAAAATTTATAAAATTATTAATTTTGATAATAACTCACAAATGGTAGTGAAAGAGAATTGGGTAAAAGAATTGGGTATTGAAATTTCTGATCAAGGAATATGAACTGGGTTAGCAGAATAATGAGGACATTATCAATAAGGATTAAAGAACATAATTATAAAGTTATTTGGAAGTGGTATTTGACCCCAATAAGACTTTTTCAAATGGATAATAAAGTGGATAAAATGTGTTGGAGATGTAAAGTGGAATTTGGGATGTATGTTCATATGTGGTGTAAATGTAATGGGGTTGAATTTTTTTGGTTCAGGATAGAAAATGAAATATTTGAAATGATTAAGAAAAGGGTAAAATTGAGACCGGAAACCATACTATTATTAATATTAATTGAAACAACATTAATGACTGGAGAAAGAGAGTTGGTGAGAATTTTGGTTATAATGGGGAGAATTATAATTGCTAGATATTGGAAATTAAACATTGATTTAAAATTAGAAGAATGGTATAAAGAAACATGGAAATTTGCATTAAATGATAAATTGACATGTGATATTAAAATTAGAAGTGGTATATATAAAGAGAATGTTTTTTGGAACACTTGGCAGCCGTTTGTGGACTTTGCACTTGGGAGATTGGACGAACCGGTGCCAGTACCTTATCAAAGAAATTTTTGGAAGAATTGAAGATTTTAATCTCCTAAAATCTCCTTTCCATTTATACAGCATGCTGGGG
>WNWU01013905.1:802235-1008218 GCA_012654045.1 Ptyas mucosa | reverse complement strand
GGAATCTTTGTATTTGTATTTTTGTATTTTTTTTTGTTATTCTTTAAAAATGAAAATATAATAAATATTAAAAAAAAGATTTATTGGTTCAATTTATTTTATTTTATTGGTTCAATTTATATGCTGCCCTTCTCTGGAGATTCAGGGTGGCTTACAATGCGTTAAGCAATAGCCTTCATACTTTTGTATATACCTGCTTAGTAGGGTTTTCGGCCCGCCCAATTGGTGTTCTTTTTTATACAAAGTCAGCTTATTGCCCCCACAATCCGGGTCCTCATTTTACCTACCTCGAAAGGATGGAAGGCTGAGTCAACCTTGAGCTTGGTGAGATTTGAACTTGTAGTAATTGCAGGTAGCTGGTGCTACTTAACAGCACTTTAGTCTGCTGCGCCATCAAGGCGCATTTCATAGATTATGCTAAGAGGTTCTGCTCTGGTGGTTGAGAGCTTTTTAAAGACGTAGGCACATAATCCATCAGGGCCAATAGATAGAGATGGTTTTAGGTTGTGTAATGCCTTTATAATGGCATCTTCTGTAAAATCGACATGTATTAGATCATCTCCATGATGCATGACAAATAGGTAATATTGTCATGTTGTTACTCTCCAATCCCATGAACAAAGTTCAAGAGAATACAGATTTTCAAAGGATGCCTTTTCTTTCTATAATTATTTTTAGTGTTAAACAAAAAGTCTTGCAGTTGTTCTGAATTCCGGCGAAATAAAGATTCAGCAGGAGTCTTTATTTACTAGCTTCCATTCCACAGACCCACTGCATATGTACTAGTGAATCATAAAGAAAGGGCTCAGATGCAAAGCTTTTGTCATCATTTATTGGCCTCTTTAATTTCCCTTTTATACTTATACCGCTAGATCATAAATGGCACTTTTTAAAACATCAGGTAGAAATCCAGCAGGAGTATCTGCAATAATGTATGAATAAAAACCATGGTGATCATCTTCATATTTAGGTTCTCTTCGTTCCACTGTTGTTAAGTAAAATTAATCACTTTTTTTTAATAAGCTGCCCAGGGTCACTGAGAGTGAGCCATATAAATTTTCTAAATAAATATTTTTTAAAATATTTAAACATTCAAGATAGTATTTTGGCATTCGAGGCTTTAAAAAATTCCCAGGTATTACAAATCCCTAATAGATCGTCTATCATTCTTCAAAACAGAATCAATAAATGGTATTTTAATCAACTGATTTATGTTTTTATAATTATTAACATCTGTCACTATATATTCTTAGCTTTTGATTTCAAAGCAAACTGGAAACTGAACAGACAAACAGAAAAGAAAGTTGACATACTCGTCAGGTGAATCACTGGGCTTGGTGTTGATTTTCACAAGGTAATTTTCTTTCATTACAGCTTCCCATGCCAAAGTTTCATTATCTTCATTTCTTGAACCTTCAACATACAAAATCCATACCACCATGTATAGTAGTGTTTTATTGACAAAAGGAACACAGTTGGTAGAGATACAATCTAAAAGGGTAATCCAGATTTGCTTCAACTGTACACTGTGCATATGTGCACTCACGCACACACACATACATACAGCTATGCATGTTTATTTAAAAGGTGTTCACATTCTTAAGTATTCGAAGGACTACATCAGTGGTGGGTTTCTACCGGTTCGCCCAGGTTTGGGTGAACCGGTAGCAGCAGCAGTGTGAGGCTCCGCCCTCCCACCCGGATGTCATCACAGATGCTCTGAGCATGTGCAGAAGCGCCACGCGTGAGTGCGCTCACAGTTCCAAAATAGTAGCGAAGGTAAGCGAAAACCACTACTGGACTACATCCTTAACATAGCTTTACCCACATACAAATACAGCCCCCCCCCCCCCCCCATATAGTTCCTTTATATTATTCTGTTTTCATTATGGACAGTACACTAGATATACTGAGACATGGATAATATTTTGATAATCATATTCACATTCCTGTTTTCTTTAATGATACAGTCATTTTGTTTAGCCAAACTTCAATTTTTAAAAAATTATTATTTTGCATTTTTCATTAGTGCACATATTTTCATTGGTTAGCTTCCATCTGTTCCAGTTTTGAAAAAACATTTTTCTTAAACAAATAGTAAGTGTTGCTATTTCTTCTTTTGAAATTGTGTAATTCAATGGGTGGTGACTGTACTGTTGCTGAGCTTCCATTAGTCTTAATGTTTTGCTGACTAGTAGTTCAGTATTATAATCCATGAACAGTCTTAAATATAACATGTATGGCAAACATGAAAAAAGCATGGCAAACTACCTCTATAACACTGTCATGAAAACCATATGGTCATATCTACAAGTTATACTCAATTTGAAGGCATCTTTACATTTTACGTTCAGGAAAATGAGCATATGCATAAGGAGCCCTGTGGCACAGTGGTTAGAATGCAGTACTGCAGGCAAACAGTACTGGAGTTTGATCCTGATGGGGCTCAAGGTTGATTCAGCCTTCCATCCTTCCAAGGTCAGTAAAATGAAGATTGTTGAGATCAATATGCTGACATTGTACAGCCCAGAGACTGCTGTAAAGCACTATGGGGTGACATATAAGTCTAAGTGCTATATGCAGGATTACACATGCCTTGTATATCTTTACTGAGATCCTAGAAGCTTTGCTTCATAAGTTAAGAATTCATAAGCTAAGAATTCCAGCACCCTGTTAAAATTGAACTTAACACACTGACTGAGACACTCATAATGTTGATCAGGTGTCATACAAGCCTGTCTCTATGAAAGCAGGTATAACTATTTCATCCATCCCTATTTTTGAATATGAACTAATTAGTTCATATTCTAAGTTTTGGTTAGAAAGTGTTGGATTCGATATCCAACAAAAACTATTTACTGTTAACATATAGTGTTACAGGATGGCAGATTCCAACTGGATGTTTGAAAAGCACTTCAACAATAGAGGCACTAAATAGGTGAGGTGGTGGGCTCTTTTTCACTGCGTATGTTCATTTGGAGGCTAGACAGTCATCTGTTGGGGGAAACTTTAAGACTTGGATTCTTGTCCTGATCAAATAGCTCTTTACAAATCTTACAATTGTATAATTCATTATTAAATGGTTAGGCTTAACAAAGTAATTTGTAGAGGATCACCAGGCTGAGCTCAAGGAAGGGGTCAAGAGGATAATTAGTCTTGAGTCCCTTCATGCCTACAAGAGATCTAAGTGCAGCCCACCTTGATTTCCGTTGATCCTTATCTACCACCATTGCTTTAACGGTTAGTAGTTCAGATTCTTGTAGAGAGTATTAGCATGCAATAAACCTGTATTCATTTGAACCATCTTGGCTCCTTATTTCCTGGGCTTGACATAATTGCTCTTAATAAAGAGAGGTATCTGGAGAATTCAGTAGTTATTTTTTAATGGCAAAAAATATGATATCACAATGCAAGCTCTGTATTATATATGTAATATATTGCATATCACAACATATAAAAGGAGGAGAGTTTGCATCATAATGTGTCAGGTGCAAAAGATCAGATCCACAAATGAAGGCTCAATTTAACTGATTTATTGCTAAAAAAAGGCCAATGCTCAGGAATCTTCTCAGCTAACAGTTAATTATCTTTTGGAATTGGAATTAACTTTTAATCCCACCCCCAGATGCTGCCACTCCTTCTCATATCTGATACTTGTTTTGCCATTTGCCCTCTTATCTGCTCCCCTGCAGATATCATGCAAGAAATTTTAAATATTAAATGTTAGTAGTATTTTCTTATTTTCTGAATGACAAAAATGTTTATGGTGCAAAGTAAAAACTGAGCAGTCAAAACACAGGACAAGATTAATCAAATAAACTGTTGATTCCAGGAAATAGCACTTTAAGAGAAACACTTTTTTGGAGGGAAGGAATCCTCAGAACTACATTTAATTGATTTGAATGGTTAATGAAGTAATTCTTACATAAAATTCATCACCAATAAATGTTAATCACATAATCACAGAATATGTATCCCCTTAATAATGAACACTAAGTACAGCATTCTTGTGACTATGTGCTTTTCTGCTACTCTATTATAATATCTGTATATATACTGATGAAGTCATCATGGCTGTAGTTTCTAAATCTATGTAAATATTCATGGGGAAGAATGTATCAGACTTAACATCAGGGAATGGGAGAAAAGTCAAAGTTGAAAAGATGGAGCACTTTGGGATCTAAACCTAGTATAGAATGGCACCATCCCTGAATAAGATAAATTTGCTGATAAACCAATTAAACAAATCAGGTTGTGACAATTATGTGTTCTAATAACTGAATAATGGCAAGGACATTCTCAGTTTAAAAAGTGCTGGGTGATATGCACGTAAACATAGACAGCAGTGGTAGGTTTCAAAACCCATCGCTACCGGTTCACTTGTGGGCATGCACGGCCTTGAGGCCCCTGAGCGCACCCCCCCTGTGCTGCCTTTCCCCCCTGCGCAAGAGCACACGATCCCCCCGTGCCCCATTTTGGGCCTAGCAGGCCTCCCTGAAGCCTCCAGACTTCTGGTAGGTTCATTTTTTGCCCTCCCCAGGCTCTGGAGGCTTTCCTGGAGCCTCCAGGAGGACGAAAATGGGCTCCCCTGGCCCTCTGGATGCCTTCCGGAGGCCAGAAATGGCTTGTTTCCGGACTTCCGGTAGGCCCGTTGTTCGCCCTCCCAGAGCCTCTGTGCGAACCCTATACTTACCTAGCATCCAAAATGTGCTGCGTGGAGATTGGGTGGGGTGGCATGGGCATGTGTGCCGATCTCCCACATGTGTGGCAGAGACCTGTAAATCAGCTGGCTGGTGGGAGGTATGGACACATGTGTGGTGGAGCTGACCTAGGGTGACGGCTCGCATGCCCGCAGAAATGGGTCTGTGTGCCACCTATGGCACGCGTGACATAGGTTCGCCATCATGGTAATATAGCAATAATAATAATTTATCTTTTTTAAAAAATAAAAAAAATCTTATTTTGCTTCCCCTTCTACCATTTAGTATCTGATGAAAATAACTTACAGCAAATGGATGATTCTCTATATTCACTTTTACAACAGCATTTAAAAAGTTTCCTTATCACCATGTAGATATAGGCAAAGATGACAAATGGAAATGGTATAGCTAATCGGCTGCAGTATTCTTGAACCAAGAAGTAGCGCTGGAACTTCCATACTTGGTCATTATTCTCCTGAACTGATCCAACAGTATATCTAAAGGAAAAATTAACACATGAGATTAGTCCCATAATCTTTTCTTTAAAAAAATTACTGCTTTAATGTTCTAATTTTCACCTAGGTCTTTGACAAAGGCAAATGAGACTATTTGTTTCTTTCCGTCTAGTCACTTGCCATACTTTGCTGATATTATTTAATTTTTGTTTGCTATGAGTTGTTGGGAGTTGGGTAGCATACAAGTTTAATAAATGATTATTAATGTTTTATTAATAAGAACCAGAAACAAGAAAATGCTTTATGTATTTCATATATAATTCATATCAAACCCCCTTTTCCATATATTTTATTGTATTAGCATAGATACATCTTGCAGTTCACATTTAATTTGCATAGAAGTACTCCACTTACTAAGAACAAATTATATTATACTACTATATCAAATGCAAGCCTTAATAATATTTCATCAGGACTGTAATATTCTGTTGCATTTGTTTCAATTATATTGTTCTTTCCAGGGAAACATCAGAAGCTAAAAGTAAGTTGTCCTGTTTATATTAATTTTCTAGGACTTTTTAAAATGTAATTTTATTATGTTTCTTCTTGTTTAATTTGGTACTTCTGTGCAAAGTACAGGAGAGAGGCAAGTATTTTAAAATTGAGTGAGATTTATTTTGAAATTTGATACTACTTTATTAATTAAAATTACTGTATTGCTATTGATCCATTTATGTCCTAATATTACTAAGCAGCAAAAAGATGAAAGTAACAAAATTATGCTTCCCATATCAGCAAAACTTGCAGCTGATTAGAATGAACTAATCTAGTTTATTCATTTACAAATAAATAAATAAATAAATTAAAGAGCAATGGAATTCAGCTTGAGGAAGACTTTAAAAGTCAGCAATGCTGACTTTTGGAAGTGGGAAGCATTCCAACCTGATACATACCCAAACATGGCTATTAATAAATTAACTAAGAGGATATTGGTGGACAGCATGTAGATGCACACTAATGGAATAGTAATCCATTCAGGAAAACGGGGGAGGTTATTGGAATCCACTTCTACACACAGAGGTTTGGATTCATTTCCAAGGAAGGTACAACTATCAAAATCATATGTGGTACCTATTATAAAAGGAAGAAACAGAAAATAATATTAAGTTGTCAGAAGAACTGATATATTTTGATACTAAGTTATTGATGGTAGTACATGATTTTAGTATCAGAAACACAGCAATAATAATTATTTTATATTAAATTTGTATTATACCAAATCATTCAGATTCCTGAGGGTTACAACAAAATACAATGCTATTAAAAACATACAGGAAAAACTGCAAATATAATAAAGTAATCATGATAAGAAAAGTGAAAAAGTAATAAACAATTAAGAATTTAATTCAGAAACCAGGAGACAGTGAATTCTAGTCCTGCCTTGGGCATGAAAGTTGGCTGGATGACTGAGCCCATCAATTCACTTCACAGAGTTGCTGTTATGGGGAAAATAGGAGGGAGAAACATTAGGTACTGCCTAATTACTTATAAAGTAATAAAAGCAGGATGAAAATATAACAAATAAATCTCCATATTCAACAGCATTCAAAGAGTGATTAAATGAGTTAGCATGCTATCATGATATATGTCCAGCCCCTTTTGTACATACATCACCACCTTCACCACCACACCACTTTCAAAAGAAATGGAGTTTGCAGCAAAGTGGTAAAACAGTTTATGTTGGGATCCTTATTTCTGCAAGAAACTGTCAGATTTGCCATCTTTGGCTGGCATCTCTCTGGCATCCTGGCATCAAAAGTTAGGTGGAGGAGGGTATGGGATGAACAAATGGACAATAAACATGTATGGGGATGCGATGAGAAGTATGGAAGGGGGATGACAGTGTAATGAAGACCAGAGATGCATGGAACCGGTTTGTGCCATCACTCAAGGGCATACACCCTGACAGTGGAATGCAGACAACCCCAAATAACTCAGTACTTCTCAAAACATTATGTGGCACTTCATTGGCTGAAGATGATGGGAAGAGGGCTGAGATGAGGGGAACAATTTGTAACTTTTTCATGTGGAAAAACCTAGTTCTAGCCTGACTTTGCTGCAACTAGTATCCTTTAGTAAAATAACATATCATTCAACCAAATGCATTTGAGAGTCTTTCTTTCCTATGGGACCTACCAGAAACATTATCAATCAGAAGAGTAGAGTTTGATTTTTTTGGATAAATTTTAAACAATATTACTTTAATCTACTCCAAAAAGAAAATTATGGAGTGCCTGCCAACATCGCTCTTTCTTAATCATGTTTATGCTAACTAGGTATAGTTTTAGGCAACCAAGATCAAGGGCACATGCCCTTGCAGGTGTTCTGGTTTAGAGTCATTTCAGCTGCTGTCTTCAGAGGTGAAGGTAGAAGGAAATTAAACTCCTTTGTGCAGAGTATCCTTTTCTCAATCCTGTATCATTTGCAGCTCTAGGTCCATGATTATTCTCCAGCATTCCCTTTTCCCTCTGTCACATCTGTCACAACTATCTGGGCAACTTTGCTTTGGCCACTCCATAGTTTCCCTAATGATAGAAGTGACAAGGTAGCTGAATCTCTTCATCAGAACAAAGAAAGATACAAAAAAAAACAGCAGCATTCTGAGCACTAACTTGTATGGAGAATTTTTGGTTCCTCTTTCTATTTCACTATGTAGCAGAGTATAGACCAGGAGCAACTTATTCATTAGCAACAATAGATATAGTGACTAGGAGTCATAAAAAAAATTTTCAGTCAAAAAGAATAAAAATTGAATAGAAGTCCTAAAGTCTCATGAAAAGGAAAGACAAGCAGTCCAATAGTGTCATTTGGCATTTTTTCTGTCAGTAACATTAGCATCTAAATCCAGCATGAAAGGCCTTTCTGAATTATACATTTATTAACATCATTTTCATTCTAGCATTCATTATTCAAAACTAACACCAAACGTAATTATAATTTTTCAGAGAGAAATAAAATGAGCACTCAGTTCTACCCTCCCCCAAGCCAACCACAATGACAAAATGAAATATATGTGTATCTGTTTCCCAACTACACCAACCCCTTACTGATTAGTACTATATTTCAATAGATACCATCAATATCAGAAGGATAATGGCCAAACATTGCAAGGTAAGGCTCATAGATGACTGATCGGAATATCCATTCCCAACGCTGTTCATTTTTTCGTAGGATCCCTTGTCTGGCTACACCAAAAGCCACCATCCACACCGCAAAGAGGAACAAGAAGAAAAAGACATCTATCAGCTGCAAAAGGAAATATTTAAAATATAAACAGAAATATCATAAGCTCTTTTCTAAAAGTTTCAACATTGTTTTTAGGCTATGGGGGAAAATATCAAAAGTGGACAAATACACTATTCTATACAAAGTCAACATTTATACTCTGGAATCAATCTGGAAATGGACTAAATACAGATAGTACTCAATTTATGACCACAATTGGAACCAGACCTTCTGTCACTAGTAATGTGGTTATTGAATGGGCTATGCCCAATTTTATGATCTTTTTGCTGCAGTTGTTAAGCAAATCATATGTTCATTATGCAAATCTGGCTTCCCACATTGACTTTACTTGTTGAAAGCCCTCTGAAGGTTGCAAATGGCAATCAAATGACCCTGAGATATTTCAAACATCAGGAAATAAAGGTAGTTGCCAGAGCCCAATTTTGATCATGTGAACCATGGGGATACTGTGATGGTAAGTGCAAGAACCAGTCATAAATCACTTTTTTCAGTACTGTCATAACTTTGAACAATCGTTAAACTAAAGGTTTAAAGTTGAGGACTACCTATAAGCTATATAACATGAATGTGTTTTAAAATAATTTGAATTTTCTAATCAACACAAGTTGTTGGCACTTAGAGAAGAGCTATGGAGCACTTTTGATAAGTCAAGAAGATAATTCCAGAATTATGCAATTTATTAGCAGCCAAGCCACCTCCCAAGAAAACATGACTATCACAGACTAGGTATTCTCAGCAATAATTAACATTTGGTCAGTTTAGTAAGATCCATTCTTTACTTCTGGAAGATGAAGAAGGGTTTTTATGGGCAGGCAATGATGCAAAATGATCTGAAACTTGGAATTTTATTCAGAATGCATAAACACTGAAACCAGAGCACATCAGGAAAATTCACTTTTCTTTCTTTTAGGCAACATGGGTTAGATGGTTCTAATTTCCTCTGTCCTTGATTCAAAATCCAAGAACTCTGTTTTTCATTACATATAATTAGAAGTATAGTTTCCAATTAGTGGATATAATTGCTGTCAGGTTACGATGTCATCTCAAATAAATTGCATTTCCAAACAAATAGTCTTTGATGAAATCTTTCATTTATTGAGTACAACAATCTGTCCCTAACTCCATCGTAGCCAACACTGACCCTCTGACCCCAAACCCTTCCCTTTCTGTTCCCCAATTCTCAGCATCTCATTATTTTCTTCTGTGTTGATATTGCATCTCCTTCTGGTACAACATTTAAAGAAAGATTCAGAAAACTGAAAGCATGATCTGGAGAGCACAGCCTAAAATGGGAATGTTTAGTTTTGAGAAAAAAAGACTAAGGAGGGAATATTAAGCACTCTTCAAAAAGGATGTTAACTTAATATCAAGAAAGGAACTCCAAGTAAAAGGAATAGATATAGATTGGTGGTCATATCCCCAAATTCAAGCTAGATTCAGAAAAGACAATCAAGAGTAGGTATTTACCAAACGACACAACCGCTAGATAGACTCCTTCTGGGTGTTGAAACAAAATTTATATCTAAGACCTATAATCTTTTGTTATCAAGCTATACAGCTGAAGAGATAGTAAAAGATACAATGATTGCCTGGGGGAGAAACTTAGGAAGACCGATGCAACTTGAAGAATGGCAGGGAATATGGAATAGATCAATGAAATTGACATTATCAGCAGCATTTAAGGAGAGCTTTTATAAAATGATCTATAGGTGGTACCTCCCACCAGATAGGTTAGCTAAAATGTTCCCTGGATACTCAGATAAATGTTGGAAGTGCAATTCGGCCAGGGGTACTTTCTTTCACCAGTGGTGGACCTGCCCTCCGATCAGGAAATTTTGGGAAAAGATTCAAAAATGGTTGAACGAGATAACAGGTGCAAGTTTCCCCCTAACTCCAGATTCTTACTTACTTGGAATCAAACTAAAAGACGTGGGCAAACAAGACTGGCACTTATTCATCCATATTACAAAAGCAGCGAGAATGGCACTTGCCCAACATTGGAAAAATGCAAATACACCATCAGACCAACTTATAATAAATAAGATTTGGACAAATTAATGTATATCTTAAGAGACAAAAAGGAATCCATATACTACAGTAACTGGGAACGCTGGTATATATGGCTAAAGAAGAGGACAAACATAGAATAAATAACATAGTATTAAATATATACTTAATTATAATAAGATAGCGTTTGGTATTTAAGATAGTCAACGCTATTTGAACAAAAGGATTTACCAGGATGTAATTATGAATAAGTATTTGGGGGTTCGATATGACCCCTGGTTAGCCCTTCTTTGTGGTTGTCTTTATGTGTTGTATTGTATACCTATATATAACTTATATCTGTTTGAAAATTACATTATATGTTTTTTATTGTAAATAATTAATAAAGATCTATTTTATATAAAAAAAGGATGTTAAAAGAAAAAAATTCTCCATCATTCACTAACTGCAGATTGGATCATTAATTAAACATTAATGAAGATATTCTAACAGTAAGAAAATGGAACCAAACATCTAGAGAGATAGTGATGTGAACCAGAGGTGGTATTCAGCAGGTTCTGGCCAGTTCTGGAGGATCAATAGCGGAAATTTTGAGTAGTTTGGAGAACTGGTAAATACCACCTCTGACTGGCCCTACCCCCATCGATTCTCTGCCTCCTGAGTCCCAACTGATCAGGAGGAAATGGGGATTTTGCAGTAACCTTCCCCTGGAGTGGGGAAGGAATGGAGATTTTACAGTGTCCTTCCCCTAGAGTGGGGTGGGAATGGAGATTTTACAGTAACCTTCCTCTGCCATGCCCACCAAGCCACGCCCACCAAGCCAGGCCACGCCCACCAAGCTATGCCACACCCAAAGAACCGATAATAAAAAAAATTGAATCCCACCACTGATGTGAACATGCTGGATGAATTTGAAATGGAAGGCTCGGGTGTTTTAATTTGCATTCATGCACTGAGCAGGACTTAAATTATTTAATAGCTTAAATTACTACCTCTAACTCTATTATTTGCTGCTATTAATATCAACACTGAAAACATTTGAATATTTTTATTATTGCTCTTATAGACAGAACACTCTACAATAGACAAAGAAAAGAGCTGGAGTGCTCTGCCTTCAAATCAAATAATACCATTATTATATAGTGCATTCAGAAAGTATTCAGACCCCCTTCACTTTTGTCAATTTTGTTATGCTGCAGCCTGTTTCTGCAGTTGTTGAAATTCACTTTTTCTCATTAATCTACATCCAGTATCCCATAACGACAAAGTGAAAACAGAATTTTAGAAATATCTGTAAATTTATTAAAAAGGAAAAACTGAAGTATTTTATTGACATAAGTATTCAGATCCTTCACACAGTACTTTGCTGAAGCACTTTTGGCAATATTTACAGCCTTGAGTCATTTTGGGTATGACACAACAAGCTTTGCACACTTGGATTGGGGGATTTTCTGCCATTCTTCCTTGCATTCTAGGACATTCACAGAGATGTCCCTAAGCCACTCCTGTGTTGTCTTGGTTGTGTGCTTAGGATCGTTATCATGTTGGAAAATGAATCTTCAGCCCAGTCTGAGGTCCTGAGCTCTGTGCAAGAGGTTTTCATTGAGGATATCCCTCTACTTTGCTCCATTCAGCTTTTCCTCAACCCTGACCCAGTCTTCCAGTCTCTACTGCTGAAAAACACTCCCACAGGATAATGCTGCCACGACCATGCTTCACTGTTGGGATGATATTGGGAAGGTGATTTCCTCCAGACATAACATTTAGAATTGAAGCCAAACAGTTCAATCTTGGTTTCATCAGACCAGAAAATCTTGTTCCTTACAATCTGAGAATCTGTCAGGTGCTTTTTTTTGCAAACTCCAAGTGGTCTTTCATGTGTTTTTCACTGAGGACAGGCTTCTGTCTAGCCACTCTTCCAGAAAGCCCAGATTGGTGGAGGGCTGCAGTGATGGTTGTCCTTCTGGAACTCTGTCCCGTCTCCACACAGGATCTCTGGAGCTTAATCAGACTGACCATTGGGATAAGCACTTGAATGAGTCCTGTTTGTGCCAAACTTGTTCCATTTGAGAATTGTGGAGGCAATTAAATATTTAGAATGCTGCAGAGTGTGGAGAATGCCACTGAGTGTGAAGCTAGTCCGCCTCCTCTGGTGCACTGTGAAGCTAATCTGTCTCCTGCACTCTGATAGTGTATGAGCATGAACTGAACAGATTAGCAAATGTTGGCAGCCAAACAACTACTTCATATTAATCAGGGGTAGGTTCTACTTACCTTTACTACCAGTTCGCATTGGGAGCGCGCATGTATGCTTGCTTTGCTCAGATTGTCCATTATGACGTCTGGGTGGGTGGGCGGAGCCTCCCATCACTTTTACTACCGGTTCACAAGGACTGGACAGAACCGGGAGCAACCCACCACTGGTACTAATGCTGTAGTCCCCTGGGTATTAATGTAACATCACAATACACTAAATAAATAAATCCCAATGCACTGCAATAGCACAGTACAGCAAAGCCAACAGCAGCAGAAACTGAACAGTACTGGAAGAACGTATGGGAGAAAGAGAAGACATATAATAGCAGAGCAAAATGGCTGCAGGACTTGAAAGCAAGCCATAATAATCTCCCAGAACAGGAATCAGTCACCATTAGCAGACACCCAACAGTAGGTCAAGAACTTGAAGAGTTGGTCAGCATCTGGCCTAGATATGATCCACACCTAAGAAACTAGCAGCAATATATGAACATATAGCAATACAGATGAACCAGAGGCAGGCTCCAAATCAGAGTGGCTAACCCAAGGAAGAACAATGCTGATCATGAAAGTCCCCACAAGGGAGCAGCACAGTGGTGAAATGTAAAATTTGTTACTACCAGATCTGTGAGCGTGGCTTGGTGGGGGGGTCTAATATAACTGAGTGGGTGTGGCCAACTTTTTTTTTTACTTTTAAAAGCATTTTTTCTACAACCTCTTCAGCTGAAGAGGTTGTAAAAAAGATGCTTTAAAAGCCTCTGATGAT
Source organism: Ptyas mucosa (assembly GCA_012654045.1). Taxonomy (NCBI): domain Eukaryota; kingdom Metazoa; phylum Chordata; class Lepidosauria; order Squamata; family Colubridae; genus Ptyas; species Ptyas mucosa. The sequence goes on along the minus strand of WNWU01013905.1, from coordinate 994,728 downwards.
CCCAGCTGACTTGCCTGATCGGCGGAGGCTTTTTTTCCTTTTAAAAACATTTTTTCTATAACTTCTTCGGCCGAAGAGGTTGTAGAAAAAATGCTTTTAAAACCCTCCGATGATCCCAGCTGAGCCGCGCAATCATCAGAGGCTTTTTTTTTAACTTTTAAAAGCATTTTTTTCGGCCAAAGAGGTTGTAGAAAAAATGCTTTTAAAAATAAAAAAAAGCCTCTGATGATTGTGCGGCTCAGCTTGGCAATGGGGGGGGGGCAGGGATTTTTGCTATTGGTTCTCTGAACCACTACTGGATCAGGCAATCTGGTCCGAACCGGGAGCATTTCACCCCTGGAGCAGCACTGTCTAACTATCAGCAATAACCTGCCTCCCTACAACATGGAAAGTCCTGTCAGGGATCATAGCTACTAAACTAGTGGTCAAAAGGGAAAGTAGTTAAGATTAATGGAGTGGAACTACCAGACGGTCGCACAGCAGACATACAGACCAATTACAAGAACTTTGGTGTCCCAAAGTCACATAGGAACCAGGATGAGGAGGCAAGGAAGGCAGCAACATCCAAATACCACCAAAGGATCAGACTGGTCTTGGGAAGAACAAGATTCATGACATCAACATGTATTCTCTCCCAGTCATCAGATACCTTGCTGATTTAGCAAGCTGGCTAAAGGAGGACATGGAAGCTGCTAATATAAAGACCCAGGATTACCTCACAATGTAGAGAGGTTTCAACCCAAGTCTATCACCCAGAGACTGTACACCAGCAGGAAAAAAGGTGTTTGGGGTCTGGTGAGTGTAAAAGCCACTGTCATTGATGATACCCAGAGCATCCAAGTGTACATCAGTAGATGGCACCCAAAGATGAGCTGCTGAAAGAATGCCTAAGGCAGTAGCAGATGTTGAAGGAAGATCAAATATAAGAAGTGCTATGGCAAGACAAGACTCTGAATGGGATTTACCATTGACAGATAGCTGAACTGACAGATATTGGGAAATCTTACCAGTGTCTGGAAAAGACTGGAGTAAAGACAGCACCGAGGCACTGATCATAACAGTACAAGAACAGGCACTAAGGTACCAGATCTATAGAAGCAGGGGCCTACCACAGTGTACAGAATCCAAGATGTAGACTATGCAGAGAGGCCTCGGAGACAGTCCAATACATAGTGGCAGAGTGTAAGATGCAGGCAGGAACAGCATACACTGATCAGTACAACTAAATACCTTGCATTAAGTACAGCAACATCTGCATAGAATATGGGTTAAATCCTCCCAGGTCCAGATGAGGGTTGCTACAGAAGGTCATGGAGAATAATTATGATACTGTGGGACTTTCAGTTCCAGATAGACAGGCAGGTATTAGCCAATCAACCAGATATTGTGGTAATAGACAAGAACCAGAAGACAGTAGTGGTCATAGATGTAGTGGTGCCAAGTGACAGCAACATCAGAAATAAGGAGTATGAAAAGTTGAAGATGTTCCAGGGCATGAAGGAGGAACTGGAGAGGATGTGGAAAGTAAAGGCCAAAGTGGCCCCAATAGTAGTAGGAGCATTTGCGGCTGTGATTCCTAAGATGGGAGAGTAGCTCTAACAAATTCCAAGAACATCATCAGAACTCTATCCAAAGGAGGGCAGTGCTAGGAACAGCTAGGATATTGTACAGAACCTTCAAAATCCTAGAGAAAGGATTTTTTAATGGTTTTTTAAAAAAAATTATTTATATGCCGCCCTTCTCCAGAGACTCAGGGCGGCTTACAATGTGTTAAGCAATAGCCTTCATACTTTTGTATATTTTATACAAAGTCAGCTTATTGCCCCCACAATCTGGGTCCTCATTTCACCTACCTTAGAAAGGATGGAAGGCTGAGTTAACTTTGAGCCTGGTGAGATTCGAACTTACAGTAATTGCAGACAGCTGGATGTTAAATGCTGCCTTTAGTAGGAGGCATTAGCCTGCTACGCCACTCAGGCTCAGGTTTAACCAGCATCAAATGCTACATATACAGCATACAGTATGTGCCTGGGAAAAGGACTGGAACTTAACTATGTTTCTAAAGGCCTGCAGGGTTTAAATGTTTCTTAAACATATTGAATTTATTTGAATTACATACAAACACCTCATCTTGAATCAAACATATGCCTTACCATCCTCTGAAGCATAATTATCTTGGGGCCAAGATTTCTGCTTACTGTGAAAATATGGATTAATCTTAGAGTAAAAATAATGTAATCTAGACAAAAAATTACTCTGCCAGAATACCAAGATGTTTCATTTGAAGAATGCAGCCTGTGAAAAGAACAGATGCACATTAGTAGAAAACTCAATTTTCAAATTATGTAGTTACTACAGTTCTCTTTCAAATACTATTTTTATAGTTAATGTCACTATATAGCCCAGACCCCCACATTGTAAATATTTTTATACTCACAATAGGTTAAACTGTAAGATAAAAATTCTCATAGTGCTTTCAAAAGTTAAATTTTCAATTATTTATTATCAACTTTACTTGGTATTGTCTATATTTCCATGATTTTTTCTTTATACTAAGATTGCAGTTTTAATCTGAGCACCTTCATTTTCAACATTGTAATTGTACTCTGAACATTTTGAGGACAGATAACTTTAGCCGACACTTAATATTTGTAGAGAGGTTTACAAATAATGGACTGCTCCAAATTGAATGAGAATGCAATACAAACCAGGGACAGAGGGCATTATTATCCCAGGTTTTGGGAATTGAATTTTTGTTTATTAGTTAACTTAATCTGATTTTAGGCCTTACATTATATATTCATGCATTTCCATCCCATAATGGTGAAAAATAGTGCTTTGGATCTAGTAGAGGAGCTGGAACTCCACAAAAAGCTGTTGGGGTAGTACAAATTGTTCACTATTCCTCGAGAAGTCATTGTTTACAAGAATCTGTCTTTCAATTTATCAAAATATTTGTTTTTTATTTTATCAGATTTATATGATGTTTATTCTTGGTATGCCTAGATAAACATGGATCCCATAGAAAGCTTATTCTCAGACATTTAAGAAGAACCAGGCAGTGTTGTGGTTCATCAATTGCCAGTGGAGTGAAACATGCAGATAAAAAATGTTGTTCTCTGTTTTATTTCTTTCCATCGCTGTTGTACTATTTTGATGTTTGAATCTGAAAAAACTCTTGTACCTCTGAGATATTTTTCCAGGATATCTAATTAAAAGGATAGCAGAGTTGGAAGGGACTTTGGAGGTCTTCTAATCCACCCCCCCCCAAGCAGTCTGTACCATTGCAGAAAAATGGCCATCTAATCATTTCTTTAAAACCTCCAGTGATGGAGCACTCACAACTTCTAAAGGCAAGCCACTGGTTTATTGTTCTCACTGTCAGGAAATTTCTCCTTAGTTCTAGGTTGCTTCTCTCCTTAATTTGTTTCCAACCATTGCTTCTTGTCCTGCCTTCTGGTGCTTTGGAAAATAGGTTGACTCCCTCTTCTTTATGGCAGCTCCTTAAATGACTTATCATGTCACCTCATTGGGAGGCCCTAAGGGGCTAAAGTCACCCTGGAGGGATGACAAAGAAAGGAGGGATCCCTTGCTGATTGCGGGAGCTTTTCTGCTCGATCCATGGCACCCTCCTAATCAACAAAGAAGAGAAATGGCTATTATGGCCAGACCGAAACTGGGGCAACCGAAGAAACATGAGCCGGAGCGGTTTATGAACAGTGGATTGGAACTAGGTGAGGCGATTTTCAACTTCTATATTAGAAGCTCTACTTCTAAGTAAAAGAATTTTTGAAAGAAAGACTCTCCAAAGTGCTGAGAAAGCGGTGAGCTAACACACAAAGATAGATTACAGACTCAAAAGAGGAATGAAATTTTAATGGAAGACTGAAGTTTTAAAATATAGAAAGACCGGATTGGAGTTTGCGGTATTGTGAAAAGTGATTTTAATTTGCTGATAATATTGTTTGACTACTGGAAGAAATTGTATAAAGAAAAATGGACTCTATGATCATTTGGCAATCAGCTGTTATACTTTCTGCTTTGTTATAAAGCTGAAACTTTGGGCTGAGGCGCCATCTACTGGTGAAAAAAAAGATACCATACTACACTACTACATGGTTGGAAAAGACCTTCACAGAATTGATAAGAAGAAGGGAAACAGAGTAATTGGTGAACCTTTTGAAGATCTTCAAGGAAGTGTGGATTATAAATAATAGGAATTGCCGTTGAAACTGAACATTTGGCTTAATGAGACAAGGGGAAATCTCGTGGGCTATTCTGGATTATAAATGCTGTTTGATAGAACAATTTACAAGGCAAAATAAGAAAAGTTAAACAAGATGTACAAAGTTGGATAATTTAGAAGTTTGCTTATTGGCAGATTTTGAGGATTATAACATATTGTGGATTCTGAGGAACAGTTCTGGGACTGAGCAAATTACTTTAATATTGGATTTTTGGGGTGATGGACAATTGGGACATTGGGACTTTGGTGGACTATTGTTAATTTTTAGCTGATTAAATTAAAGTAAAATGTTACAACAGGAAAAAACAAATGCACCTGAAAAAGAAATACTATTGATGCTTTAAGGTATTCAGGAAGCTATGACAAGGAACCATAAGGAGATGAAAAAAGTGATGCATGATACAGATGTGAAGCTAGAAGACTCTCAGCAAATGACAATGAAAAATGAAAAAAAATCCAGGAAATAGAGGAGAAAGTAGAAAGAGCAGAGAAAAGAATAGAGGAGACAAATCAACAAATGACACAAGCAGAAAAAGATGAGGAAGAGATAGTAAAAATTCTTGAAATGGAGCAGGCAGATTACACTTTGAGAGGGCAAAATATAGAAAAGGACAAAGAGAAAGAGCTTCCAGAAGTGATGATTGGGCGAACCGGTAGCGGCAGTGGCGGGAGGCTCTGCCCACCTGCCTGGACGCTTCTGCGCATACGCAGAAGTGTCACACACACACATGAGCGTGTGTGTGCCCACAAGTGAACCAGTAGCAACGGGTTTTGAAACCTGCCCCTGCGCCCACTGCCCCACCCATGATGGCCCCCATGAACAGGAAGGCTGGGGAGCTCCCATCTCCAAGAGACAGCTGCAACTCCAGACCCCATGCAGTGCAGGTGGGTCCAAGTGCAGCAGCCGCTGGGCTGACCCTCTAAGCAGCAGATGGAGGCAGAGACATGACAGGGGAGGCATGTGATCTGGTCTGCTGGATGTGCTGGGTGGCTGCTGGCAGCACCCCCTTCCAGATTTTTAACAGTCTCTTTTGCCAGTTCATGTAGGGGTTCCTTTTCTGGAATCATGTCAGCCCCAGAAAGAGAAGTGGCTGCCCATCCTCATCTCCACTGGTTCCATTATAAAGTGAGCTGAGGCTCCCCTGGCCATGGTCCAATTGGCAAAATGCTATGGGCACCCTTCATTGTTGGAGTCTGAGTCCCAATTTTTCCACCACCTCAGGGCTTAACATGCTTTTGGTACAACCCGTGTCCAGAAAGTCAACATCTTCCCCTGGGCAACCGATGATGGTATATTCGGCTTGACTGGGATGGTGACAGGGCAACTTACCAGGGTGACTTACCAAGGGATTGTCATCAGAGTTGATGTAGATCCAACCATCTCTGGGATGGTTGGAATTCCCTGCTTTCTGTAGCCAGGAGGGGAGAACTTGACAATTTCAATTCCCTCTAACACCAACTTGCAAAACGTTGGGATAGTCTTTCCTGCCTTCTTCCCATGTTTGCCATTGGTTTTTGGAGTCGCTTTGGTGAATTGGAAGTCAGTGGCTCGGTGACCTTCCTTCCTGCACTTGAAGCATCTGGCAGTTCGACATTTGGGGCCGAGGTTGCGCCCAGGTGTTCTTGGGACCTTTGCCTTTGCCAGAGGGAGAGAGCAGTGCCATCCATGGGTGCTTCAGTTACAGGATCTAGCCAGGTCTATCTCCATCTCTAGAGCTAGCATGTACCATTGGCAGAGAGTATGGGGGGCTCCCTGTGTAGGTATTGTATACATCATCATTGAGTCTATCTTAGAAGCACTCTATTAGGATTTCCTCAGGCCAGTTGGCTAGCCAGCACACCAACTCTTGGAATTCTTGGTTGTACAATGCCACTCCCCTGCTATCCTGGTTGATGGTTTTGATGTGGGTTCAGGCCTTACATTGGGCAAGTGGGCCTTCTAACTGCTTACTCAGGGCCATCATGAATTGGACAAAGCTTCCAAGCTCTGGCGCATTGTCATTGTGGGGGAGACCATCCACTCTGCAGCGGCTCCTTCCATGCATCAGACCCGCGCTGCTTTGGTGGCTAGCTCTGTTCTGTACTCCTGCATATAATTCCACACTTGGCAGGGGGCCTTGGCATCCCTTGTCTCGGGAGGGCAGCCCCCCCCTTGGGGAAGGAGTTGTGCTACCTGGGCAGCTGGCAATGGAGCTTCTTGAGCCAGGAGGGGTCCAGGTGATGCTGCTGTTTTCCCAGTTGCAGCGCTTGAACTATTGTATGATCCCAGTGGAGCTAGAGATTCTGCCAGCTGGGTGAGTTCTTTGACTTGCTGATTTCCAAATGCATCTCTCAACATCTTTCAGGCTTGCTCCACTAGGTCTTCTTATTCATCCAGGTTCCTTGGGAGCTCCTCCTCACCATCACCTCTGCAGTGCTCCCCTCTCCTAACTCCATGGCTTCTCCAAGTGTCATGCCAAGGACTTTTTCTTCCATATGCACCTCCTTCACCCCCTGTTCTGCCCTAGCTACAGACCCCAAAGAACGCAGCACACACAAAGTCTGTACAAACCTTAGTTTACTAAATTAAATAAGTTTTTCCCCCAAACAAAGGCTGTTAATTAACTTTCTTAACAGCCTACAAAAATCCAAAGAATAAATAATCTTAATCTTACTATGATTGGCAGAAAGCCCAGAAGTAATGCACAAAGAACTAAGATCAAGGCACGAAGGAGAGTGAACAAGTTGTTCCCTGCAAATTGCTTCAGTTGGCGTTCCTCCTTAAATAGGCTAAGGGAGTGGCCAATTAGCCCCAAGCCTTACTCTCAAGGAGACCTCCTCCTGAGGAGCTACTCCTGTCTTTTGGCAGCTCTGCACGCCCGTGGATCAAGAAGAGGCTCCTCTTCTTCATCCTCTTCACTTAAGGGAGCTTCTGGAGGTTCTGAAGGCCCTGGCTTCTGGCACCACATCTTCTCCAGCCACATTGTCTGGCTCGAGTGCCAGCTGCACAGGCTGCTGGCGCAGCACCACACCAGCCTCCTCGCTGTCTGAATCAGCCATCAGCCCCACAGGCTGCATACAAGCCACAACACCCCCAGGGTGAGTGACTACTGGGGTTTTGGGGCTTCTTTGCCAATGCTCACATTTCCCAGCCATTTGAGCTCCTCTTTGGGGCAATGCGGAGGGGGGCTCTGTAAGCTCCAGCTTCCTTCAGACTGCTTTTGTGGGTTGTCATTTTTTTCTCAGTTCCCTTGGTAGACATTGGTCTCCTGGTACACTGCTACTGCAGAACTTGTCTACTGTCAGATTGGTCCCAGCTATTCCCTAGGAAAGAACAACCCTTGACTCCATAGGATTTAGGGGAAATGTACTTTTTCTAGAGATACTGAGTGCAGCATGGATGAGGCAAGCTCTGAGGAAAAAACATGTGGAAATTATATACTGAAAGCTATCCCCCATGACCAAAACCCTCCTCCCTGGGAGAGCAGTCCAATCAGGTCTCATTCCAATGTCTTGGAAACTTGGTGCTTCAGTGTAGGAATGTAAATTCCTTTCCTAGGTCTGGCGTCCTTGAAGCTCGGTGTACAGCTTGGTTTGGCATCTCTGGTTCTTGTTAGTGTCCATATTACCAATTTCCCACAGCATTCTTTCATACTTTCAGCATACTTCCCCTCCCAGATGTCTCTTCCACTCTGGTTATGGCAGTTGTTAGCGAGCTTCAAAGAAAGTGAAGATGAGCAGCTGACAGCATCAGTCTTCACACAAAAAGAAATTATAGCCCAACCTACCCAGATCATAACTGTAAATAGTTATGACTGTAAATAGACAGACTAGAAATAAAGATTAAAATAAACAAGAAAATGGTAAGAGAATATCCGTCTGACCTTGATGAATATCAATCACTGGGACCTGATGGAGCTACATCTCAGAATTCTGAAGATTTTTGAAAGATATGATACAATGGTTCTGAGATAACATCTGCAGATGCTTCTACCAGTGCTTCTACCAGAGGATTGGAAAAGAGCTGACGTGGTTCTGATCTTCAAAAAAGGGGGAAAAAACAGACCCAGGAAACTACAGACCGATCAGCCTGACATCAATACCTGGGAAGATACTAGAAAAGATAATCAAAAAACAGATCTGTGAACATCTAGAAACAAATATAGTTATAATTAGTAGCCAGCATGGGTTTGTTCATGCCAAACAGATCATGCCAAACCAATCTTATTTCATTCTTTGGCAAAGTGATTGAATTAGTAGACCAGTGAAATGCTGTGGACATAGTATAATAGTACTTACATACATAGTACTTAAGACTTCAGCAAGGTATTTGACAAAGTAGACCCCAACCTTGTTAAACTAGAGAAATGTGAGGTAGACAGCATCACCATTAGATGGATTTGTAACTGGGTGACAAACCGTACTCAACACATAGTCTTTAAAGGTACATGGAGGGAAGTAAGCAGTGAGGTACCACAAAATTCTGTCTTAAGGCAAGTGCTCATCAATATCTTCATAAATGACTTAGATGAGGGAATAAAAGGGGAACTCATCAAATTTGTAAATGAAATTAAGCTGGCAGGAATAGCCAAACACCCAAGAAGACAAGCTCAGGATGCAAAAAAATCTTGACAAACTTGAACAATGTGTCCTATCCAACAACATGAAATTTAATGTGGAGAAAAGCAAGGTTTTACACATAGGCAGGACAAACCAAAGGCGCAAGTACAGAGGAGGCAAAACCTGCTCAAAAACAGTAACTATGAGAGGGATCATGGAGTCCTAGTGGATGATCACAAAACATGAGCCAGTAGTGTGCAGCAGCAGCCAAAAAAGCTATTATAATCCTTGGTTGTATTAAAAGAGGCATAGAATAAAAATCACGTAAAGTACTAGTATCCTTTAGAAAGCCTTAGTAAAGTGACATCTGGAATACTGCATCCAGTTTTGGTCATCACATTACAAAAAAGACTTTGGGAAAAGTGCAAAGAAGAGCAACTAAGATGATTAAAGGCCAGTATCAGGGTTCTAAGTAACAACCCATTGGAAATCACAACTCCAAGACAAGTTCCTCAAAGTATAGATTTATTAGGCATGTTATATTGGCACAGCTGGTGAAAACCTGAATCCAAAGTTTTTCCTCACATTATATCCACCCATCACATTCCCCAATCAGATCTCTCTCCTCATCCTGGATGCCTCCCATCCACACCCCACCAAGTGCTTGGTTCCCAGGAGAAAGAATGTTATTTTGGCTACATATTCCCCTTTGCTATCTCTACTCCCCCTCCCTTTCCCTCAGCTCCAGCAAGCCTCACTGTGGCAACCCTGAAGACTCTTCAGGGTTGGCAGCCTGGAGAGAAAAATATATAAGAACAGTTGCAGGAATTGGATATGGCCAATCTAGAGAAAAGAAGGACTAAGGTGACATGATAGCAATATTCCAGTATTTGAGAAGCTGCCACAAAAAAGAGGAGGTCAACTTATTTTCCAAAGCACCAGAAGACAAAAAAAGAATATTGAATAGAAAGGGAATTATCAAATTTGCAAATGACACTAAACTGGGAGGTATAGATAATATTCCAAAAGATACAGATGGATTTCAATAAATTTGAATACTGGGCCCTATCCAACAAATGAAACTCAATGTAGAGAAAAGTAAGGTTTTACATTAAGGGGAAAAAAATCAAAAATCAAATATACAGATACAGATACAGATTAGTTGAAACCTGGATCAATAGCCATAACTGTGAGAAAGATCTTTGAGTCCTACTGGACAATTGTTTAAATATGAGCCAGCAGTGTGTGGCAGCAGCCCAAAAAGCCAACACAAAAGCTTAGGTTGAGTTAACAGAGGAATAGAATCAAGTCCGTGTGAAATGTTAGTACTGTTTATAATGCCTTGGTAAGATCAGACTTGAAATATTGCATCCAGTTTTGGTCACCACAATATAAAAAAGAAGTTGAGACTCTAGAAAGAGTGCAGAGAAGAGCAACAAAAATGATTAGAGGGCTGGAGGCTAAAACATATGAGGAACAGTTGCAGGAACTGTGTACATTTAGTCTAGTAAAAGGAAGAATTAGGAGTGACATGATAGCAGTGTACCAATATTTGACAGACTGCCACAAACAAGAGGGGGTCAGCCTATTTTCCAAAGCACCAGAAGGCTGGACAAAAAGCAATAAATGAAAACTAAGGGGAGAAGCAACCTAGAACTAAGGAGAATTTCCTGACAGTAAACCTGTGCAGCAATTTGCCTTTAGAAGTTATGAGTGCTCCAACACTGGAGGTTTTTTAAAAAAGATTGGACAGCCATTTGTCTCAAATGGTACAGGGTCTTCTGCCTGAGTGGAAGGTTTGGACTAGAAGACCTCCAAAGTCTCTTCCAACTCTGTTATTCTCTTATTCTGTTAAAATGTTGGACAGTTGATTGTACAGAGAAAGACTGAATACTACGTCCACAATGCACAGCTTTCAGCCACCTAATAAAATATCAGTATCCCATGCCCATGTATTTCTCCCATACATTATTTGCCTTGGAAATGAATTTCAAAAGCATTAACTTTTCTATCTGATTGAAAATTAATGAAATAAACTGCAGGAATTTTCAGCATGTCACTTGTTTTTTTTCATAATTATTATAGCATATTTTTGTTCCTCTAGCTCTGAACTCAAGGCAATAGAAGTATCACTGTGGGTTAACTGAAACATACCTGAATACAATTCCTGATATGAAGTAGAAAATTCCAAGGGTGTCCATAACATTCCATAAGTCAGAAAAGTATTTACTCCCATTCATATACCACTAATAAAAACAGAATCAGAAAATTATATACTCAGTAGAATAAAGATAAGTATACAATACCATGAATTCAAACATTTATGTAGGAAATGAATATATGTACTATTTGTCAAGCTATTTAACTTAAGGAAGTTGGTACGAATCAAAGAAAAACAAAAAAAAACATGAGATAAGACAGTTTGACTTCTTGGATGTTTTACTATGGGTTCTACACTGTTGTGTATCACCAATTACACAAACTTGGATGGATTAGGGAAAGTGGATAGTTTGAAATTGCTCTTGGCTTTCTTGCCTACTAGGACAAAAATGCATCAATGTGGCATTATAACTTCAAATGTGCTATAAATGACTGCATTTTTCTTTTAATCATGTCTTTAAATGTTAAACCACATGTTATTACAAAAGCCTAATCAAAGAAGTGCTTTGTTTATAGAATGTATACTTGTCCAATTAATCCTGTCCAATTCTCTAAATCAACTGCCATATTAAAGTTTTCAGATTTAATAGCTCTTTTAATTTAATCTTAATCAGATTTTTATCTTATTCCCCATATTGTTTTACATCTATATAAAACATTACAAGACTTTAACAGAAAATTTGGAGTACAACCAAACTAATTTATGGATAGATACTTTCTTCATGATCAAAGGAAATAATGATTTTAATAGTCTGGGACTTCAATGGGCTACATAAGAACTAATAATTGAAGATTTAATGAAGACAAAAATAAAAGCTAGGAAGCAATAGAAAAAATAGAAGCAGGAATTTGATCAGTTTTCATAGAAAAGAATCAGTTTGGTGATGAGTCCAGATTAAGAGCTGCAGCTGTTCAGATTCTGGATATAGCCAAGAATGTTGAGACTGTTAAATTAAACTACAGTAATTCAGCAAAAGGAGCAAAATGCCCTACTAAATCCATATATAGGGCAACTCGCCACATAGGTTTCTATGTCCTTCTTCATCTTAGGTCACAAAAACTGCCTTTTTATAAGGTGTAGGATTTTTACAAACCCAAAATATCCTGATGGCTTTGTGTAGTGACTCTTTTGTAGGATCATAGTTCTTTCATAGGTCATATATTTTATTCCCCACCCATACTAAATATTGCTTTAGCATTAAATCACTCATATACTTTTGAAACCACTCATCCCCCCCACAGGGCTTCTTTCAGTTGCTAAGTCAATGTGTCTTCTCCTGACCAAGGGGGGCTCTTTTGGGGTTGCCACATGAACGCTGGCGCTGCATGCTGTTTGGATGGAATGATATAATTAACTATCTCTTCCTTCAGGCTTTTATATTGAGGCAGGCATGAGAAAGCATGTGCTAGGAAATCCCCCTCCCCTCGGTAAATAGTGCAGGGTGAAACTGAACCAGCTAAACTACTGAGCCCAGACATGCTTAAGGGTCAGTTTCTAGGTTTTTTTAAGTGCTTCTAGATTTTTGTGGTCGGTCCAAACTTCGAAGGGGATTTTGCTGCCTTCTAAGAACTGCCTCCAGGTGAGGAAAGCCCAATGGATGACATAAGCCTCTCAGACTGCCCATCATCTCTTGGTGTCTAATAGTTTCCATGAGATATAGGTGCAGAGCTGCAGTTCTCTCCTTTGTTTCTCTGCAATAAAACCACCCCCACTGCCACGTCACTAGCATCTGCCTGGATCACAGACGGCTCCTCTGGGTTTGGGTGTTTCAAGACTGGCTCAGCAGCAAAAAGTCTCAAAAGCTGCTTGACATTTGACAGTCCAATTCAAAAATTGAATCAGTCTTGGCTTCACCCCCTTTCCTCTTTTTTAACAGATTCGTGATGGGCAGTGCTATTTTTGCGAACATGGAAATGAATTGTCTATAGAAGTTTGCGAATCCTAGGAAACTCTACAGTTTTCTCTTGGTCCTTGGGGCCTCCCATTCTAGGATTGCTTTCAACTTCATCTCTACTCCTTCTCTCAAAATACGGTGCCTTAGGTAGTCTAAGATGGTCTTGGGGAAGTCACACTTGGACAGTTTCATGTATAGGTGGACTTTTAGCAGCTTCCTTAGCACAGTTCTCATTAGCTTTATGTGCTCTTCCATGATCTCAGAATATATTAAGATATCATCAGGTACACCAGCTCCCCTTTTATAGGTACTCATGCAGGATTTCATTTATCAGCTACATGAACATGACTGCCCCCCCCCCTGTAATCCAAATGGCATCACCTGGAATTGGTAACATCCCAAGGGGCAGTTGAATATGTTCTTCCCTTCATCTCCCTCCCTGATCCTCACTTGGTAGTACATTTCCCTCAAGTCCAGCTTGGTAAAGGCCTTCCACTTTGACAGGTCCCAACATGTCTTTCATCTAGGGGAGGGGGTACATGTCCTCCATGCAAATGATGCTTATCCTTTTATAATCCACACACATTCTCAGGGACCCATCTTTCTTTTCTTTGAAAAGCATGGGGGCTGCCACCCTTGATTTGGCCAGCTGGATGAGGCAAGCCCCTGGTTAGGCTCTTGTCTATAAAGTTTCTAAGTTCTTCCATTTCCCTGGATGTCATGGAATATATCTTTGGCTTTTGTAGCTTTGCCTCCATGATAATCTCAATAGCACAGTCCATGGGATGGCAAGGTGGCAGCACATCTGACCCCTTCTCGCTGAACACTACAGTGAGATTGCAGTACTTCTTTGGAATAAGCAGCTGTGACACCTTGCCTTCCATCAATGTCTTAGCTGGCTCCATTTCCACTTTTCCACCCGCCATCTCATAGCTGGTGCCTTGCGCTTTCTCTAGTTCCTGCTGCTTAGCTATTTTCTTACTCATGCACCACTTATTATTATTCCAGTCCACTGCCGGGTTCCACTTCTTTAGCCAGGCTTGTTGGGGGTCAGAGTTCCCTCCCCTTTGCTGGAGTGGGGAGAGACCTCCATGACCTGTTGTGTGGCACATGTCTTCTCCTTCAGCTTTGCCAGCAGCTTCTTCATCTTCAGCTGAGCCTGGCTTACAACATAGATGCTAAATGTCGGTCAGGGCAGTCAGCTGCTCGGTGGCCTTTCTTCCCGTGTAAGAAACGGGCTACTGAGGCTTCTCCTTTCTCCTCAGTTACTCAGGTTTCTCCTCCTGGGGCAAGCAGTTATGTTACAGTTCTTGGTTCAGACCACCCCAGGCCCCCCTCTCAGGTGGTCCACAAAGCCATGAAATTCTCATCTATTCTGCGATTGGTCACTTTTTTTAGCCTGACTAGGTTGCTCAGTGGCTAAGACACTGAGCTTGTCAATCAGAAAGGTCGGCAGTTTGAATCCATAGTACAGGTCTCCTGCATGAGCAGGAGGTTGGACTAGATGACCTCCAAGTTCCCTTCCAACTCTATTACTGTTACTGCTTCCCTTTCTGGATGGAGCGGATCCTGGTCTCTGCCCGCTAGATTTCCATGGGCTCCTCAAATCTGTACCACATCTCTTGTATGAGGGCGTTCACATTCATCAGCCAAAGGAGATGGAGGAGTTACAGTGGTACATAGATAAAGAATTTGGCTAGGGGGTTTATCCGGCCAGGCCGCTCATATGTGGCAGCGCCTTTATTATTCTGAGAGGACAGAACTCTCTGATTGTGTGTTGGGGCCTGAATGGGGTCTGTGTAGAGCACCTATACCCCCTACCCTTGATGAAAGACCTGCTAGCGACTTTGGCCAAGGGCGGTTTTTCAGCAGACTTGATCTACAAGAGGCCTATTACTGGGTCCAGATCAGGCCGAAGGATGAATGGAAGACCACGTTCAACTGACCTTGGGGAGCTACCAATTCCAGGTGATGCCGTTCGGGTTGCAGGGAGCACCAGCTGTGTATATGCAGCTTATCAATGAGGTGTTGCATGAACACCTGTACTGGGAGGTCCTTGTTTACCTGAATGACATCCTGATCTACACCACCACTATGGAGGAGCACAGTGTTGTGACCCAGGCCCAAGTAAGTAGTAGGAAAATCAGTCAGTGAAAAAGCAAACAAACTTTATTCGAACAGCTGAGAATTACTTCATTCCCAGCATCGTTCAACTAAATTAAAGCAAATTCCTCCCAACACAAATTCCTCAGTCCTATCGCAAATCTTGATCCAATTAGGCAAACTGCCAAAGGCCTTTCTTGGCAAATGTTCAGAAGTCATAGATACAAAAATAAATACAAGACGTAGACAAAGAAGAACATGAAGCTACTAACGTTTTCTGGCAAAGCCCAAATGCCATTGCTGATCTGTTTTAAGCCTTATGAGAGGGGCCAATCATCTCTTGGCCCTACTCCCGAGTTGTCCTCTTTGCTTGAGCTGCTCTTGCCTTCTGGCAGCTCTTCTCATGCGTGCATTAGGAACAGGCTCCTCCTGTTCCTCTGCCTCTCTACTGTCAGGCTCTGGAGGCTCTGGAGTCCACACCACACTCCCCAATGGCCCTGGCCCCATCTCTGCCTCTGATGCAGAGCCCTCATCCATGCTTTCCCCAGCCTCCAGGACTGGCCCATGTTCTTCCTCAGCCTCATTGCTGTCCGACTCCACTGCCAGCTCCACAGGCTGCTGGTGGACCACAACACACATCTGATTGGTGTGGCAGGTGCTCCTGAAACTGTTAGCAGCTACGTTATTCATCAAGCTGTCAAAGTGTGAATTCCATCAAACCTGTCAGGATTACTTGGGCTACCAGATATCCAGTGATGGGGTGGAAATGGATCCACACAAGGTTCAAGCAGTATCGGAGTGGCAAGCCCCCAAAACACATAGACAATTGCAGAGCTTCCTGGGCTTTGCCAACTTTTATCACCAGTTTGTTCCATCATTCACCAAGGTCGTACTAACCTTGACCAAACTACTGCAAACAAAACACACCATGACAAAGCCCTGACCTGGACAATACCTCCTTCGGATGATGGACTGTCAGAGAGCTTTCAAAGATCTGAAAGCTCTCTTTGCAAGGGAGCCCATCCTGAGACACCCTGACCGTGGACAACCATTTGTCATGTAGGCTGATGCTAGTGACATGGCCGTGGGGCCCATCTTGTTACAAAAGAATGGAAAGGGGCAGTTGCAACCTTGTGCTTACACTCCCATAAGCTTTTGCAAATGGAATGAGGTTGGGCGATCTAGAAGAAAGAGGCCTTTGTGGTGCAGTGGGCATTACTCACATGGCAATATCTCCTTGAGGGGGCTCAGGAACCATTTGATGTTTAGACAGGCCATAAAAACCTCGAAGCCCTTCAAACACCATGGCGGTTGTCACCAAAACAGGTCTGGTGGGCACAATATTTTCAATGGTTTAATTTCACTTTGTGGTACATCCCTGCAGGAAGAACTTCTTGGCCAATGCCCTATCATGCATGTCCAATACCATAGCTGCCGGGAGGACATAGTGCAAGCCATCATTCCACCAGGCCAACCAGTAGCTCAGATAATGGGTGAGGACCCCGGAGAGGGGTTGACAGAGGAGCTGCGAACTGCATTGTTAAAGGACTCCTGGCTGTTGGAGAACAAAACATTATTTATGCACAGAGATGGACTAGCGTGGAGGAATGACAAACTATATATACCACCTGCCCTGAGACCCAATGTAATGCAGCAGTGCCACAACATCAAGCAAGCTGGTCATTTTGAGTTTTTAAAAACCCTCCACCTCACCAAATGGCAGTTCTGGTGGCCCCACATGCAGGCAGAGATTGAGAACTATGTGAAAGGTCCAAAAGGATGTGCACAGTGATGAAGGTGCGGCCTGGAAAACCGTTAGGCCTCCTGCAGACCATGGCTGATCCTGTCAGACCATGGGAAGAGATAGCCATGGACTTCATAGTAGACCTGCCAGAGAGTATCGGGCACACTGTAATATAGACAGTTATTGACCTGTTCTGAAAACAAGCACATTTCATGCCATGCACTGGGATACCATCAGCACGGTGGCTAGACAAGCTGTTTATCAGCCACATCTACCATCTCCATGGAGTGCCCCCATGTATCATCTTGGATAGGGGGTGTGCAAATCACCGTGACGGTAGAATTGAAGCTCCCACGCTTGCTGGGTTGGGTGCATCCTATGTTCCACAGCAGCCTGCTAAAACCCGTGGTGGCTACCAACGTCTGGCTCCTTCCTGAGTCACCAGGCCCAGTGGGATGGGACCAATATGACACTGATGGGGTTTTGGACTCACGGCTACACAGGGGTAAACTCCAATACCTGGTACGGTGAAAGGGCTACCCCACCACTGGGGCATCCTGGGTAGCAGAGTGGGATGTAAAGGCCATATGCCTGTTGTGGCAGTTCCACCGATGGTATCCCACCAAATTGGGAGGTTGATGCATGCTATAGGGTCTTATCTAATGCCTCTATCTCCTGTCTTCAAAGTGGACCCCTGGTAGGGGGAGCCACCTATTGAGGCCTGGCCCTGGCCTGGGACTTGCCATGATGGCGGGTGGGAGACAAGCGAGGCAGTGGTGGGGCCACCTGTGATGACGCGCCCGGTCATGGTAGCCACCTACCGAACTCAAACCGGCCTGCTGGCCAATCCTGGTGGTCTTCAGCAAACGCCATGAGCCACCTGCCAGATGATCCCGAATTGTGGGCCGCACCACACAGCTAAGCACTCAACAGCTTCTGGCAGCCTCTGTGGTGGCCAGGAGTCACCCGCTGAACATTCTTTGAGGCTGCGATGCCTACCTGAGCAAGCGGCAGCTTCCGGAAGTGTCCATGATGGCCGTGCACCACCAGCTGGGTCACCTTGACATACACTACTCACTGCCAGATGGTGGTTTACTGAGCATGGCTGCCAGCTGGCCAGGGGGCGAGGCCAAAGAACTTCAAAAGGCAGACACTCCCAGTGCTGACTTTACAAGGACTTTTCTTTTTCCTGCTTTTCCTGTGTTCTGAGGCTCCAGCCTCATTGGGGGTGGATTAAAGGAGAGTTTGCCGCAACTGCATGGTTGTCCCAACTCTTACTTATCCCCTTACAAGGTCTGGCCTAGACAAGCTGAGACTGGCTTTCCACTTGCTTCCTCGGATCACCGTAACTCCAGGAGGGTACTCTGCCTCTGCTGCCTTCCCTACACTGCCAGCCCACAGTGCTTTTTTCTTCTGAAGCCGCCTCTCCTCCCTGAACAGGTGGCTGCTCCAACTTCTTGGGTCCCTGTGGACATATCCTGAGCATTTGGCCCCAAGCCCTGCTTGGGCTATTGTCAGTGCCTCCTGGAGGAGGGCTTCTCTCAACTTCGCCCCACCATCTGTCTTCAGTGTTGGCTGTCAACATCTCAGTATCACAGCTGTTTTGGAAGTGTTCAGGTAAACTGCAGTAGATTGCAGATCTGGGTTAATGTCAGCTGCAAAGCTAGAGAATCCAAAAAGAGAACTCCTGGGACATTTTGCGAACTCCTGGGACATTTTGCTTCCCCAAAGTAAAACTTTATTGAATACACTACATTGTATTCAATGTAGAAGCGAAATCAGCACTGGTTTTTCCGGATTATTCAGCACCTGCGTTGTATGACCTTGAGCTGGCAGCAAGTTCTCACAATCAGCAATCTGCTTGGGATGATGCTTCTCTGAAGTGGGTGCAGTGATATAAGGCAGCAGCTTTGTGGCTCTGTGATGTAACAGCCTGACAGTCATTCCTTTTGCAATGCAAGGTTTATTTTTTTATCTTCCCAGAGACAAGAGAGAACGTGGCCGAATTTCCTTACAGTTATTCCCCGGGTGTGTGGGTTGGGAAGTGCGGGTGGGGAGTGGGGGAGTGGGGGAGACGGAGGGAGGGAGAGACCGAAAGAGAGAAAGAAAGAAAAAGAGAGAAAGAAAGAGAGATGAGAGAGAGGGAGAGGGAGGGAGAGAGAGAGGGAGAGAAAGAAAGAGAGAGGGAGAGATATATACCTGTTTCCCATATAAAAGAAAACATCAGGAGCCACAAAACCTGGGTAGGCGTGACTGGGGTGGTGGTGTCATGTGACCGGGGGGGAGTGAGTGATGTCGAGTTGACCACGCCCACCCAGGTTTGTGGTTCCCGGTGTTTTGTTTTCTGTGTGAAACAGGTCCAAATGTTTAAGGTTGTAGACCCCTGAACTAGGTGAATGAGCGAATCACTCTTGTAATGCCACAACATATAACTTTTATATACTGTTGTTGCTCTCCAGCCCCATCTAGTGGCCAGAAGCTCAAATATGCCCCAACATACGATCTTTATATATTGTTGTTGCACTCTAGCCACATCTAGTGGCCAGAGAGACAAAATTCCAAGTATATTGTTTGAAACTGACCCAACCCAGTTACCCATCAGCCTGCACTCTCAAACCAAGTGCACACTGGGAAGCCAGGCTCCATTTTTCTTTAGCATTTGGAGAAAGCAGAAGCACAAAGAAGAATCCATCTTAATCTGTGGCAAACCCACAGGACAAACCCATCCCACACACAGAGCATCTCTGGTGAAATTTAAATTGCTTGTATTTATTCCCTGGTAGTTCCCTAGTACTCCACAATTTTTTAAACATATGATACAATAAGAACAGATGTTCTTATATAACATCTGCCAGCTCCTTCAGAAAGCTGGGATGTAATCCATCAGGTCCTAGTGATTTATATTCATCAAGATCAGACAGGTGTTCTGTTACCATTTTCTTGCTTAGTTTAATTTTTATTTCTAGTCTGTCTTTTACAGTTACGTTTTTGATAGGTTAGGCTATAGTTTCTTTTTGTGTGAAGACTGATGGAAAGAATGAGTTAAGCAGCTCTGCTTTTTTCTCTACTGCCTGTAACTTTCTTGCCATCTTGTCTCTTTAGTGGACCCACTGTTTCCTTGACTTTTTTCTTGTTATGTCTATGCTGAAAGAAACTTTTTTTTACTATCTTTGACTTTGTTGCAAGTCTTTGTTCATTCTTTTTAAAATATTTTTATTTGTACATTTTTCTTTAACATATACAGTAGATACAAAATTTAAAACCAATTAAAATCAAATTAAATGATTGCCCCAACAATTCAAAACCCATTTTTTTAAAAAAATATGTAAATCCCGAATCTAAATATTTGGATTATGAAATTAAAATTTTCTTACATTGGGTAATAAATCCCAAGTTAAAAAATATTCTGTGTATCAACTTGTGAAGCTTTCCTGATCCTTGCCATAGGCAAGGGGATGGGAATCGCGCCTTGCAGCTGCACCATGGAATTGACACCTCAGTCAAACAAGACACAGCCTAGCCAGCCAAAGTCAAGGCCATCTCCATGGAGACGCGCAATGGCTGGAGTGAGTGAGTTCTACAACCCGCGAAATTGCTTCATTGGGGAATGTGACTGGTTACACACTCTGGAGTGAGGGGGATCAGAGCCCTGGTGGCACAGCAGACTAAAGCACTGTTATTAACATCAGCTGCCTGCAATTACTGCAAGTTCAAATCTCACCAGGCTCAAGGTTGACTCAGCCTTCCATCCTTTCTAAGGTAGGTAAAATGAGGACCCAGATTGTGGGGGCAATAAGCTGACTTTGTATAAAAATACAAAAGTATGAAGGCTATTGCTCAACACACCGTAAGCCGCCCTGAGTCTCCGGAGAAGGGCGGCATATAAATCAAATAATAAAAAAAAGTGCTGGCTTCACCTAGTTAGTGCTGACATGGCGCTCCTAATAAACAACTGGATTTTTCTTGCTAAATAGCTTGAGGCTCTTAATTTTATTAGGGCATTGGTTGGAACTCTGATACTGTGTCTTCTTTATCTTTCATCTTTAATGTTAACCTATCCATTTCTGCACAGTCAAGTATTTTTTTGATTATATTTTCATCTGAAGGAGTTTCCTCATTTTTCCAATATTTTGCAAATACAATTCTCACTGTCATCAAAATATGCAAAGCATACAGTGCATGCAGTGCATTAAATTGTTGTGACCTAGGCCCAAGTAGTTAGTATTAAATACAAACAGTTCAAAACAAATATACTTTATTAGAACAGCTGAGAATTAACTCATTCTCAGCGTAGTCCAAACAAAATTAAAGCAAATTCTTTAAAACACCATTCCTCAGTTTATCACCGACCTTGGGATAATTAGGCAAACAGCCAAAGGCTTTTCTTGGCAAAAGTTCAGAAGCAGAAGACGCCGATAAGAAATGAATGCAGTGAAACAAGAAGCAATTCTCTCAATGTTGTTTTCCAGCAAAGAGGCCAAGAGCCATTGCTGGTCTTTTAAGCCTTATGGGAGAGGCCAATCATCTCTCTTGGCCCTATTCCTGAGTCATCCTCTCTGCTTTATCTGCTCCTGCCTTCTGGCAGCTCTTCTCATACATGCACTAGAAACAGGCTCCTCCTGTTCCTCTGCCTCTCTACTGTCAGTCCCTGGAGGCTCCGAAGTCCGCACATCACTCCCCGATGGCTCTGGCCCCATCTCTGCCTCTGATGCAGAGCCCTCATCTGGGCCTTCCCGAGCCTCCAGGACTGGCCCATGTTCTTCCTCAGCCTCACTGCTGTCCGACTCCGCTGCCAGCTCCACAGGCTGCTGGCGGACTACAACATAAATATATATTCCCTTTATTATATTTTTCTGGCAAAATACCTAACAAAAATATTTCTGGCTTTAAATCTATATTTTGCTTTATCATTTTCTCTAGCCATGTATGTATTTTCGTCCAAACTTTTTTTGCCTTTGGGCAAGTCCACCACATATGAATCCAGTATCTGGTTACATTTCCAACATTTGGCAGACATGATTTAAACATCTTTGCTAGCCTTGCCGGTGGCCAATGCCACCTGTACAACATTTTATACAGGTTTTCCTTGTATATAGTTGCCATTGTCAATTTATAGTTTCTATCCCAAAGTTTTTGCCATTTATCTAATTCTATAGTATACCCAAAAAAGTGTTTCTTTCAGATTCCTGTGGCTCCATGTATGCCGAACGGACGCTCCTTCAGGAGCTCCAGTCCCGGGATTCTGTATAGCCGCTAGAACAGCGAAAACCAGCTATCTAGCGACTTGAAACTCTCCCCCTGGGGAAAAGGGGGAGGGAAGAGCAGAAGGGTCTGGGTAGAGCTCCCCTAGATCCCCAGGCTTTTCTTTTTAAGCCTAGGGGTTGCAGGATGAGAGTTCCCTGAAAGCCCTTCATTCTCTGGACCTGGGATGATTCTGCTTTATGCAGAACGAGGCGTCGCGTCCACACCAGCAAGCAATTTTAAGGATTACAAGAATCTCGATTGCTGGCAGAGCAACTCAGGAAAACAAAGGAAATGTAAATACTGATCTTTAACTCCGTTTTAAAAAACAAAAGGGGAAATGGCGCCTGAGGGCATGAAAACGAAACTTACTACTGAAAGTGCTTGTTAACGCTGTAACATTGTTAAAGTTACTGGATTACACATAAAGAAAAAGATTTAAAGTGGAAGCTGAATGGAAAAAACTAAGGTATCGATTTTAATCAATTCTTATTTTTAAACTCTGTGGAAAATAATTGGACTTATTGGCCTGACAGCGGAATTAATATAAGGTGAAGATTGAAATATGGCTGACAATAGGGCTGGAGGATTTTCATCATATGAGTCAGCAAATTCACAAGCTGTGACTGTAAGGGTTTTTCAAGAACTTTTAAATTCTTTTACTTCTGTCATAATAGAATCAATTGAAAGAGTCTCTCAAAAATATAATTTGAATAACAACAAAAACTTGCTGGTGGGAAAAGACGAAGAAATCAATCTGACTGAGGTGACTCTGGAGGACAAAAAAGAGACTGTCAGGATTAAGATGGAGGTTATTACACATGATATAGAGGTTTTACCAGAGGCTTCCACGGAACCAACAGGAAAACAGCAATCAGTCGGTGTTGGCAGGGGGGCAGAGATCGACTCCTAGGCCCCTTATATGCAGGGTGCCACAGGGATCGGTTCTCTCGCCCCTCCTGTTCAACATTTATGTGAAGCCGCTGGGTGAGATCATCCGTGGTTTTGGGGTGAGATATCATCAGTATGCTGACGACACCCAGCTGTACATCTCCACCCCAGACCACCCCAATGATGCCCTTGAAGTGATGTCCCGGTGCCTGGAGGCCGTGCGGATCTGGATGGGGAAGAACAGGCTCAGACTCAATCCATCCAAGACCGAGTGGCTGTGGTTTCCGACGTCCCGATATAGTCAGCTGGTACCATCGCTGACTATTGGGGGTGAATAATTGGCCCCCACAGAGAGGGCACGCAATTTGGGCATCCTCCTGGATTCACGGCTGTCCTTAGAAGAGCATCTGACGGCTGTGACTGGGAGGATTTTTCATCAGGTTCGCCTGATTCGCCAGTTGCGCCCCTTTCTGGATTGGGACTCCTTACTCACGGTCACTCATGCCCTTGTTACCTCCCGCCTGGACTACTGTAATGCTCTCTACATGGGGCTCCCCTTGAGGAGCACCCGGAGGCTCCAACTGGCGCAGAGTGCAGCCGCGTGGATGGTGATGGGAGCGACGTGGCGCTCTCATGTGACACCGCTCTTGCGCGAGCTGCACTGGCTCCTGGTGGTCTTCCGGGTGCACTTCAAGGTGTTGGTTACCACCTTGAAAGCGCTCCATGGCTTAGGACCCGGGTACTTACGGGACCGCCTACTACCTCCAATAGCTTCCCACTGACCGGTACGCTCCCATAGAGAGGGGCTCCTCTGGGTGCCGTCGGCCAAACAATGTTGACTGGCGGCCCCCAGGGGGAGAGCCTTTTCTGTGGGGGCACCCACTATCTGGAACGACCTCCCCCCAGAGATTCGGCGGATCCCGGATCTTCGTGCTTTCCGCCGTGAGTTAAAAACTTTCTTGTTCCATCAGGTGGGCCTGGCATAATCTCTCCCCTTTTTGTAAGAAAATTTTAAATTTTAATTTTATAATCCAAATTTTTAGATTCGGGATTTATATATTTTAAAAAACGGGTTTTGAATTGTTGGGGCAATTATTTAATTCGGTTTTAATTGGTTTTTTAAATTTTGTATCTATGTCTTTTATCTTTGCCTGTTCACCGCCCTGAGTCCCCTCGGGGAGAAGGGTGGTATATAAATCTAATAAAAAGTAAAAAGTAAAGTAAAAGTAATCAGACTCTCCACTGCAAAATGGCAAATATTGTGACAATCCTTGGTTTTATAGACAGAATTGTCACTGCATTCTTGTATTTCCCAGCTAAGCTCTCATATTTGGACTAATAGACTTACTGTAGTTTGCTAAGTCCTTATCAGTATCTAACTACTGCGCATCCTCTGCATTCCTTTCTAGCCTTCCTTCATCCTCCTTTGTTCTCCTGCCAACAGGTCCGTCAGGAACGCTGCCAAGATGTAGCTAATTAGGTAGCAAGAATTTTATATTTTTACTTTTACAATAAAAATGAGTTTTCTTAGAAATACTTCTTCGGGTTTTATTTTCTTAAAGTATACTTTCAAGGAGAGCCACGGTCCAAACCTGTAAACCAGGGTGTGATTATTCCAGAGCCAGGATGGGATCAATCAACTCCCTGACACCTAGTAGCAGTTGGACGGTTCGAAGTTATGGCTTTTTCCTTGTTTGTTACTTCTGATAAGACCTCTAGGCTAGTTAGCTAGAATGATTAATTTGCGACTGCGGAACGCTAATTAATTATCTACTAACGTGCCGAAGAAGAAAAAAGGCAAAATGAAACAAAGATCATTCCTCATAAGTGATGTGATTGATCTTTCCAAAGAAGAGGAGGCAGAAAGGAGGTTTTCAAGCTTTCGGCTGCTTGCCTCGGCAACCCGACTAGGAGAAACAGCCATGGGAGGTGAAACTGATAAAATGCTCTCGCAAAGGCTTCAGCAACAAGAATATAGTACAGCTGCTTTTGAAGATAATGAACTACGACTGAGGTCAGTTATTCTTTCTTCTAATTATGCATGCTCCTACACAATTCCTGCAGAAGCCCAAAGATTTGAAACGCTTGGTGCAAGGCCAAAGTTTTCACAAACTGCGGAGAACTTTTCCTTCCACACAGAGAGAGAAAAGATTTGTTATTCTCCTCAAAGCTCTAAGCAAGCTATTAAAAGTTATCATGATCTGACACTTCCGGGTTGAGTTATGATCGTCGCTTGACGGTCCCTTTAAGACCGCCCGTTGCCTGTTAAAGAGCCATTTTTTCAGCTCGAAAAACCCCGAATCCATTAGGATTCAGGAGAAAAACTAGTGCTGCACAGGTAGAGCCCCTGTGAGACCCCCGGAATGCTTTTCTTGCTTCTGGGGAGGCAACAGGGTGTGCTCCCTTTTCAAAGCGCAGAAGTTCCGGACGAAGGGGAAACGCTGCTACAATTGCAGAGCAAGATGTTGTACTCAGCATTAAAAGAAAAAAGAATAAATAGCAGGGTGGAACGGATCCTCTACAAATGCAAGTATATATCTGCTAGCCCTGCGAATCAATTTTAAAGAATTTTGAACAAGTTGAACCTGAGAAAGTTTAAGACAAAGGGGGGGAAAATGGCGCTTGCTTTCAGCGGAAAGAACAGCTGAAAGCGAAAGTAGTTTGCTTACAAAGTAACAGACTTGATTGGAAGATAGAATACAAAGTATTTTGGACTTATTGGTTTTTCTTATTGACTTTATCTATTCTGGAGAAATTATTAGCAAGATTTGGAGCAATTTGTGCTGGAAAAAGAAAAAGAAATAATAAAATGTCTAAACAAATGAAGTCAGACTCTAAAGCAGCAGGGGGGGGCTCCCCCACTCATAAGCCTGAACAGCTTCCTCTACAGCAATCACAAGCTCAGACAAAGGAGGATGGCTTCCAGGATTTAAAGAACTTTATTGTGACAGAAATTAAAAGGTCTGAGCAGGACGTTAAAGGCATGGTTGCTAAATCTGAGCAGGAGATTAAAGGCATGGTTCAAGAAAAATTTGATCTTGTTAACAAAGCTATTCAAACAGTGGTGAAAGGTCTGTCTGATGTACTCCTGCAGGTTGATAAAAAAGTGGATCAACTTGCTTTAGACGTGGATGTTAAACTGAAGGAATCTGATTCTAAAATTGTTGAGGTGGACCAGAAAACTCAGAGGCTGGAGAATGAGATAACGATGATGCAATTTAGATCAATGGAATTTGCCATCAGACTTAGAGGCATAAAAGAGAACAGTAGGGAAAATCTTAGAAAGGTTTGTGCTGATGCTCTGGCAGAGTTGCTGAAGGTGGATAACTCTGATGAGATTCTTTACAAAATTGACAAAGTCTATAAAGTTAACTCTCGAGTGGCAACATATAGGCAACTGCCTAGAGATGTGGTGATATATTTTACAGACAGAAAGATAAGAAATGCCATTTTGCAAAATTTATTTGTTTCTACTGTGCAAATTGATGGATCTGAGATTGGAGTTTTTAAAGAATTACCACCCAAAATGTTAAAGGATAGAAAGGATTTTGGATTTTTGGTGGCAGAATTAAAGAAACAGCAAATACAATTTCGGTGGGATGCCCCAGTTGGCATAATATTGAGGATACAAGGAGTGAGATACCGCTTAAATACTATACCAAAAGCAGAAGATTTTTATTATAACGTTTTGAAAGCGGGTTCAACATCTCCTCGTACATCTTTGCCAACAGATAGAGAGGCTCAAGCACAGAGGGAATTTGATCAAGAGACTGAGGAACAAATAAAACAGTCACAAAAGCAAGCAATGGAGACCCAGGGAGTAGTAGGTGGTTTGTTGGTTGATCCCTTTGCACCACTTTCAATTTCCCCTTTGGAAGACACATCGAAATCTAAGAGAGAGGAGGTGTTGGATCTTGATATGGGGTCAAGTAAATTTGATGAGCAATGTATAACTAGAGCAGTTTCTAGGCAAATTCTAGAAGCACAGCAACAGGAGAAACCCAAGTTACAAAGAAGCAAGAAGGTTAAGGAAAAGGCACAAGTTGAAGTTGTGGGAGGAACAAAGCCGAAGACTACCTGTGTGCAAAAGGATCTTCAGCAACTGTTCTCAAAACTTCACAGTAGCCCAAATGACTAAATTTTTGTCTTGGAATGTGAATGGATTGAATTCTCCATCCAAAAGAAAAAAAGTATTTCATTATTTGAGACAATTTAATAATGATGTTATTTGTTTGCAAGAAACTCATATCAAGTTGCAAGATCAGAAATATTTGATGAATTCAAGATTGGGAATGTACTTTATTGCTTCAAATTTGGAAAAAAAGAATGGACTGGTGAGATATATAAATATATATAAAGCATATAAAGGAATTTTTAAAAATGAATTTAAACAAAGGCACTCCTATCGAAATTGGGATGCAGCTAAAGCATACATGAGAGGAGTACTGATACAAATGAATTTTAAACATAAACAAAATAGACAAAAAAAAAGAATAGAGTTGGAAAACGAGATAAAGAAAAAGGAGCAGCTATTGATAAAAAACCCAACAGATGGAAAATTACAAACAACTATAAAACTTTTGAAAGACCAATTTCAAATGCTCATAGCAGAACAAACAGCAACTAATTTACAATTTGCAAAACATAATACTTTTGCTAATGCTAATAAACCGGGCAGATGGTTGGCTTACACATTGAGGAAGCAATTAACTTCACAAACTATTGATAGTATTGAGTTTGGTGAGAAGGAAGTTTTCCAGCAAGAATCAATTAAAAAGGCTTTTCTGGATTATTATGTCAAGTTATATTCTAAAGACAATATACACAATAATCTTATAAATAAATATCTAGAAGAGAAAAGGATTACAAAAATCTCACTTGTACAAAAGGAAAAGTTGGATCAATTAATAACAGTTGATGAGATTAGCTATGCTATAAAACAATTGAAAACAGCCAAAGCCCCGGGAATGGATGGTCTAACTGCAATTTATTACAAAACTTTACAAGTAGAAATGATTGAGCATCTTAAAGATTTATTTTGTAATATACAGCAAGGTGGCAAAATACCTTCCTCATGGAAAGCAGCTTTTGTATCGTTAATACCGAAAGAAGAATCAGGTCCTAAAAAACCAGAAAACTTTAGGCCAATATCTCTTTTAAATACAGATTATAAAATTTTTGCAAAAGTATTAGCCAACAGATTGCTGCCAGTTATCCAAGAGGTGATTCATCATGACCAAGCAGGATTTATCGAAGGCAGGTACATGAAGGAGAATGTTAGGCAAATTATAGATTTATTGGACTATTTAGAAAAGAATAAACAGATCCCTGCAGTGCTGGGTTTTTTGGATGCGGAGAAGGCCTTTGATCGAGTGAACTGGAACTTTATAATTAAGACTTTGGAAAAAATGGGTTTGGGGAATCGGTTTATACAGATGATTGCAGCAATATATCAAGAGCAATTTGCACAACTTATTATTAATGGAAGTTTAACGATGAATTTTAATATACAAAAAGGTGCTAGACAAGATTGTCCGTTGTCCCCATTGTTATTCATTCTAACTTTAGAAGTCTTGTTGAACGCAATACGGAACTCGAACTCTGTGAATGGAATAGTTATAAGGCAAGAAGAATACAAAACTAGGGCATTTGCAGATGATCTGGTAGTTACCCTAACACGCCCGATGAAATCAATAATCCAGATGAAAGACATTATAGAAGAATATGGTATGGTATCAGGATTTAGGTTGAATCAGAAGAAAACTAAAATGATTGTTAAAAATTTGACAGAAAAACAAAAAATTGAACTTCAAAAAATGGCAGGTTTTGAAATAGTGTCAAAGGTTAAATATCTAGGGATACAAGTTGCAGTTTCAAATATAAAATTGTTTCAAAATAACTACGAGGTTTTGTGGCAAAAGATACAAAAAGATATGCAAACTTGGAAAAAACTGCAGCTATCTTTACTTGGGAGAATATCAGCGTTAAAATGAACATTTTACCTAGATTCATCTTTTTGTTTCAAATGATACCAGTGCTTAAATCTGATAATCAACTGATAGAATGGCAAAAAGGACTGAACAAGTTTGTTTGGAATGAGAAAAACCTGAGAGTTAAATTGAAAATTATGCAAGATACTCGTGAGAGGGGTGGTCTTAAACTTCCAAACCTTCGATTGTACTATGAAGCAGCAGCATTGATAGAAACAATTGATTGGTTTGGAAAAACAAAAACTGAAATATTGAATATTGAAAGTCATGATCTGGATTTAGGTTGGCATGCATATTTATTCTATGAGTACAAAGTGGACAAAGTATTTAATAGTCATATACTTAGAAGTGCCTTGATGAGAGTTTGGAAGAAACATCGACATAACTGGGATTATAAAATTCCGCTCTGGCTGGATCTTGCTGATACCATGTGGAATACAAATATTAAGTCACTCGGGGGGGTTTTATATAAAGATATACTTTTTACTGAAGGGGGTAGATGGCATTTGAAGTCATTGGAAACACTGTTGGCAGAAGGGATTACTTTAACCTGGTTGCAGTATAATCAACTACAAATGAGATGGAAAGAAGATAAAAAAACTGGTTTAATGGAGTATGAAGAAGAATTGGTTAGACAGATAAAGGAGAAAGGTCCAATGCATATTTAGAGAGTTTATAATCTTTTGTTAGAAAGGGACTCAGAATCCGAATTGGTTAAAGATTGTATGATTAAATGGGCACAGAATTTTGGTGAACAAGTTATGATGGATACTTGGGAAAAAATATGGGTTCAGAATGTTAAATTTACTCAGTCACAGAATTTACGGGAGAATTTCTACAAAATGTTTTATAGGTGGCATTTAGATCCCAAGAAACTGTCTTGTATGTACCCCAATGTTCAACCAAAACGTTGGAGATGTGACTGCTTAGATGCTACATACTATCATATATGGTGGACTTGTAAGAAAGTGAAGGCTTTTTGGATAAAAATTTGGTGGGTTATGCAAAATGTTTTGAAGAAAAAACTACAATTTTCTCCACAATTGGTTTTACTGGGTATAGTTAAGGATTTCACATTGGGGGAAATAAAATTGATTTTGTATATGGTGACAGCAGCTAGATTGTTGGTTGCCCAATATTGGAAGAAAGATGTTTTGCCTACCATTGAACAATGGACTCAGAAGATGGCTGGATTCGCAGAAATGGCGAAGATTTCAGCTTTTTTAAAAGATCATTCGCAAGAGAGTTACATACAGGAATGGAAAAAGTGGATTGATTATGTACAAAATAAATATCAAACTAGAAAATATTATATAGCTTTTAGCTGAGGAAGACTAGATCAATTTGATAATACAGAACAGCAAGCAGGGTATAGAATATGAAGGGGACGAATAATATATATTGTGTTTGGAATTACTAGAGTTTTAAATAGTGGAAGTCCGGGGGAGGTGGGGAAGGGTGGCTGGGGAGCGTTAGGTGGGAAAGGGAGGGAATTGTATTCTCTAGGTTTACTTGATTAATGTAATATAATATGTTGGGGGATGGGGGGGAAAGGGGGAAAATTTGTATTTGAAAAACTTTTTCAATTAAAAAAAAAGTTATCGTGATCTAATACAATTTTATGAACATGACCTATCCCAGGCTAAGATGGGATTTGCTTATGCTTGAGCAAGATAAGGGAGAGCCTCGTGACTTAAAAATCTCTAAAAGTGCCATTTTGGCTTCTTCTTCAGAGCCAAAGACACACACCCTGGTGGATTCTGTGTCAGGCCAATTAAAACAGAGGGCAGTGCACATGTCACATGAAATCCTCCCTGATCAAATTACAAGTGCCACGCAAGCAGACCTTCCCAAAACTATAGGTGCAGCACCATCTGCTGGTGAAAGTAATTTACTAGAGGAATGTTGATTAAGGGATGAAATGATTGATTATATGAGCAGGAAGAGTCGGGACTGCGATTTCAAATTTGAGGATATAACTGTAAGAGGAGAAAGAGTCTTAAAGATACATCAACCTCAACTTAAAATTCAAAAGTTTTTGAAAATAAAAGCAGGGGGAAGAGTAATGCCGAAAAAGAAAAAATTACTGAAGAGAAAGGATTGGAAAAAATATAGAAAGAAAGGAAGAATGGGAGATTAATTTTTTTTTTGGAGGAGGATTTTAGCAACAAATTTGAAAAGCCTATTGTCTTATTGAAGTAAAAAGGTTTAATTAAAATTGGATAGCTTTCTTAAACTTAAAATTATTGAAGTATTAAAATGGTTAATTTAAACTTTAATGAATAGTTTTGTAAAAGTTTTGGAATTTTTAAAATGTTTAATTTAAGATAATGGGATTTTTATAAGTCATATGTGATGAAATGTTTAAGTCAAACATGATTTAAGAGTAATGCTGAAGAAGTACTACTGAAGAGGAAGGATTGGGGGAAAATATAGATTTTTGAGCAGGATTTCAGTGATAAATTTGAAAAGTTTATTGCTTTATTGAAGTAAAAAGGTTTAATTAAAATTGGATAGCTTTTTCCAAATTTTTTGAAGTATTAATATTAAACTTTAATGGACAGTTTTGTAAAAGTTTTGAAATTTATATTTTGAAGGAGGTCTTATTGATGCATTAAGAGATTTTAAAATGTTCAAGTTAAGATTATGGGATTTTTAAATGTTATATGTGATGATTTTATATCTATGTTTTAAATTGGCTGTACACTGCTCCGAGTCCTTCGGGAGAAGGGCGGTATATAAATAAAATTATTATTATTATGATTATTATAAATGTTTAAGTCAGACATGATTTAACAAATGGAAAAGTGACAAGAGATATAAAGGGTAGGTTGATGAATAATTGTTAAAAGAGGAGTTAAAGAGTGATAGCGAGTTTTGAATTCTGTAGCAAGCTAGCTTATTTTAGTTTATGTTTGTTAAATGTTATACCCTGTTTTTGCTCTGGGAATCGGGGGGGGGGCCTTGGGAAAGGGGGGGTTGAAGGATGGGAGGGGATAAAATTGAAGAACAGATAAATGTATTAATAGAAAAGTATAGAAATTGGGGAAAATGTTACAATAAATGAGATGACAAAATTAAGATATGACAAATATTGTTAGAACAAGAAGATACAAAAGATATACTTAGATGATACATTGTATGATTGACTATGAACTGTATGTTTGTTTGATTATAAAAAATAAAAAAACTTTTTTTATAAATAAAAAAAATGTTTCTTTCACTTGTTCATCTTCCACTTTGAGGTTTAATAAATAGCTATATATTTTCTTTATTAACACCTAATAGTATCTGATCAAGTATTGTTGGGTCTTTATAGAAACCATATATCTTTACATCTTTTTCATATCTTGATTGTGTTTGCAAGTGTGGCCACCATGCAAGGTCCACCCCTTGATTTTGCAATTCCTGTTTAATTTTAAGTTCCTCTTTCTCATTTAAAATATCTTTATACGTTACATTTTTTTCCAAATTTACCACATTTAGATGTATCAGTGCTTCCATTGTTGAGAGCCAGACTGGTATTTTCATGTAATTTTTTGCTTTAACTTTTTCCCATACTAGGAATAGACTGTTCTTTACATAATGTCTTTGAAAGTATCTATGTATTTTACTTTTATCATACCACAGAAAGGCATGTCATCCCAATTGAAGATCATATCCCTCGAACAGTAACAATTTTCTATTTCTAAAGGATTTATCCATCCTTCATCCAAGTTAGTAGAGGTCCCAATCTGGCAGACCAAAGCCCCATTATTTTTTTATTCTTGCAACAATTTCAGTCTTACTCTCACTCCTCATCTATATATACCTGTTCTGAATTTATTGTTTCCTTGATATATAAAGCTACCCCTCTTTTCTTTTGTTGTGCTAATGAGGAGTATAGTTTCCCAATTTTTGGACATTCCAATAATTTACTGTGCTGCTTTTTAATGTGCATTTCTTGTACGCAGAGTATATCTAATTTTAATTTTTGTAATTGTGTGTAGTTTTTTCTCCTTTTCATGAGGGAATTCAATCCATTTATGTTGATTGAGGACATCTCAATTTCCTCTTCCATCTTCCTTACTTGTAAATAGGTCTTATACTCTTAGTTGTCCTTATTTGTCTCTGGTCTTTTGCTCCTTGTGGAAGGAGAGCGATCCCCATTCTTCAACCCCGGAGCTTTTGCGTTTTGGGAACCTTTAGGGATGCAAAAGCCTGGAGGTATAGGTACTAGAGAGGGAGTCCAGAGGACGGTGAAGCGAGGAGCGAGCACTCGCCACGTGAATGGACGCCTCTGTCAATCCAGTACGAATGTGTCTGACGTTTTGGAATGGCAGACCCAAGGCTGCGATGAGCCAATAAGCAGTGGGAAGAGAAGATTATTGGAACAGACGGTGTTAATATAAGGGATCTTCCGGAACACCGTAAAACTACTATAATTTTGAGAAGTGGGTTCGGTCTTTTCGGATTAAAGAACTCATAGCAAGAGATTGAGCAGTGACTGGGCGGATGGAGAATGAATCAGCAGAATAATTTCAACTGTCAAGATGACAACGAGGGGAAACAATGATACTGGTAAAGCAGAGGTTCGGACAGGAAAAGCTGGTGAGAACTGTGAGTGAACAGAAACCAGGTGAGAGAGTTGATGCCGCGGAATGGCAGAAGGGGATAAGATCGGGATTGAGAAGAAAAGAAGCAGAGAGAGCCGCCATTGCAGCGATCTAATAGAGGATGAGAACTGATTACTTGAACAGTGGAGGAAAGAGAGGATACACTACATAGCTGAACTCAGTGGTGGGATTCTATTGGTTCATTGTTAAGTAGTTAAGTAGTTAAGCAGTTCGGAGAACCAGTTGTTAAAAGAAATCTCCTTTTGTTTTTTTCCACTTTACAGGGTTAATCCTGTAAGGAATTACAACATTCGGTGTTGTTTCCTAGCCTAATCTTTATTGCTCTGCTTCACAGAAACTGCCTCTCCAGCAGTATGCCTAAACTTACTGTCACTTCTGGTTCCAGAGGTTTTTTTTTTGCTTGACTTTCTTAAAGGGGAAGGGTTGTTTTAAGCTTTTTACACCACTGTTGGGAGGAAATTCTCCCCTGTTGGAGTTCTTCCAGCCAGGGTGCAATGATCAGCACTTTGAAGAAATAATTGAATAACGAAGCAGAAGCTTTTAATTACAAGGAACCAAGATGAGTGACATTCAGCAAGGCTTCTTGGCTAGCTAGAAAGATTGACATTCAAACGTGAGTTTACATACTTTCTGACTTTTGGTCTAAAACTGGTTTTTGGTGAAGTTTAATTCTGTGCTTGGTGATGTTTAATCCTGTGTTTAGTGATGAGATAATTTTCCGTATTCAGCTTTGTTTGGAAGGAAAAATGTTAATCTCTGTTCCTGAAAAGTAGCAGCTTCGGAAATCTGACTAGTTCTGTGTCTATTTGTTCTGGTAATTGGTATAACAAGCAACAGATACTCTGTTTGCTCCTTTGCTTCATTCCGGAGAGCTTAAATGACTCTCTGCTAAAGGGTTTCACTTTATGAGCAAGAGTTGGCTGCTGATAGTTATCATTACATTTTAACTATTTTAATTCCTCAAGGTGCTCTGGCACCCTCCCTGATTTGTAACTCCAGTTTGTAGGTATTTCTAATCTAATGATTGGTATTTAGGGCAGCTTTTTGCAAGCAAAGAAGCTTTTTGTATTTTTGTACAGGTAATCCTTGATTTACAACAGTTACAATGGCACTGAAAAAAGTGATTTATGACCATTTTTCACACTTATGACCATTGCAGCAAACTGTCATTAGGGCAAAGAAGCGATGCCATATGACCACTTGGCCACACCCACCCGGTCACATGAAGCACCGCAGTTGTGAAATGAGTGACACGGTTGTTAAGAATGCTGCAATGGGTATAAATGATGACCAGTCATAAGTGCGAGGACCAGTCAAAAGTGCAAAGAACTGTCAGAAATCACTTTTTTCAGCCCTCTGGATAGTCCCTATGTGCATATGGACTACTCAGAGGGCTGAAAAAGTTATATTGAATTCCAGTATGACATGGTAACTCTCACCCAAAGTTCTGGCAACTTCAACTCCTTCTATCACTTCTCTATTAGTAAGAATTAGGTCCAATATAGTTTTTCCTCTAGTTTCCTTCTCTACCTTTTGGATGACAAAATTGTCCACTGAGTTGGTTAGGAATCTGTTCGATCTCCCACTTCCTGCAGAGTTTGTCTCCCAGCTGATATCAGGGTAGTTAAAGTCTTCCATTACTATTGTGGCATGTTTCCTGCAGACATTTGTTAATTGGTTAGCGAAGAGTTCATCTATTTCTTCTGCTTGGTTAGGTTGCCTATATTATACGCCTATAGCAATGTTATTTTTCCCCTTTTTATATTGACCCATTTAGATTCTAGGAGGTTTTTATTATTGGTTTTGTGTTTTCCCGTAGAGATATAGTGACCTTTTATATGTAAAGCAACTCCACCTCCTCTTTTGTTATGTCTGTTTCTTTTGAACAATTTGTATCCTTCAGTACATTCCAGTCATGAGTTTCATTCCACCACATTTCACTAATGGCAACTATATCATATCTGCCTTCATGTACTAATACATCAAGTTCACCCTGTTTGTTCCCTAAACTTTGAGTGTTAGTGTATAGGCAGTTCAGGCCTTTATGGGTCTTGGATATGTTTCTTATATCTCCTACTTTGTATCTGGGTTTTCCATCACTCTCTACTTCATTATATTTTTATTTTTTTATTTCTCTTTACTCCCTTCCTCCTTATGTGATTGGTTATCTAGTGATTTTTGCTTGGTTCTAAAGGCTGTGAAGATTGCCCCCCACCCCTCAATTTTAGTTTAAAGCCCTTCTGATAAAATGAGCCCATCGTTTTCTGAATATATTGTTTCCAGTTCTTGTGAGGTGCATTCCATCCCTTGCCAGTAGCCCTTCATCTAGGCAATGCAGAGCCAAGGTTCTGCTGACAACACCAGTGGTTTGTTTCTAAAATCCTTTGCTCCCTCATTGGATGTTGGGCTTTTGTTGGAAGTATACATGAAAACACCACTTGTGTTTCTAATTCTTTAACTTTCTTCCCTAGCTGTTTGTAATCTCTTGTTATTGTTTTCAGATTCATTGTTGTGTCATTGGTTCCCACTTATAGTGGCATAGCCACTAGCAAATGAATATGGACTCAACAGGCCCAAATCCTCATGGCTCTTAAAACCCCATTTTTTTCTCTTATCACTTGAACCTTTATGAATCTCTCATCAAATTCCACCATGACTTCAGCAACTTCCATCCCACCATCAATTTCATCCTTGACCTATCTATAGAAGTTCATTTCCTTGATGTCATCATAAAAGTACATAATAGGTACATTAAACATGGAATCTACAGATTGTCATGCATACCTAATGTTTCCAGCTTTCAACCAGAATACAACACCAAATCTATCATCTAGACTAGAGCTAAGTTCAATGATAAATCACTTTTATTTTTTGACAGAGCTGTTAAAGAATATCCAATAAAATAAATTTATCAACAGATAAATCAATACAGTAGAAGCAAATCAATTCTCAGGAAGAATCTATTAAAAGACAGACCACAGAAACACAACAAAACACACTACTGATTTCCACCTACAGTAAATAAACTACTCAAATTACAAGCTACTCAAATTATGAATAAACTACAACTTACACTGGCCAATGATATCGCACTTTCTCAGGTGCACAGACTGCTACCCAACCTTAAGCAGATTCTCAAAAACAACAAGAAACAATAGGACAATAATGCCAACATGGGAATCAGACCCTGCAACAAATCTAGATGTGTACTTGCACAAAAACTTATGTCTTTTAATAAAATTTGTTAGTTGGAAAAAATTCTACCAAGGAGGACTTCCGGTGACGTCACAGCAGCCGGAGCAAGCAAGGGTTTCTCTCCCGAAGCTGACAGCTCCGTTTGATGTATCTGGCGGCGGATCAAAGCCATTCCCAAGTGGGAAAAGTGAGGGGAAAGTGAGCTCAGAACATTCCAGCTCTGAAGTAGAGTACTGCAACCTACTGGAAGAAGCTGAGGAATTCCCCAGGGTCGATGCATCAAGAAGATGCCTGGAATGGCATCCCAAAGCTGTGACTACATCTAAGCAGGAAGCCAAGACATCCTGGTAATCGCATATAACTTGATTTGGTTTTGAAGAAAAATAAAAATAAAGGAACTTTGAAAGGCATTTCTACTACGAATTTCGATTTTGCTCATTGTATTTAAGCCAGAACAAAGAAGGGTGGCAAAAGGATTGTGAAGGCGAACCGAAAGAGAGAGAGTGACATTGCTTTGGATAAGATCGTAAAAAGATCGTAAAAGAGGAAAGCTGGACGTTGTTATTCTCAATAAAACAATCTCCTTGCTGTTTGTAAAATTGGGTTCTTTGAAGATCAGGTGAAGGAGAATACTGATTTGTTTAAGCTGTTTTGGACATTCACCCTGAAGCTACAAGAAGGATGCCATTTGCATGACCTGTCAATTTGGAACAAACTTCTGAATGTGAAAGTCAACTTATGTTGCTCTTTGATTGCCATCTAGTGATTAACTCTGGGATTTACTCCACAACTAGCTTGATCCTCTTTTCTCTTTGAGAAATTATTTATTGTGTTTGATCTGATAATTATTATCCATGGGTTGTTATTATTATTGAGCATTTGAGAAATATTAATGAGAATTGTTCATTATTGATTATTTACCTCTTAATTATAAAACTAAAACTATAGCTTATTTGCCTTAACTAATTGCGCTATACACTTATTATTTCGAAGATTATATCAAAGATAGATAGATAGATAGACTTGTAAAGTTATTAATTGCTTATTCACCAATTAATTGTAAAGCTACAGCTTATTTGTCCTAAGTAATTGCTCTTCACATTTATTATACTAAAGATAGATAGACTTTAAAGTTATTGATTTCAATTCATTTTCTAATTGAAGGATTGGTTAAGTAGTGTAATTATTGTTAGAGAAAACAATTTGGTTGATTAATCCATACTTTAGTAGGAAAAATATTGAGATAAAGTAGTCTTATTACTATGAAGCTGAACGATATTGACAAAAAACATGATTGATTGGAGAGATCTGTTAGGCCTATCTAAATGGCTATGACTACGACAATACTTAAGAAGAAGACACTTACATCTTCTTCCTCCCCCTCTCCGATAACAATTCCACAGATGTTAAGAAAATCAGCAGAAGATGTCTCACCCTCGGGTAAATCCCCAGCCATACCCCAAGAACTGCAAGACATTCTTAAATCTATACATGACATGGTACTTAAGAATCAAGATACGTTAGTTAATAATCAAGAAAGTACCTCTAAAGTACTTGAGGAATTAAAATCAGATGTGGCAACTTTAACAAATGAGACAAGGCAATTCCACACAAACTATTGAGGTGAAAACAGCCAAAACGGAGAATAGATTAGAAAAAATGGATTCTCACTACATTATGATCAATAAAAAGATGGAAAATGAGATAGTGCTGCTTGAGATGGACAGATCGGGGTATTTTCTACATTTCCAGAACGTGGTGGAGGAAAAGGAAGAATGTCTCAATAAAGTGATAGGAGAAATAATTGCGGGAATTTTAGGACAGGATCAACTCGACGTAATGAGGGATGTTGATGAAATTTACCGCATATACATCAATTACGCCAGGCATCATAACCTCCAAAGAGATATCCATATTCGTTTCTCTAAGAAGACAGTTCGGGAGGAAATACTACAGAAAACCAGGGACCAATCATTCACTTATAAAAGGAAGCGTATTATAGTACTACCACAACTACCAAGATGTGTGCGGGACTCTAGAAGAAAAATTGACTTTCTTACAACAAATTTAAGAAAATACGGAATTCGGTATCGCTGGTTACTGCCAGAGGGGTTATCATTTACATGGCAGAGTCAGAGGATTAGACTTGAGACCCCACAAGATGCACAGGAATTTTATGAATCTCAATTTACTCTTTTTGATCGAGAAAGTGAAGGGGAACCAGAGAGTAGGAGCGCGGAGGATATTATACAGGAGACAAGGATGGAAAGTCAGGATGAACAGAAAAAGATGACAAACGGAAAGGAAAAGGTTGGGGATGGACTTGGATTGCAAGTGGAAACTAGATCACAAAAACAGAAAGCCACAGGTAAGTGAGAATATGGAAGAGAGGCTGCACCTGTTTTCGGTGAACATTAATGGTCTAAACGCCCCAAATAAAAGAAAGAAAGTTTGGCTCAACCTACAAAAACAAAATTACGATTTAATTTGTCTACAAGAAACCCACATATGTAAAAACCAGCAGAGGGTGTTAATTTGTCCCAAACTTGGGAAACTGTATGTATCCCTGGCCGACTAGAAAAAACGAGGTATTGCGATGTATGACTGTAAAGGATTAGTGACTCAACAATTATACGCAGATGAAGAGGGAAGAATATTGTGTTTAGAGATCAAAATAGGTCTAAAACTAGCTCTACTAGTAATTATCTATGCCCCCAATATTGATTAATTTAAAAAAAAATTGTATAAGCAGATAGCTGATCTCGATTATGAAAATGTATGTAGTTTGGGAGATTTTAATGCAATCTCCGACGTAGGTAAGGATTATGAACCAGGAAGGGGATCCCCAAAATATGCAAAAGGACATAGAAAAACACTACCAAAAACTTGGGACAAATTGGCAAATGAAGTAGGACTGTCAGATGTATGGCGAGATCTACATTCTAAAGAAAAACAATACGCTTACTTCTCCCCCAGGCATCGGTCGTGGTCACGGATTGACATGTTTTGGTCAACATCAGAGATTAAAGAAATGATTAAAGAATTGGAGATAGGTACAAATATATGGGCAGACCACCATCCTATAATAATCAAATGGGCAGGGGTTAAAAAAAAAAAGACTGAGATGGTCCATGAGAGCTGAATTAATGAAGGATGAGGATTTTGTTAATATGATAAAAATGGAACTACATTTTTTTTTATGGAAAACAAAAGAGAGGACACTTCTTTACAAAATACTTGTGACACTGCTAAGGCCATAGTGCAAGGATTGGCAATAAAATACTCAGCCCGCAAGTGGAAAGAAAAAAGGTCAAAGAGGGTGGAGCTAATATTAGCGTTAGAAAAAGCAGAAGAGGTGTTGCGATTAGACCCACAAAATCTTAAATCCAAAGAGAAAATAGAATTAATTAGACACGAGATATCATTAATAGACCAAAAGGAGTTGGCAGACAAAATTAGGAAAAGCAAACAAAGTGTCAGGTTACGTTGTTATCTCAAATAAATTGCATTTCCAAACAAAAAGTCTTTGATGAAATCTTTCATTTATTGAGAATAACGATCTGTCCCGGATTCCGTTGCAGCTGAAACTGACCCTCTGACCCCAAACCCTTCCCTTTCCGTTCCCCAATTCTCAGCGTCTCATTGGCCATCTTCCAAGTCACTCTCATCATCTCTGCTACTTCAACTCACAGGAATGTCCCCCCCCAACCCATCTCCTAGGGCCGTGATGGCGAACCTATGGCACGGGTGCCACAGGTGGCACGCGGAGTCATATCTGTGGGCACGTGAGCATTGCCCTAGGTCAGCTGCAGCGCACATGTACGTGCCGGCCAGCTGATTTTCAGGCCTTCTGGGCCCATCAGAAGTCGGGAAACAGGCCGTTTCCGGTCTCCAGAGGGCCTCTGGGGGGGTGGGGAAGGCAGTTTTCGCCCTCCCCAGGCTCCAAGAAAGCCTCTGGAGCCTGAGGAGGGCGAAAAACAGGTCTACTGGGCCCATCGTGCCGTCGCATGCCAAAAGCAGGGGTTGCACGGGGGGGTCATGTGTGCATGCACAGGGGGCAGGGCGCATTGAATTATGGGTGTGGGCACGCACGTGCGCAACCCCCCTGTGCTCCCCCCGCTTTTGGCACACGGCAGCAAAAAGGTTAGCCATCACTGTCCTAGGGGATATTATCTGCCAGGAAAATAAGTAGGTGAAAGTTAAGCTGCTTCTTCCTCACTCTCCTGTCAGCACTGGATCGAATGTAGTTTGGAGTGCTGACACAAAGACAATTTGAACATGTGAACAAAGCTGGAAAATGGTTAAGTTATAGACTAAACAAAGAGGCAGAAGCAAGAGAAATAGAATACCTACAGGATAAAAATGGAAATTTGGCAGTTAATAGGGATCAAAAAGTAAAAATAGCTCAGGAATTTTACGGTGCCCTATATGGAGAAGAAAGATGTCAAGAAAATAAACTTGGGGAATATCTCCAGAAACTTCAACTGGAACCGATCCCAGACTCTTTTGAACACACTTTAAATAAAGAGATTACTATTGGTGAAATTGAAAGAACTATTAAGAAGCAAGCGGGGGAAAAGACCCCTGGGCCTGATGGTCTCCCAAGCGAACTATACAAAGGTATTATTGACTTGCTGAGTCCTCAACTAAAGGAGGTATTTAATGAGGCCTAAATCCTGCAGGGAAGCTTATATTTCGTTGATCTCAAAGCCCAACTCGGACCAATCACTAACTCAGAACTACAGACCAATCTCGCTCTTAAATGTCGATTATAAGATCTCTACAACAGTACTAGCAGAAAGACTCAAAATATTTCTTTCCCACTTCATCCATCAGGACCAAAATGGCTTTCTTCCTTATAGACATCTTCGAGATAACGTAAGAGTAATTTTAAATGCAATAGAGTATTATGAAAGGTATTCAGACAAAGATATGGCAAGGGTATTCATAGATGCCCAAAAGGCCTTTGATAAGGTCAACTGGAGTTTTATTACATAACAATTAAAAATTATGGAATTTGGCTCAAAATTTATAAATGCAGTTCAGGCTATATATAATGAACAGTCGGCTAGGTTGCTATTTAATGGAACAATCTCCGATGAGATTAAAATCACCAAAGGTACTAGACAGGGTTGCCCTCTCTCACCGTTATTATTTGTTTTAACTTTGGAACCACTTCTCAATATAATCAGGCAAGATAAGGATATTAGAGGCCTAAGGATTAGGGGAGAAGAATACAAGCTCCAAGCGTTCGCTGATGATCTTGTGTTCATCTTGGAAGACCCTCTAACTTCAGGTCCGATACTGCTAAGGAGAATTGAAGAATATGGAGGCTTCCGGTGGGATCGCGACATCGCCGGACGCTTCTTTTTGAAGTGCCAACCCAGGGCTCCGTAGAACCGCAAGAACAGCGACTATCAGCTGTCTTGCGGTTTGGAAACTTTCCTCCTGGTAAGAGGGGGGAAGGTGAGTAGACGGGTGGGGTAGAGCTCCCTGAGAGTGCCAGATTTTACCCATAATCTGGCGCTCGAAGATGAGAGCTCCCTGCTAAGCCTGTCAGTACTCCGGACCCTGGATGTCTCTGCTTTGCAGAGCTAGATGTCGTGCCCATCCCAGCAACCAAGTTTAAACAAATACTTTTTGAATCAAGCTGGCGGAGCATAAGCAGCATGAATAAAACAGCAAGTATTTTCTTTTTTTTTAACTACAAAGATTTACCTTCTTTAAAAGATTTTCCTTAAGCTGAAAGTGAAAGCAAGATGGCGTTTGAGTTTCAACGGGTCGTGAAGAAGTGAAAGTTAAAAATAATTATTGACAAGCCCCTGTTTGAAACGTAAAACTCTTTTTTGAAAAGTGGATGAAACAAGAAAGGAAGTAATTATAATAATTGAAGCAGTAATATAAATTACAAATAGCAAAGGCTTCTTTTTTTTCTTTTTGATACTTTTTTCCCCCTGTCCTTTTGGAAGGGAAGGAAGAAGGGGGGCAAGATGGCTGGTCTCTTTGAAAGCAAAGAAAGCAAAGAAGGGTTAATTAACCCTCAGATATGGTCTGATTTTGAGGAAGCTTGGAGCTCAATTACCTCTGCTTTATTGGAAAAAATTGATACTATATTTCAAGCTTCTCAAGCTGGAAACAATGAAATACATGGAAATACTGAGTTGCAATCTAGCAGTGGGGGATTGAATGAAGAGCTGGGAGATGGAAAAAAACAACAACAGCCTATAGTAGTTTTTTTTTCGGAGAGAAAGATGGATGCTGTGCAGAATAAGGAGCAAGAAATTTTGGAAACTGATGAGACTTTGGCTACACAAATTTTTTCTTATAAAATCCAATCTGCATTCAAAGAGCTGTTTTCAGAAGAAGTTATATTTCTGCAAAAATTTTATAATATGCAATCCCAAAAAATGCAAAATTTTA
This sequence comes from Ptyas mucosa, assembly GCA_012654045.1. NCBI lineage: Eukaryota > Metazoa > Chordata > Lepidosauria > Squamata > Colubridae > Ptyas > Ptyas mucosa. The sequence goes on along the minus strand of WNWU01013905.1, from coordinate 951,688 downwards.
CTGGAGTTAAAAAAGGCAGAGGGATCAAAGTTAAGAAAAGTGTTCGTAAAAAGGAAAAGAAGAAAGACTGGAGACGTGGAAAATAACCCTGTTTGATGAGATGATGGTCCTTAAAAAGTATTGTTTAAGTGTTTAAAGATTTTGAACTTTTGGAAGAAAACATCCAGCAGCTTAATGCTAGTTAACTAAGTGATGAGCGACGATGAGGAGGTAACCTACAGCTGTATTGGAATATTTTGAGAAGAATAAACAGATCACAGCAATGCTGGTGTGTTGGGCTGTGAAATATGCCTTGACCTGAATGATTTGGAATATTTTATTAAGGACTGTAATAAATTTGGACTTAATTGTAATTGTAGAAGTTTTATTGAATATAGTAAATTCGAGTTTTCTGTTTGATGGTAATAAATATAAGGCAAAAGGACTATGGGTCTAGGGCAATTGCAGTTGATCTGGTGGTTTCCCTAATACGTCTGATGAATTTATCAATCTAATTTTTGGCTGGATTTGATGGATACTATTTGAAATACAATTACAAAGTCACTCGGGGGTTTTTTTTATACAAAGAAGCAATTTTTATTTAGGTGGGTAGATGCAAATGAAGACATTCTATATGCTGTTGGAAGATGTGAAGCTAAGAAGATTAGCAACTGGTTTAATCTAGTATGAAGAATTTAAATGTTTGATATAGCTATTAAATGATGTTTTTAGTTGATTTCTTAATATGTATTGATAAATTAATAAGAGGTTTGATTATTGTTTTTTAGTTAGAAGATTTTTTTTTAAATTAAGTGTTTAATTATAACTGGACCTTGATGGTTTAAAAGTGGAGGACGGAAGAGTTTATATAGTATTTTATTTTAAATTTGGGGTTTTTGAATGAGGTTTTTTTTTGTTTGTTTGTTTTAAATGAAAGAAGTTATAAAATATCTTGTTAAACTGTACAGATCTAATAATTTGTTAAGTATCTATTAGTCAAATTGAGTAATGATAGGTTTGATTAGGTAATACTTAATTGTTTTATTAACTGCTGTAATTATAAATGGATACTAATTTTGTTGAATTAGATGGAATAAGAAGAAAGAAGACTTGCTTTCCTTTTATCTGTTTGTTTAATGATTATGATAAGTGAGAGATGGAGTTGAATTTAGGGGATTTAAGCTGTATTTTATATTTTGTATTTGCTCTGGGAAGTCGGGGGTGGTGGTTGGGGAGGGGGGGAGAAAATGTATGTAAAACTTTTAAAACTTTTTCAATAAAAAAAAAGAATATGGAGAAGTTGCGGGATTAAAAATTAATAAAGATAAAACTAAAATGATATCCAAAAACTTAACAGAGGATCAAAAAAATAAGGTGCAGGAAGCCATGGGACTTAAATTTACTAAGAAGGTAAAATATCTAGGGATTTGGCTGACAAACAAGTGCTCTAATATTAAAGAGAATAATTACTTCAAACTATTGGCTGATACAGTAGAGGACCTAGATAGATGGAAGAATATATAGCTTTTACTTTTGGGCGGGGTTGCTGCAATCAAAGCCCATATCCTCCCACGGTGGATTTTTCTATTTCAAACAGCTCCTGTAAATTTGGATAAAAATTTCTTTAGGAAATTGGAACAGGCAATAAGCAAATTTATCTGGCAAGGGAAAAAACTACAAATTAAGAGAAAAATGTTACAGGAACACAAAATGAGGGGGGGACTTGGGGCTCCCAAATTGGGGGTTATATTACCAAGCCTTGTCCCTTCTTTGGATAAGAGACTGTGTATCCCTTTCGAGAAAACGCATATTAATGATTGAGGGATTAGATCTTCATCAAGGCTGGCACTCAGCTTTGTGGGCACAACAAGGAAAACAATCTAAATATTTTACTAACCACTATATTAGAAGAATTTTAATAAAAATATGGGAAAAGGTGAAGAAACAAACTTATACCCAAGTTCCTAAATGGGTGGTCCTATTGAAGATGGCAACTTACCCGACCGTTTATAATATAAAAAGAAATTGGACCTATAATATCCTGATGGATGGACGAGGGAACTTAATATCAAGAAAGGAACTCCAAGTAAAAGGAATAGATATAGATTGGTGGTCATATGCCCAAATTCAAGCTAGATTCAGAAAAGACAAACAAGAATATGGTATTTACCAAACGACACAACCATTAGATAGACTCCTTCTGGGTGTTGAAACAAAATTTATATCTAAGACCTATAAACTTTTGTTATCAAGCTACACAGCTGAGGAGATAGTAAAAGATACGATGACTGCCTGGGAAGAAACTTAGGAAGACTGATGCAACTTGAAGAATGGCAGGGAATATGGAATAGATCAAAGAAATTGACATTATCAGCAGCATTTAAGGAGAACTTTTATAAAATGATCTATAAGTGGTACCTTTCACCAGATAGGATAGCTAAAATGTTCCTTGGATCGTCGGACAAATGTTGGAAGTGCAATTCAGCCAGGGGTACTTTCTTTCACCAGTGGTGGACCTGCCCTCAAATCAGGAAATTTTGGGAAAAGATCCAAAAATGGTTGAACGAGATAATAGGTGCAAGTTTCCCCCTAACTCTAGATTCTTACTTACTTAAAATCAAACTAAAACATGTGGGCAAACAAGACTGGCATTTATTCATCCATATTACAGCAGCTGTGAGAATGGCACTTGCCCAACATTGGAAAAATGTAAATACACTATCAGATCAATTTATAATAAACAAGATATTGAATTGTGCTGAATTGGACAAATTAACCTATATCTTAAGAGACAAAAAAGAATCCATCTATTACAGCAATTGGGAACACTGGTATTTATGGTTAAGGAAGAGGATAAATACAGAATAAATAACATAGTATTAAATATACTTAATTATAATGAGATAGCATTTAGTATTTAAAATAGTCAACGCTAATTGAACAAAAGGATTTACCGGGATGTAACTATGAATAAGTATTTGGGGGTTTGATATGATCCCTGGTTAGTCCATCTCTGTGGTTGTCTTTATGTGTTGTATTATATATCCATATATAACTTATATTTGTTTAAAAATTATGCTATATGTTTTTTTATCTGTAAATAATTAATAAAGAGCTTTTTTTTTTTAAAAAAAGAAAAAATTCTACCATAAAGAGGTGGGGAAAAAATTGGTAGCAAAAATCATATGCTCAAAAAAGGAAAGAGTCTCCCACAATGGAAGAATGGATTGAAAAGATAATGGAATTGGCAGTCATACACAGATAAGACGAGACTTAAAAGATCAATCCAGGGATATTTCAAGTACAAAGTCTTCTTACCAGTTGTAGTCATACACAATAAAACAGTTCTTTTTGAGTTTCAAGAAGAAACAAGTTCAATATCAAAACATTCAATACATAGTAGAAAACAACATGTAGCTATGATGAAACAGTGATCATGCAGAGAGATCAGGTAGAGAGTTAAAGCAAATAAGCAGGTAAAATGGTGTAGTATCAACCCAAGCCTGACTTCCCTTAAGTACATTGGCTACAGAGCTTAACCAATCAGGATACAGGATGATGCACTACAGTCTTAAGCAATATAATACCTTTCTGACTGCAAACATACATTGTTGGTTTATATATTGTCTGACCAACTAGTTAGACAAATAACCATTTCCTAACAGATTGGAACTAGGCAGAACCAAGTAAAATATGCTTGATTAGAATGTATAGTGTGTGTTTATTAAGAGTCTTCTCATATTGGTAAATCCAATGAGAGGGATGCAAAGGCAGGCACTTATGGGGATGTTCCCCTTATACTAGACATATATACCAAAGGACAAAAATAACCACTTCCTTAATGGCATTCTGGAGGCTTATAAAAACATGGTTATTCCAAAAGGATTTCAGAAATCATACTTACCAGCATGCTTTTCATCTTGTGCTGGCTTTAACTACAGTGTTTAAGCATTTTCCCCTAGTTTTATTAGTTTAATTCTAGTTAGAACTGTGAGTTCTCAGTTACAAACAAAGCATAAAACCTGGATAAGTTTATGAACTAGGAAACTATGGAAAATGTGGAAAATCACAGTCTCATGTAATTAAACTACATATGGAGTCTATGACTTAATGATCTAGACAGCATTTCAAAAAATTTATTGGAAACAGTGTGAAAATCAAGATGCAATGGGGAGAAAGCAATTAGATGAGAACGTCAAACAACTTTTTTGAACTTGAATAACCATCCTGCAAATAAAACATGTTTGATTTCTAAGCACTCCCTACTTGTCTCACTTCATCACAAAGCAGGATGAAAACCAGCACATAGAGAATCAGTTCCAGCATGGTAGGCTCTTTTTGGAAATCCATCAGCAGGACATAGGCAAACAGAAGGAGAAAGGCAATGTAGAACATGACAGTCCAAGAGAAGACCACAAATGGTGAAGTGAAGAACCATGCATAGTAAAAGACCATCTTTTTGCTCCTTTCTATTGGCTTCTTTCTGAATAAAGGAAGCAAAAAGTTGATACAATAAATTAATTATTCCTAAAAGAATTAAGTTGGAGAGACTGGTTTGAAAAACATCTTTAATTTAACATTAAACGTAATATTATAAAATTATTCTGAATTGATTTTTCAACCAGAATGCCAATTGTTAAAACAGATACATGATACAGCTTAGTTTCAAATTACTTGATTATTTAGGCAATGGTTTATAAAGCTAGCGTTTCAAAGGTGAATTCTCTACACCAAATTTATATAAATATTAATTATTATGAAAACCAGTAGGGATGGGGAATGGAGAGACGCAGATTCTAGTCTTCTCTCAACAACAGAAGCTCACTGGATGACTTAAAATCAGTGGTGGGATTCAATTTTTTTAACAACTGGTTCTGTGGGCGTGGCTTAGTTGAGGGTGTGGCTTGGTGTCATGTGACCGGGTGGACGTGGCTACCTGGTCTTGTGACCGGGTGGGCGTGGCTATGTGCATAGGGACTACTCAGAGGGCTGAAAAAAGTCATTTCTGAACGGTCCTCGCACTTATGACCATCCTCACATTTATGCCCGTTGAGGCATTCTTAACAACCGTGTCAGTCATTTCACCACTACTTCTCTTCACCATGGTGACAAGATAGGGCAAAAACGTAAAATGTGAGGACAGTCGTAAGTTCGAGGACTGGTCACAAGTGCGAGGACCAGTCAAAAATTACTTTTTCAGCCCTCTGAGTAGTCCATATGCACAAAAGGATACAGCAAGAGAGGGATGAAGGAGTAGGAGTAGGAGTAGGAGTGAGGTTAAGAGAGGGAGGAAGAGAGGAGGAGAAAAAGAAAGGAAGAGGAAGTAGGGAGGAGAAGAAGAGGGGGGAAGAGAAAGTAAGAAGGAAAGAAAAGAGAGAGGTGGTAGGTTGGAGGAAAGATTGCTGTACAATAAAAAAGATGAAAGGGAAGAAAGCCAAACCCAAACAAATATAAAAATATTAAGATAAAGAATGAATTGTTAAACTTTAAAGAATAAAGGAGAACAAATATGAATAAATAGCAATAATTAGAAACACACATACAAACATACAATGTATTTTCTTTGAACAGAATATTTGGCCAGTTCACAAATTTAAACAGTGTTTAGTCATTTCGATTAAATTTACAATTTCTATATTTCCTTTTTGCCATATTTATTCCTCATCTATTTTTTTAAAAAAACAATATTACCCTTCATCCTCATCTCTAATCTTAATCAAATTCAATTTTTCCCTTCTATTCTATATTATACCCCTTCCCATTGTGATCTATTTTTATATCCATCCTCACATTGGTTAATTATGTAATATTGCAGTTGTTTAATACAAATTCAACATTTTAATATAAATCAATTAGTTATATAACTATCTTTTTTGTATATTAATCAATATGAACATGAATATTCCAATTATTTCCATGCAATCCAATTTCTTACAAATCCATTAATTATATTTACCAATAATAATAAACCAAATAGTATCCCCCATATATTCCTCCAAATCACAACTTAACCATTTCTGCTTTCAATACAATATACAATTAATAGTATCTCAATTATTACAATTCCCTAGTTAAATAGAGCTTTTTTTCTTTTGTGTTTTAAAATCTTGAACTCTCCTTTTTGAACTAAATTTCCCATTGTTTAGACCTACCTTTTTTGGTGAGCAAAGAGAAAAAGAAATCTCTCTCCCTGCGTGCAGCAGAGCCTGCTTTACTTTCATTTTCCTTTTAGCTAGGGGAAAAATCACTCTTTGCAGTTAGCAAAGAGGTTGCAAAAAAAAAAAGAGTTTGCAAAAGAGCATGCACGAAACAGCTGAGAGCGAATCAGAGTCGGGAGAGTCAGGAGACAGATCTATTCAAGCCTAAGCTAAAGCTGAAAGGAGTTTTTTCCTGCTGTTTGCTTGCAAGGAGGTAACTGCTGCTAGGCACAGGGCAAAGGGTGGGGGCCACCCTCCTTGCCATTTAGCCCCCCCTGTCACCCCTTTTGCCTCTAGCGCCCCCCTGCCACCCCGCCCCCCCTAAGGCATCCCATGGCCCGCGGTACCGCCCCCTTTGGCAATCACTGGCTTAACTATTTAACTCCTTAACAACCGGTTCTACTGAAGTAGAATCCCACCACTGGGTCTACTCATTTGTTTTCTTTTGACACTGATCAGCTGTAGGGTGGCCCTTTGAAGCCCCGCGGCAGCTGCAAGGCCAATAAAATTACCAAAAAACACCGAACCGTTTGTTAAATTGCTGGCTCGCCCACCCCTCACCCAGTGGTGCGGAGGGGCGGGGCAAGGGGCGGGGCGAGCCAGCAATTTAACAAACGGTTTGGCCGAACTGCCTAGAATCGGCAGAATCCCACCACTGCTTAAAATCACAGAATCATAGAGTCTATGAAATCAGTTAGAACAATAAACCAGGAGTGGCTTGCCTTCAGAAGTTGTGGGTGTTCCATCACTGAAGGCTTTTAAAAAGAGACTGGAAGCCATTTGTCTGAAGTGGTATAGGGTCTCCTGTTTGAGCAGGGGACAGTGGTCCCTAACAATGGCCTGGCCTGGCTGGGGGTGGGAAGAGGTGAGTGGCAGGCACACCTGTGTAAACAGCTCCATTTGGGTGAGTAGTGTGCACGTGCTTGCCTTCTAATCACGCAAATGGAGTGGGAGCAGAAAGTGCTTATTAAGGCTTTGTAAAGCGGTACTAGAAAGTCACATGATTTTGATTCTATTCCTCTCTTATGCAGCCTAGGATTGCATTGGCTATTTTGATAGCTGCCGCACACTATAGGCTCATATTTAAGTGATTGTCCACTAGGACTCCAAAATCCTTCTCACAGTTACTGGCATTAAGTTTCAACCTAGTCTATACCTATACAATTGGGTTTTTTTTGCATAGATGTAAAACCTTTCTTTTATCTACACTGAATTTCATTTTGTTAGATAAGGCCAAGTCTGTCAAGATCTTTTGGGGTCTTGAGTTTATCTTCTGGGATGATGGCTATTCCTGCCAAGTTAGTGTCATCTGCAAATTTGATGAGTTTCCCTTCAATCCCTCGTCTAGATCGTTTATGAAGCATGTGAATTTTGATCACATGATCAAGGAGATACTGCAAAGGTCATAAGTGTAAAAATGGTTATTAGTCAGATTTTTCAGTGCCATGGTTACATTCACTCATATGTGGACAATGTACTTCATAATAAAAGGCTTTTTTTTTTACCTGAAGGAAATGAAGCCACATCCTATTAAAGGGAAAAGGAAAAGGCACAGAATGATCTTCCAATTTTTGGTGTCTCTGGAAATTTCCCCATACCATTGTTTGGAAAGAAAATTCTGAAAGATAGAATTATGAAATCATTTGGCCTTTATATGCCTGATCTAGTCAAATGCCCTAATTCTTCAATAGCAGTACAGTGGTATGTATATTATGCTCTGAATAGTTTCTGTAGAATTCTACTATTGAAATTAAGCAGACTTAACAGCCAAATATTTATATTTGCACATTTTGAATTATAAATTGCAAGAATAGTGAAGGGTTTTCACTATTCTGATTTTATATTGGGAACTTTTGCTCTGGCATAAACAATAGACATGAGCCCTGAATAGGATCAAGGAGCAGTAAGACAAACTCATTCACCAATGCCAGATGGAGAAATACAGTGATTACAACTTAGTTTTTTAAACACCAGTTGATTTGTATACATTTTAACTAATATAGCTTATATACAATTTAGCTTATATACAATTAAACCTACACAGATTTGCACATAAAATTATTCTCAATGTTTTTTTTCATTTAGAAAATGCATATATGTGCAATGGAAAGCATGTGTTACAAGCAATACTTTTTTCAAGGCAATTTCGGGGACAATTTCTAGAACTGAGACTCATTAGTTTTTATTGAACTTCTATTCTAGTTTATTGATTTAAATGAACTAGAGTTTGTTGAGGGAGATCAAATGGGCCTTTTTTTTCTGTTTGTTTGAGCAACTTGGAAAAGAAAACTATTCTCATGATTTGGAGAGGATGTATCTCCTCTCTGAGGATAAGAAGAACTATATGCACTACAAGTTTTTAAAAAATGTATTTAAATAAAAAATGTACATAATATAAATCCCACTGACTTCTGGTTGAGCCGCTGGCATCGCCAGACGCTTCTTCGCGAAGCACCAGCCCCAGACTCCGTAGAATCGCAAGAACAGCGAAAATCGGCTGTCTTGCGATTTGGAATCCTTTCCCCCAGGAAGAAGGGGGGAAGGAGAGCAGACGGGTGGGGTAGAGCTCCCTAAGAGCACCAGATTTTGCTAATAATCTGGTGCTCGAAGATGAGAGCTCCCCGTGAAGCCTGTCAAAACTCCGGACCTGGGATGCCTCTGACGGGGAAGTTTTTCCCTGTCAGAACTAGATGCCGCGGCCACCCCATTAAACAACTTTAAACAAATACTTCTTGAACCAAGCTGGCGGAGCACAAGTTGCACGAAGGAAACAGCAAGTATTTTTTTTCTTTTTTTTTTAACTCCAGGGATTTACTTTCTTTAAAAGATTTTTCCTAAGTGGAAAGTGAAAGCAAGATGGCGTTTGAGTTTCAACGGGGCGTGAAGAAGTGAAAGTTAAAAGTAATTATTGATAAGCCCCTGTTTGAAACGTAAAACTCCTTTTTGAAAAGTGGATGAAATAAGAAAGGCTGTAATAATAATAACTTAAGCAGCAATACAAATCAAAAGGTCTTTTTTTCCCTTTTTTCTTCTTGAAACTCTTTTTTTCTCCTTTTTCCCCCCCGTCCTTCTGGAAGGGAAGGAAGAAGGGGGGCAAGATGGCTGGTCTTTCTGAAAGCAAAGAAAGCAAAGGAGGGTTAATTAACCCTCAATGGTCTGACTTTGAGGAAGCTCTGAGTTCAATTACCTCTGCTTTATTGAAAAGAATTGATACTATATTTCAAGCTTCTCAAGCTGGAAACAATGAAATACATGGAAATACTGAGTTGCAATCTAGCAGTGGGGGTTTGAATGAAGAGCTGGGAGAGGAAAAAAAACAACAACAGATCATAGCAGATTTTACAGAAGAGAGAAAGATGAAGGCTGAGCAGGATAAGGAGCAAGAAATTTTGGAAGTTGATGAAATTTTGGCTACACGAATTTTTTTTTATAAAATTCAATCTGTATTTAAAGAGCTGTTTCCAGAAGAAGCTACATTTCTGCAAAAATTTTATAATATCCAATCCCAAAAACCGCAAAATTTTACTGGAGTTAAAAAAGGCAGAGGGATCAAAGTTAAGAAGAAAGTTCGTAAAAAGGAAAAGAAGAAAGCCTGGAGAAATGGAAAATAACCCTGCTTGATGAGATGATGGTCCTTAAAAAGTATTGTTTAAATGTTTAAAGATTTTGAATTTTTTGGGGAAAAAAAAAAGTAGACAGCAGTTTAATGCCAGTTAACCAAGTGATGAGCGACGATGAGGAGGCAATCTATAGCTGTATTGGAATATTTTGAGAAGAATAAACAGATCACAGCAATGCTAGTGTGCTGGGCTGTGAAATATGCCCTGACTTGAAGGATTTGGAATATTTTATTAAGGACTGTGATAAATCTGGATCTAACTGTAATCGCAGAAGTTTTATTGAATATAGTAAACTGGAGTTTCCTGTTTGTTGGTAATAAATATAAGGCAAAACGACTATGGATCTAGAGCAATTGCAGGTGATCTGGTGGTTTCCCTAATACGTCTGATGAATCTACTAATCTAATTCTTGACTGGATTTGATGGATATTATCACAAATATAATTATAAAGTCACTCGGGGTTTTTTTTTTTTATAAAGAAGCAATTTTTTATTTAGGTGGGTAGACGTAAATGAAGATATTTTATATGCTGTTGGAAGATGTGAAGACAAGAAGATTAGTAACTGGTTTAATCTAGTATGAAGAATTTAAATGTTTGATATAGTTATTAAATGACGTTTTATCTGTATTGATAAATTAATAAGAGGTTTGATTGTTATATTCTTTTTTTAATTAAAAAATGTATTATTATTATTATTTTTTTTATTAAGTGTTTTAACTATAACTGGACCTTGATGGTTTAAAAATGGAGGACGGAAGACTTTATATAGTATTTTATTTTAAATTTGGGGTTTTTTTGATTGAGGGTTTCTTTATTTTTCTTTGTTGTTGGGTTTTTTTTCTGTCTTAAATGAAAGAAGTTATAAAATATCTTGTTAAATCATATAGACTTAATAATTTGTTAAGTATTAATTAGTTATATTGAGTAATGACAGGTTTGATTAGGTAATACTTAATTGTTTTATTAACTGCTGTAACTATAAATGGAGATTAATTCTGTTGAATTAGATGGAATAGGAAGAAAGAAGACTTGCTTTCCTTTTATCTACTTGTTTAATGATTAGGATTATGATAAGTGTGAAATGGAGTTTAACTTAGAGAATTTGAGCTGTATTTTATCTTGTATTTGCTCTGGGAAGTCGGGGGGGGTGGTTGGGGAGGGGGGAGAAAATGTATGTAAAATTTTTAAAACTTTTTCAATAAAAAAATTTAAAAAAAATAAATCCCACCATTTTTTGTAGCACAATGATACTAGTTATTTCTGTCTTTTTCATGTGTGCTCTGATCCTTTCAGGTTCTTTTGCAATGCACTTCTCCTGGTCTTTTGATTTTTTTAACTGATTTGTAGAAGAATTCATATCAAATAAACAATTGATAATAGCTCAAAATGTTGAGTTAGGAAATGAGCAACACAACATGCCATTTTCAGCCTAAGTAAGACACACTCCCCCACACATGCTGCAAGTGAAAGCAGATTGCCTTCCTGGAAGAGAAGATGAAGAGACTAGAGATGAAGCAATTAAGAAACTACTATCTGGGTATCAGGAAAGCTGAGGAACTCTTGAATTAGATATTGGAAACACTTGCAGAGGGCAACAATTTCAAGAAGCCTTTGAGAAAACAAGAAAACCTGGAGAGGGGATAGACACATAAAGGAATGTAATAAAAGGAATCAATTGTTAAAAAGAGTTCTTTTTCCTTAAAGCTTCAAAATAGATTTCTGAATCTGAATTTCAAAATATTTTCCTAATTGATGATGTTTCTAGACTTCTGAACAAAAAGCAGCTGCAGCTATAGCAGCACTCCCCAACTTTCCCACCTCCACTGACTGGCAGTGGCAGCAGGAAGGGAGGGGATAGTTTCATGTGCGCAACCTAATCCCACATATGATCTTTGCATGCTCTCTTGTCCACCGCTTCCATGGTTCCAACAGACCACAGAGCAGTAGCAGACCAGGGATTGGGGACCCCTAAACTGTAGGGGTCTAAACTGAAGAGGAAATTTCTGACTCACTCCTAAGAGATAGATGGTAATGAATCAAGAACTAGAATGATTAGTAATTCAAGTATGACAAAAGCATAAAAACGTATAAATTAAATTAGGTGCACAAGAACATACACTGAAGTTATTTGCATATGAAAACATACTAATAATTGCTCAGTCTTCAACACAGTTGAAGTGTTGATAGAACATATAAAACAGTTCGTGTTGTAGAGTGGGAATAACGAAAGGCACAAGCAAGCTAGTGACAACAGCTCTTTAATTCAGGGTGAGACTTCAGCAAAGAAACACAGGCAACAGCCTTCCTTATATACAGTTCTGAAATAACTGTTAACCAATCCCAAACAGTTCCCAATTCAAATCTCCCACTCAAATAGATACATACATAACACCCCTCCATTGCCAGAAAACACTTAGTCTATCTATTTACATTTTTACATATAAAATCACGCAGGTGACCAGGGCATGTTCTTACTCTGGTTGACCTGCACAGTTCAGTTGTTGGTGAGGCATCGAGCCGGTCAGAGAGGCCTGTTGCCTCTCCTGGCTCTGCCAATGGAACCTCCTGGATTTCTCCTGAGGCATGGTCTTCCCTGGCAGGGAGTGTCGGTTTGATGGGGCAGTGCTGGAGCCTAGGCTTGCCAGATAAGTAATCCGGCTCACTCGGGCTTGAGGTAGCTGTGGTGGGAAAACTTTGGCAATCAGGTTCAACAATGTTTGGATATTCCGAGTCTTCACAGTCCAAACGTTTCCGCAACTGATCTATATGTCTCCTCCAAATTTTCCCTTGCCCTACATCAACTGTATATGATTTAGGACCCGTGATTCCCACAATTTTTCCGGCAACCCAAAGTGGCCCATTGGCATAATTTCTAGCGAATACTGTGGTGCCTATTTCAAATTGTCGTAGTCCTATTCCCTCCCCTTTAAACGTGTCTTGGGAGTAATTGGGGTGTAATAGGTCTAAGATACACCTAAGTTTCTGGCCCATTAAAAGTTCTGCTGGACTGCGCCCTGTGGCAGTGCATGGGGTGGCATGTTGTATTGCAAGGAACTGTCGATTCTAGCTTGCCAATCTCCGGCATCGAGCCAGGAGAGGGCTTCTTTGGTGGTTCTTACAAATCTTTCAGCAAGGCCATTAGAAGCCAGATGAAAAGGTGCTGACAAGGCATGCCTAATTCCTAACTCCGCCAAATAGCTTTCAAACTGCGTGGCCGTGAATTGGGGCCCATTGTCTGATACCAATCCGTGGGTTGCAAAGAGTTTCCTGAGGACCTTAATTACTGCTTCAGATGTGGTAGATGGCATTAGAACTATTTCTAACCACTTAGAGAAAGCGTCAACGATTATTAGAAAATTTTGTCCGTGGAAGGGTCCTGCAAAATCTATGTGAATCCTCCCCCATGGCCCTTTCGGCCTCTCCCACTCTCTGACAGGGGCTGATGGGGGATCTGGCTGGGATTCTTGACATAGCTGATACTTGCCTACCCATTCAATGACATCCTTATCAAGCTGCGGCTACCATACATAACTCCTTGCTAGACCTTTCATGCAGACTATAACAGGGTGCCCTTCATGCAAAAGTTCCAGAACCCTTTGCCGTAACCATAAGGGAATCACCACCCTATCGCCCCATGATAGACAACCCCCTTGCATAGACAATTCGTTCTTTTTGTTAAAAAAACTTGAAATTCCCCGTTGTCCACTTTGGTTGGCCACCCCCTCATGACCCAACCCATAACAGTACGTATAACAGTGTCTTTGGTAGATGCCCTAGCCACCTTGCCAGACGTATGCGGCCCCAATGAAACAACATCAAGCAATAACACAGAGGCTTCCGGTGTAGGATCTTCCAATAAGTCAGGAAGGGGCAGCGACTGAGGGCATCCGCGTGGCCCAGGGTTCCTCCGGGCCAGTGTACCAGTCGATACGAATAGGCAGCTAGGAAAATAGCCCACCTGGTCATCCGGGGGGAGAGGGCGGCTGGGGTAGGCCTGTCCCCGGCTAGGAGGCCCAACAAAGGCTGGTGGTCAGTCACAAGTTCAAAAGTCCAGCCAAACAAATACTCGTGAAATTTTTAAACTCCCGCAATAGCCGCTAAGGCTTCCCTGTCCAGCTGACTGTAGTTTCGTTCTGTGCTGGACAGGGTGCAAGAGTAATACGCAATGGGCACCTCTGACCCATTCAGTAGTCTATGGCTCAGCACAGTGCCTACTCCAAAAGGGGACGCATCACAAACGAGGACAAGCGGCAAGTTCGAATTGTACTGGATTAGGAAACTGTCCTCCAACAAGAGTCTTTTGACAGCCTTGAAGGCGGCCGCCTCTGCCTTGCCCCAAACCCATGGAACATTTTTTCCCAATAGTCTGTGTAGGGGTTCTGCTATGGTGGCTTTGTTTCTAAGGAACATCATATAAAAGTTCAAAAGTCCCAAAAACGCCTGCAGTCCAGCCTTGGAAGTTGGTGTGGGCGCGTTTTGGATAGCCCTAACTTTGGTTTCCGTGGGGTGGATGCCTGACCCATCAATTCGGTAACCCAAAAATTCCACTGAAGGAACTGCGATCATGCATTTGTTTTTCTTAACTCGCAGTCCCGCTTTCCTAAATTTTAAAAGTACTTGTCGCACTCTATCTCTAAGTTGTGATTCATTTTGGGCACTGATGAGGACATCGTCAAAATAGGGAACCACCCCCGGCAGTCCTTGTAGCAGTCGCTCCATGGTACTTTGAAATAGCCCTGGTGCTATGCTAACCCCAAACTGGAGCCTGGTGCATTTAAAAGCCCCTCTGTGAGTTACAATGGTTTGTGCTTCCGTGGTAGCATCATCGACCGGCAGCTGCTGGTACGCCTGCGCCAGGTCTAATTTCGTGAATATTTTGCCGGGCCGCAGGGAATGAAGTAAATGGTGAACCACCGGCATAGGATACATGCTCTGCTGGAGCGCCTTGTTGATTGAACGCTTATAGTTGGCGCAGATCCTTATGGATCCGTCCAACTTGACTGGCATGACAATAGGGGTCTCCCACTTAGTGTGATCTACTGGGACCAGGATCCCCTGCCTAATAAGTTTATCCAGCTCTGCGTCAATTTTGGGTTTTAAAGCAAGTAGCACCCGTCTCGGATTGAGCCTAATTGGGGCTACCTGAGGGTCTAAATTAAATGAAATAGGGGTCCCCACGTACTTGCCCAGTGCCTCTCCGAAAACATCCTGGAATTCGTGTAGGAGGCTGTCCTTGAGAGACGGTCCGCTGAGACTGTGAATGCCCGTGAACCCCATGCCAAGGGCTCGGAACCAAACGAGGCCCAGGAGACTCGGTAGCGGCTTGCTGATGATCGTCAGGGGTAGCAATTCTTGAAATTCTCCTTAGGTGATCCGGAACGTGCCCATGCCTTCCACTGGAACTCTGTTTCCTTGATAGTCGAGGAGGCGAACCCATTGTCGTGACAGCTGGCTTTTCTTGAACGTAGGGGAAAGAGTCTTTAGTGTTGTCCAGGACATGATTGCTAAAGCTGACCCGGTATTGATCTCCATTTCGCATGGTTTCCCATCAATTTCTACCCGGGTGTATACTTTTTCTTCTGCAGCTGTCCTGGCTTGGCCTATTCTTGTGCTGTAGGCTTCCTGCTTTTGATTTTTGTGCCATTTTTCAATGCCGCCATTTCTGGTTGGCTGTTTTGAACGCGTTGGCTCTGATTGGTCGTGGCAGTCACGTGGCTTGTTACCGCTTGGAAATGGAGCTCTACAGACTCTTACCAAATGTCCTTTTTTTCTCACAGTGCCTGCAAACAGCATCTCTGAATTTACAAGTCTGCCTTTCGTGAGCCCCGCCACAGCTAGAACAGTTTTCTCGGTGGCTATTTTGCCCGCTTTTTTTCCTTTCAGTGTGGAAGACGTCCTAGTCTGACTCTTCCTCGGTACTGGTCTGCACTTCTTCTTGGTATACAGGCGTTGACATTGGGGTGTCTTTTACGATTGGATGGTGTAGAGCTGTGATGGCGAACCTATGGCACGGGTGCCACAGGTGGCACGTGGAGCCATATTGGTGGGCACGCGAGCTCAGCTCCGGCACACATGCCAGTTGATTTTGGGGCCTTCTGGACCCATCAGAAGTCAGGAAACATGCTGTTTCCCGCCTCCGGAGGGCCTCGGGGGGGTGTGTGAGGAAGGCCGTGTTTGCCCTCCCCAGGCTCCTAGAAAGACTCTGGAGCCTGGGGAGAGTGAAAAATGGGCCTACCGGGCTCACGTCCCAGGGGGCACATAAAATTATGGATGTGGGCACATGTGCGTGTGACTCCTCTGCGCTCCCCCCGCTTTTGGCACGCGATGGCAAAAAGGTTAGCCATCACTGGTGCAGAGTTTCGGCAGCTTTTGTGGAAGATTCGTGTGCTCTTGCTTCATCTAGAGCGCCAGCTAGGGTCAAGTCTGGTTTTGCGAGTAGACGCCTCTGTAACTGTGTATCTCTAACACCGCAGATTAGTTGCTCTAGGAGTGCGTCTTCGAGGTCTCGGTGATCGCAGTGCGTTGTGGCTTTCCGTAGGCTCGCCATGTATACGCTGACCAGTTCTCCCTCTTTTTGTACTCGTTGCTGGAACTCGTAGCGTTGTACAAATTTTGAAGGAACCGGAGCGTAGTGAGCCCTGAGGGTGGCTTGTAGTACGTCCCAGGAGACGGTCTGGACCGGCGTTGGTTCACAGAGGGATTCGGCCATCTTGAAAATGTCGGGCCCGCAGTGGCTCAAGAAGAGAGCTCTCTTTCGGTTTGCTGAAAGACCTTGCATCTCACTGGCCTCCAAGGAACACTCGAACCTGGTCATATATGACCCCCATTTCTCCCGGGCTGGATCGAAGGGTTTTGGCAGGACATAGGCAGCCATCGCGGTATGCCTTTCCATTGTCCACTTGTCACCCTGGCTGAATCTCCAAGGTCTTTTTGTTAGCTTCTTGTGGCCTCTATCCCATCCTTGTCACCAATGTTGTAGCGCGGGAATAACGAGAGGCACAAGCAAACTAGTGACAACAGCTCTTTAATTCAGGGTGAGACTTCAGCAAAGAAACACAGGCAACAGCCTTCCTTATATACAGTTCTGAAATAACTGTTAACCAATCCCGAACAGTTCCCAATTCAAATCTCCCGCTCAAATAGATACATACATAACAGTTCGGTTCTATGTCAGACTATCAAATCAATAAAGAGAAAACTCAGATGCTGATGTGGAAGTTGAGGATGAAAAACAAATTTCACTACCCAGAGTCTCTCAGAAAGTGAGATGGCTGGTCTCTAACTTTGATAAATACATAAATAAATAAATAAATTTGTATACCCACTAGCAAGGTTTAAAATCACTGCTAAAAAGGTCAAATATTTAGCAATAGCAATAGCACTTAGACTTATATTTGGGTATGCAAAGTGCAGTTTGGAGAACCGCCTGATCCCACCACTGGCTGGCCTGGGCGCGCTCTATGTCTGCCTGCCCTGCACGAGTTCATCAAGCAGTTATCTGAGGCTGCCCTGCTGTCGCCTGTTGCCCTGCCGCAAGTGCACCCTTCCCGGCCTGCATGGTGGACTGTGGCATTGAGTGAGCCCAGAGACAGGAGAGAGAGAGGTACGAATGGATGACACTGGGCTTCCAGTGGTGGAGAGGGCAGGAAAGATAAGCAGCCAGGTTGCTGCTGCTTTTCATTAGGGCACATGTAGCAAGACGGGGCTCCTCTTGCCGTCCCTTTCCTCCCCATCGCTGGGCATGGCATGGCTTCCTGCCCCTCACTTAGCCATCGATGCAATTTGGGTGTGGCCGGTGGGGAGGGATGGGGTGGGGCGGGGCGTGGGAGGAAGGGTACCCAACTCCCGGGCCAACTGGCTTCCTCTCTGCCTTTCAGCATTGGCCATCAAAGACAAAGCTTTTGTGAACAGAAGAGCTGAGCTGCAATGGAGAAATGGGCAATGGAGCAGCCACTTGAGGGAAGGAGGCTGTTTTCTCCTGTTTCCCTGGTCCTCGTCTTTACCTCGTGCCAGCCTCTCCATTGCAGTGTAGCACCCAGGATCTGTTAGCCAAGGGCAAGCAGTTGAAGCAGGGTGTGGCGGGGAAGCTTTGTGAAAAAACGCAAGGGCTGGGAAGGCGAGTTGGCAATCTCAGCTGCCTGGCTTACAGGAGGATTGCGGGAGCCTTGCTGGATGCTTTTGTGGTACCTCCAGCAGCAATGGAAGGCAGAGACAGTGGAGGGAGGGGGAGAGACTAGACTACTAGTCTAGACTACTGTAATGCTCTCTACATGGGGCTCCCCTTGAAGAGCACCCGGAGGCTCCAACTGGTCCAAAATGCAGCCGCGCGGGTAGTGACGGGAGCAGCGTGGCGCTCCCACATAACACCGCTCCTGCGCGAGCTGCACTGGCTTCCGGTGGTCTTCCGGGTGCGCTTCAAGGTGTTGGTGATCACCTTTAAAGTGCTCCATGGCATAGGGCCTAGTTATCTCCGAGACCGCCTGCTGTCACCGATGACCTCCCATCGACCCGTGCGCTCCCACAGAGAGGGCCTCCTCAGGGTGCCATCAGCCAAACAATGTAGGCTGGTGACCCCCAGGGGGAGAGCCTTCTCTGTGGGGGCACCCACCCTCTGGAACCAGTTGCCCCCGGAGATTAGGAGAATTCATGACCTCAGTGCCTTCCGCCGTGCCCTAAAAACACATTTTTTCCAACAAGCCGGGCTGGCTTAAGAAGAAATTTTAAATTTTTAATATTTTAATTGGTCTGTGAGTTTTAAATTTTGTAGCCAAATTATATATATTTTAAATGTCTTAATATTTATATTTTATGTTTTTTATGTCTGGCTGTACACCGCCCTGAGTCCTCAGGGAGAAGGGCGGTATATAAATTGGAAATTGGAATTGGAAATTGGAGAGGCAATCCCAGCTGCCTGGATCATTGGAGCAAGATTCCATTTAAGCAAGCATCCAACGGGGAAGGTCTCATCTGCTCACCTGGTACAGTTGAAATCTGAAATCTGACTACCATTCCAATCAGCCATTCCTTTGTTTTTACTTTCACACATACACATGCCGGTACATGGGGCACCGTAGAAAGAAAATACGGTCCTAAGAAAGTGTCCTCCAATAAAGTGCCCTCTTTATAAACTGTCCCCTATAAAAGTAAAACCTTAAACATGTGCCCCATAACAGTATGTCTGCAGCAGTTCCCCTATAATAGTGTGTTATTCCTTGATGTTCTCAGCTACAGTGCTCTCATAACAATAAAGGACACATTACTAACAGTTCTTTCTTGCAGAAAAACAGCACCTCCTTCTGCTACAGTACATACAAGGATGTCAAACCAGAAAAGACTAGCACATAAAATTTCTTTTAAACTGGAAGTAGTAAAATATGCTGAGGAACATGGAAACAAAGCAGCGGAGAGACATTTTGGGCTATCTCCAGCTGAAAAAATGATAAGAGAGGAGAGGAAACAGGTGGATCAGCTGCAAAAAGTAAAAGATAAAAGTAAGCACAATTTTCGTGGGCTTGCTGCAAAGTGGCCACAGTTAGAGGTGGACATGAAAGAATGGATCACACATCACCGGAATTTCGCAGTTTCTACAAAAATGGTAATATATGAAGCAAAACACATTGCTGTAGAGAAAAGCATTCAGGATTTTACAGGATAACCATCATGGTGCTTCAGATTTATGAGGCAACATGGCCTTGCTATGTGCACCAAAACTAGAATTACACAAAAAAATGCCAAAAAAAATATGAATCTAAGTTTCTGTGTTTTCATACATTTGTAATAGATGCTAGGAAGAAAAATAATTTTGAAATTGGCCAGATTGGGAATATGGATGAAGTCCTGCTAACCTTTGATGTGCCATCTACCGTGTTTCCCCGAAAATAAGATTGGGTCTTATTTTCTTTTGACCCCCCCCAAAAATGGCTAGGGCTTCTTTTCAGGAGGGTCTTATCCCCCCCCCAATGTACAGGTATGAGGTGGGGGGGCGAGCGGCCCCTTGTGCCAGCTTCCTGAAGCAGCAGGCCATCCCACCATCCATGAAACAGCTTCTTCGCAGGTGCCACTCAGGCTGAAGCCTCTAGAAAGTGTGGCCGTTTTTGCAGCTGCAAAAGCAGCAGGAGGCCAAGCGATGCATCCTCGCTCCCTTCTTAACTAACAGTGTGACGGTCACAGCAGGCCATCCCACCATCCATGAAGCATCTGCTTTGCAGGTGCCGCTCAGGCTGCTGCCTCCAGCAAGTGTGGCTGCTTTTGCAGCCACAAAAGCAGCAGGAGGCCAAGCGATGCACCTCACGCATCACTTGGCCTCCTCGTTGCTTGCCGTGCAGACAACAGAAGGTGAAGAGGCAATGCCGGGGGGGGGAGGGGGGAGGAACATGCCCCACACGCCTTTACCTAATAGTCATACCTGCCATCCACCCAAAATAGCCTTGCGGCAGTCACTCCAACAACCCTGCCCACTGGGCTGCAAAGAGTGGGAGGCCGAGCAACCCACCTCATGCGTCTCGCTCTGTCTAAACTAACATTTGCACAAGCCATCCACATTTTTTAAAGCAGTGTTTTACTGTAGGGCAGCATGACTACTGGCAAAGGGGATGTGGCAGGCCGGCGGTTGGGGAGATACTACAGAGTATCTGAGTTGCCTGGCCTCACTGGCTCAGCTGATCCATGGGCCGCAATTAAGTGAGTGGAGAAGGGAAGGCCTGTCTCCTATGCTGGCCATGCCCACTTGTTCACTAGGGCTTATTTTTTGCGGTACGGCCATATTTTTGGGAAAACACAGTAATAAGACTGTTGATCTGAAAGATGCCAAAACCATAACTGTGAAAACCTCAGGACATGAGAAAACACATTACACAGTTGTATTGTCCTGCTGTGCCAAATTGCCACCAATGTTAATTTTCAAAAGGAAAACCTTATCAAAAGAAGTGATTCCACGAGAAATTGCTGTGCATGTTCATGAGAAAGGATGGATGGACGAAAATGGAATGAGAGTATGGGTTGAAAAAGTGTTGTCTAAATGTCCTGGAAAGCTTCTGAAAAAACCTGCTTTATTAGTGCTCAACCAGTTTAATGCACATATTAGTGAAACCACAAAAAAGACTTAAAGAAGTGAAGACTCATCTAGCTGTAATTCCTGGGGGATTACATTCAGTTGCAACCTCTTGATGTTTCCATCAACAAACCATTTAAAGTCCATATGTGAGAAGAGTGGAACAAATGGATGGCTGCTGGTAATCATGATCTGACACCTACTGGATGAATGAAGAGGCCCACTATCACTCAAGTTTGTGAATGGGTTAAAATATAATGGCACTCAAAGAAGGATGAAATTGTTGCTTGGTCATTCAAAAAATGTGGCATCAGCAATGCCTTATATGGAACATCATATATGAAGATAGTGATAGTGATAGTGATTGTGAGCAACTGAACTTCCTAAATTCTGACACTAGTGATGATGAGTTCTTGGGGTTTCCAGAAAATTAGAAGAGTGTTTGAACCTTAAAGTCTCTCCTCATTTGTTAATGACAGTGATTATGGTTCTTAATACTGCTGTTGACTTTACATGGTTGAAATATTATTCTGCTATATTTTATTAAATATATTACTACAACATTTGGTTCAGAATATTTTTTTTCTTGTTTTCCTCCTCTAAACCTAGGTGCATTTTATGGTCAGGTGCATCTTGTAGTTGGAAAAATAGGGTATTTGTTTGTTTATTTGTTTGTTTATTTATTTAATTGTTAATCCCGCCCTTTTTTTTTGCAAAATTTTTTTTAATTTTTTTTCCCAAACATAAACATAAAATATATCTTTCAAGAACGAAGTCTTGATCCGGTCATAGGTAGGTAATCTCGCTTACATTTTCATAATTTTTTTTTCACCATTACATCTTTTAGTTTCAAATAAAAACAAATATTTATAACATAAATTCTAGCATCTTAATTAAACCATTCTATTATATCAAAAATCAATCCAGTTATTTCCAAATTCTTCTCCATTACTTCTTTTAATGACAATATCAAAATACAAAAGTTTTTTCCCCCTTAAAAAAATAGTAATAATAATCTAACCTCTTAATCTAAACGTTTACCTTACTATTTTATCACCTCCTATCTTAAGTTCCAAATATATACAACATTAACTTTTATTTCCATTTATTGATCAAAATTCTTACTGCGCTTTTTAGTATTTAGACCCATCCATTCTTCAAATCTTAAATTTTTACACAAAAATCTCAAAATTTCCATTTCATTTTAGTTGTTTTCCAACATTTTCTTTTTCACCCTTTATATATATCTCCAACTATTATTTAGCTAATTTCCAACGTAATTCAGTTTGGCTGATTTCCAGCGTTTTATTCTCCCTAACTCCACCTGTTTTTTGGTTGATTTCCAACGTACTTTGTTTTGGCTGAATTTCAGCATATTCTCCTCCCTAGCTCCACAACTATTATTTGGCTGATTTTCAGCGTGTCTTGTTTTGGCTGAATTTCAGCATATTCTCTTCCATAACTTCAACTGGAGTTGGCTGATTTGGCTGATTTCCAGCATTTTGGCTGATTTCCAGCATTTTAACTCCCTCCTCCCAACAATTGTTTGGCTGATTTCCAGCATCTTTTATTTAGGCTGATTTCCAGCATATTTTCCTCCACATCTCCACCTCTTGTTTGGCTGATAACCAGCCTGTCTTATTTTAAATATTTTCTTTCTAGTATATTTATCTATTAATCAACAATTTCCAAATATACTCTTCCAGGATGTTTCCCACCTATTTCTTCATCATTCAATATATATTAAATTCAATCCCAATTACTTCCATCTGTGTATTATTATATCATCCAATTAATTATTTCATCATTAACAATTAACAATTAATCTTATTTATCTTTCTCAACTTCATTTACAATTTAAAGTTAAAACATGTTACATCAAATTTATTTTTACAGAAATATCATTTTTAACCACCTTAACTTCATATTTCTCCATAGACACCTCCTGTTTTTATTTAGATCTCATTTAAACATTTAAATATTTAAACATTTAAGCATTGCTTTTAAATTTATCAATTTTATTTCTTCATTTCCTTAACTGTCCATAATTATTCCAGTGTTTAAACAGTACTTCCATGCTTCAAACTCTGTATGTCTTTTTAGTTCTAACGTAGAATCTGTTCTCTGTAAAATCCATTAGCTTCTCCACTTTTGTTCCTGCGCCGAATCTTTTATTGCTACGCCAGTTAATTTAAGTTTTTTTAAAAAATATAATTCCATTGTTTTTCTTCTGTTCTCATTGTTTTTTAGACAGAATAGGAATCCCCAAAATCCAAAAGTTCAAAGTTATTTTTAAGATAATCCAAAGTTAATAGCTAGTCAAAATGGTTCCTTTTCAAGCAGACGGCAAGACTTTACAATCAACACTTTCACTTAGTCACAGTTTCAGTCTCCATTTTAAAGCAATTATGTAACCATCTCGCTTCATCTGACTTTTAAAGGTGTCAATCGCTTTTCTCTTTTCCACCAAAAAAGAAAGAAATCAATCTATTTCAATTTGAAGAAGGTCTTAATTTTTTAATTGTTTTTCATTAATAGTCAGTTCATTCCAATCGATCTTTACTGAAGCAAATCTCTTAATGGGTCTTTAACTCTTGTTATTTCTTTAGAAAATCTTCAAGCACCAAAGATCTCCAGCCACTGTTTCAGGGGTCTTATTAGTAGATATTTATGCTCAAAATGCTGTTTCTCGCCTGGGTCAGTGACACTCACCTGGCTTCAAAGCACATCATTCTTCTTTCCTTCTTCCTGTGCATTTCTTTTCCCAGTTTGTCCCAGCTTCGTGGCAGCCGCCATGACTGTCATCCCCCCGCCGCTGACTCAGGGTTTCCTCCAGCCTCTGAAGAACTTGTCTGTTCCTCTCAGCCACCCAAGGTGTCCCTCTCTTTCCCCTGTCCCTGCAGGACAGGTTTGGTCTGCAGACCTGTCAGCGGTGGTTCGTCAGTCGGGGTTTTCGCGGGGCTCATCAGAGCCCCACTATTTCCCCGACTGTATCGCCGCGACACCAAAACCCATTAATACCACCCTTATTACTTTATAAATAACTCAAGGTGGCAAACAAACATATAATTCTTTCCTCCTCCTATTTTCCTCACAACAGCCTTATGAGGTGGGTTGAGCTGAGAGAGAGTGATTGGCCCAAAGTCACCCAGCAAGCTTTCATGCTTAAGGTGGGACTAGAAATCACAGTTTCCTGGTTTCTAGTCTAGTGCTTTAACAAGTAGACCAGCTCTGTCTCTCTCTGTCTCTTAAATAATTGACCCAGAGAAGTAAAATTTATATAAAATCTAATAAAAGGCCAAGGATTAAATTCAGTATTTACAGGATTCAGAAGAACAAGGTAGTTTAGCAACTGAAAGGGGACTTTTAACCTAATGGTTTTGAATGGTTTCCTTCAGATCCTGCCTACTTTTCTTGCTATCACTATCTCCCAATAAAGGTTCTTTTTGAAATGCAGCCTGTTTCAAGAGTTCTGCTTTCTTGAAGGGATAGGAGAGGCAAGTCCTTATAGTCTCCTACTCAAGCAGTAGGAGACTGTACTAGAAGACATCCAAAGTCCCTTCCAACCTTGTTATTGTATGTTCTACTTATGGTTCCATTTCCATGGAAGGGACAGGTATTCTGGAGACACTGCATAGATTTATTTTTATTTATGTACATAAAGTAAACTGTTAATATGCAATATTAAGTAACTTACTGAATGTTTGAGATAAATACAGGAAAAGAGAAAAACCAGGTTTCTGCTGTCTTGCTTATTATTGAATGTCTATTTTTATGAAGACTGTAAAAATATGCTCCTAGATTAGCCACCCAAATTCTAATTGTGGTTGGATAACAGAGGATTAAAACCAATTGTGCTGTTCATGTGTTAATAAATTACATAAATGAGGGAATGGAAAATATAACCCTCGAATTTATATATGAGGTAACAAAAATCATATTGGATAGGAGAAACCAAGTGGTAGTGCATGCAGAAAGTTCTGAGTTATCTTACAGGATCACAACTATGAGTAAATTAGTGTGATGTATCTGCAAAATAAGCTAATGGAATCAAACATTGCATCTTGACACTGAGGCATTGTTCCTTTTTATTCTGTAATTTTCAAAATTGCACCCAGCCTGGGCAATGCATTTTAAGAAGGATATTGACAAATTGAGTGGGAACAGCAATCAAAATGATAAGGGGGCCTGAGAAAAAAAGTTATTAACTAAAGACACTGGGAGGAAAGAAGAGCGCAGGGAAACTTGATAGCTGTTTTCTTGCAATTCAATATTTCATGAAGTAGATGTATTCACTGTTATTCCAGAAGATAAAATAAGAAACAGTGGATTTAAATTGCAAGCAGGTACATTTAGCTAGACATTGGGAAGAATTTTCTGAGTGTAATGGAATGGGCAGGAGGTGATAGACTCTCTAGTAATATTTATGTAGAAGCACACTGGGCATGCTCTAGTAGTGGATTAATGAACAGAGCAGGAGGTTGGACTAGATAATCTCTTAGGTCCTGTCAGATCCGTGTATCTGCCATTCTTCATGGAAGAAGGGGGAGGATTTGGAGTTGTCACATTTAGTTCTTTTTCCTATATGTCCTAAGTATCCTGTTTCCTGCCTGCTCTCTTTGTATAAACTTTAACCTGATTTATAACCGTTGCCTGGTGCCAGGAATGCCTGGGGAATTCTTACACCTTGGGAAATGAAAGGGGAAGGGGGGGAACAAGTGGATTGCAAGATGACCCTGAGAAGCTTTTCTTATCTGTTTTTCAGAGAGGCTGGTACAATTCACCTTCACATCCATATGTCCCATTGAGGACATCGAAGTTGTCCTTGAAAGCTCCATGAAGCCCTGATGGTTGATTGGCGCAGGAAAGAAAGACAGCTGGGGTGAAAGAGCCAAGAGGGTGACCCTCACTCAGGGCAGCCATAAGCCCGGGTGGAAAAGGGAGCTGGAGGCCCTCTCCGATCAGGAAGAGCTGACCAAGGAACCACTGGTGGATGATTGACTGAAGCAGTACATCAACTGTATTGTGATGGAAGGCCTGGAAAATCTCAATGTTCAAGGCAAACAGGGTCACTAATGAAGGAGACCAGCAGGTGGACCAGCAGCCAAGGAAGTTTGAGCCATCACCCCAGTCATGGTTGACTAAGTAGATGACCAAGCCGGCGGAGTAGCAGCCATGCAGGTTCCTTCTGTCCCAGCCCAGGCGATCATCCTCGGCCAACCCAGGGGGCTGCAGCTAGAGAGGAAGGCCCCTCCTTTGGGGGTAAAATTTGATGGAGACCCACAAAAGTTGGAGTTTTTCCTGGCTCAAGTCCTCACCTACATGCAAGAGTACGGGTGGAATTTCCCAACCCGGGGGCATGAGTGTGAGTCCTTATCCTAGTCCTAGAAGGGGCAGCGGCCAGGTGGATGGTGAGCGTCCACAACTCCGATGCCTCAGAGCTACGAAACTTGAATCGATTCATGACAGCCCTGCGCCACTGTTTCAAAGATCCCCTAGCTGATCGCAAAGCCCGCGACTGCATCAGAGTTGTTAAGCAAGGCCACCGTCCTGTAGCTGAATACACCAAAGAATTCCAGGTCCTGGCTGGCCAAGTCCCACACTTAAAGCAACCTGATAGCCTCGGTGCCATGGAGGTTTGGGTTTGAATGGCTCCCGCTTTCCCTGGAATGGGGATCTTCTCCAAGTCCTGCTGGTGCGGTACTGGTTCTGGGTCATGTCAATCTCTGTCTCCTCTGCCATCAGGTGGTTAGGGGTGCCACAGGCCAGGCAGGCAGTGTACAGGTTGTCATTGAGTCCATCTTTGAACCAGCAGACTAGGAGCACCACACAGCAGAATGCTGGTTGAAAACCCCTGCCAGAAAGCCTGATTGCCTGTCAAAACCCAAACCCCTGAGAAAAAGAAACTACGCTGAGAAGCCAAGAAGCCGCAGAATTCTGTTCCCCTCCAAAATCAGGGGAAGGATCTCTGGCACCCTGAGAGGCTCTGAGCCAGTCTGAAAGCGATCCAGAAGACGACCCACTGGTAAGCAACTCTATCGAACCACTCACCCTACCCCTAAGACTTTATAAACCCAACCAAGGGAAAGGGGAGGAAGTAGCAGCATTGCTGAACTTGGGATGCACCTGATGTCTAATTAGCCCAACCCTGGCAGGAAGATTGGGAATTCACCTAAGGAAAATGAAAAACCCCATCGCTTTTTGCCAGCTAGATGGAACTGTAGCGGGTGGGGGGGAGTCAGCCGTTTTTGCCACAGAACCATTGCAAATGAAGCTGGGGGATAATACCGAGACCCTCATGTTCATAGTAGCCCCAGGAATGGAATGGCCACTAGTCCTAGGATAAACGTGACTGCAGAAGTGGAACCCTAAAATAAACTGGAAGAGTTTAAAATTCCAGGGGCATGTAACTTTCACAAATGTGAAAGAGGAAGGAAAGGAAAACAGGGAAATGGCAATGACCGGCCACCCTGCAAAGAATATCAGGATTTGGCTGAGGTACTTAGTGAAGAGGCGTCTAATGAACTTCCACCCCATCGCCCCACAGACTGTGCCATTGAGATCCTATCAGGGGCTAAATTTCCAAAACCGAAAATGTACTGCATGTCCCCCAGAGAACTAGATGAACTCGAAGCATTTATTGCCAAAAACCTAAAAAGGGGTTTGATCGAACCCACCCAACCAAAAATAACAGCCCTAGTGTTATTCCTTAAAAAGAAAGATGGCTCTTTACGCATCTGCATTGACTACCGAAACCTGAACATGATCAGCATGGAAAATATGTACTCACTCCTCCTCATGAAGGACATGCTGGCTCACCTCTCTAAAGGAAAAATCTTTTCAAAGCTTGATTTATGAGAGGTATACTACCGCATCAGAATTAGGGAAGGGGATGAGTGGAAGACTTCTTTTAACACCCCGCTAGGGTTCTACCAATTTAAAGTACTCCCTTTCAGATTACAAGGGGCCCCCGCTGTGTTTATGCAATTAATTAATGAAGTGCTCCATGAACATTTATACAAAGTGGTCCTGGTTTAGTTCTTGATAAACTCCAAGCTGCCAAACTCTATGCAAAACTCTCTAAATGTGGGTTCCACCAAGAAAGAATTGACTACCTGGGATATAGAATATCCCATGAGGGAATAGAGATGAAGCCACTAAAAGTAAAAGCCGTCATCGATTGGGAGCCACTCCAAACCCATAAACAACTACAAAGTTTCCATGGTTTTGCTAACTTTTACCGTCAATTCATTCCAGCCTTTGCTGAAATCGCCCTCCCCATTATGAACTTGCTAAAGACGAAATGGGGGGAGAGGGGAACCAAAACCAAGGTTTTGGAATGCCAAGCGGCATTTGAAAAACTCAAACAACTATTCTCAGCTGAACCAGTCCTAAAACACCCAGACCTAGAACAACCATTTGTCATCCAAGCAGATGCCAGTGACATGGCAGTAGGAGCAGTCCTACTTCAAAACAATGAACAGGGATAGTTGCAATCATGTGCATACACATCCAAGAAATTGACAGAAACCGAGCAAAGATGGGTCATATGGGAGAAAGATGCTTATGCAGTACGATGGGCCCTCCTCACATGGAGACAATTCTTAGAAAGGAACAAAATACCCTTTGAAGTCTCGACTGATCATAAAAACTTAGAAGCCCTGAAGACTCCATGAAAACTCTCCCCCAAACAAGTACGTTGGGCACAATACTTTAAACGTTTTAATTTTAACCTCAAATATCTCCCAGGAGAGAAAAAACCTCTTAGCTGATGCCCTGTCTGGGAAACAGCAATGCAACAGTAAAAAGACTGAAATTGTTAAACCTATGCTCCAAACACCCCAGTTAGTTGCCAAAGTAATTACCTGAGCACAAGCCAAAAAGCTTGCCGAGAATGCCATGGTCTCAAAATTTAAGGAGGCACTACTTAAGGATGACTGGTTCCAAGCACACAAAAACATTTTCTTGCTCAAAGGCGATTTAGCCTGGGTTGAAAACAAACTTTACATCCCTGCTAACCAAAGATTGAAGCTTACGAAACGATGCCAAGATTCCAAGATAGCTGGACAATTGGATTTGTGAAAATGCTACACCTAATCAAAAGGCAATTCTGTTGGCAATTCCTTAAAAAAGACATTGAAAGCTATGTGGCTAGCTGCCCCACCTGCGCAGCTGCAAAAAGACGACAAGGAAAGTCCCCAGGGCTCTTACAAACTGTAGTAGATCCTTCAGTACCTTGGAGAGAGATTTCTATGGATTTTATAGTAGAGCTGTCTGACAGCACAGGAAACACGGTTATTTGGGTTGTAATGGACCATTTTTCAAAACAGGTCCATTTCATACCCTGCCAGAAGATCCCAACAGCCAAGGCATTAGCAAAAATGTTTTTAGTCCACATTTATCACCTCCATGGAGCTCCCCAACAGATTATCTCAGACAGGGGTGTCCAATTCACCTCCAAATTTTGATGGGCTTTCTTAAATCTATTAGGCTTTACCCAGGGGCTGTCCTCTTCACACCACCCCCAAATGAATGAGGGGAGGGGGTGTAGAGAAAGCTAATGGCGTATTGGAACAATATTTAAGATGTTTTATTAACTACCAGCAGGACAATTAGACTGACCTGTTACCTTTTGCTGAAGTAGCTTACAACAACTCTGCACACAGTAGCACTGGTTTCACCCCATTTCAGGTAGCCATAGGACAAGAATTTAACCCCATGCCAGAGCTACCAGCTAAGGAATCTGACATCCCCTCCCTTGAGGAGTGGATAAACAACCTACAAACCATGTGGCCAGTGGTCAGACTAGCTCTACAAGAGGCTAGGGCAGCTTTTAAAATTCAAACTGACAAGAAACGCTGTGAACCCAAACCATTCAAGGTTGGGGACCACGTATATCTATCCACAAAGTTTCTACAATCCTTACAACTAAGAAACTGGGGCCAAAATTCATTGGCCCATTCCCCATCACCAGAATCATAAACCCTGTCACGGTAGAACTCCTCCTTCCTAAAACACTTAGGCAGGTTCATCCAGTGTCTCACTGCAGCCTACTCAAGCCAGAAATCCCTTCAAAAGTCAGAACCCCCCCCCCTTTGCCCACACATCCAACCCCCATTATGGTGGAAGGAGAACAACATTTTGAAATCAAAGCTATCCTTGACTCCCGCACTCACCACAGCTCCTCACAATATTTAGTGGCATGAAAACACCTACCATCCTCTCAGAACGAATGGGTAGCCAAAAAACATGTAAAAGCCCCCATACTGTTAAGG
This sequence comes from Ptyas mucosa, assembly GCA_012654045.1. Classification (NCBI taxonomy): domain Eukaryota; kingdom Metazoa; phylum Chordata; class Lepidosauria; order Squamata; family Colubridae; genus Ptyas; species Ptyas mucosa. The sequence goes on along the minus strand of WNWU01013905.1, from coordinate 921,565 downwards.
AAATTCCACCTGAAATACCTACACAAACCATCCTAAATCTTAATGTATTATATGTTTTATGTCTTTCTAGATGGATTTTCCATTTTACTAAGGAGGATCCGTGTATCTGCCATTCTTCATGGAAGAAGGGGAAGGATTTGGAGTTGTCATGTTTAGTTCTTTTTCCTATGTGTCCTAAGTATCCTATTTCCTGCCTGGTACTCTTTTTATAAACTTTAACCTGATTTATAACCATTGCCTGGTGCCAGGAATGCCTGGAGAATTCTCACACCTTGGGAAATGAAAGGGGAGGGGGGAAACGAGTGGATTGCAAGATGACCCTGACAAGCTCTTCTTATCTGTTTTTCAGAGAGGCTGGTACAATTCATCTTCCCACTGGCGGATTGGTCAGAATCCACATCGGACGGTGGGAAGGGGGTTCCTAATTTCCTTTATGCTGAACTGCATGCCCTGAGAGACCCCAGAACCTGCTTTGAGTTTTGACTTGCTTTCATCCCTTTCAATAAAAGGCTCCTTTTGAAATACAATGTTCTCAAGAGTTCGTACTTTCTTGGAACGGGGGAAGAAGCTGGCCCTTACAGGTCCCTTTCAAGGTTTATATTCTATAACTCTAAAAAGAAAGTTTTTCAAAATACTTTCCAAATAATTATGGACATATTTTACTAGATGTAAAGCTTCTTTTATTGACTAATTTTATTTCAATAATGAGATACTAATGCTACACATTTTCTGCAGAATGAAGTGAACCTGTTTTTGTGACAGCAAGTAGAAGCAGGGAGATATAATGGGTATTTCACTTAACCTGTTTTCTGATTATTGTTTTCCTGTTCCAAATCTCAGACATGCAGCTTTTTCAAACACATGGCTTCTCTGCATTTAAATTTGAGAAGAGAGAGAAATGACAAGTTTCTGAATTCCTAATTATTGTAATAGAAATCATTTTTCTCTATCATCAAAGAGCTATTTCAGATAAAAGTATTTTCCATGAATGAAATTAATATTGAAATGAGCAAGGGACATTATATTTACCATACAATCCTATATTTAATATATTCATAATTAAATCTTACTCAACAGTTGTAATCACAAGATTAATGGATTAATAGTCTGTTCTGTTTCAGCAAATAAAACCTGTAAATAAGTTATATGTTCTTATCTTTGCTAATTTACCTGGACTCCTGGCTGAGCAATGAATTGTTGATCCTTAGCTTCTACCGCAAGTTCTAGACAACTGTTTCCACCCCATGCTTCACAGGAATAAATAAGTAACTGTTCTGCCAGATCTTCATCACTGCTGTAACATTCCGTGAACAATTCTAGAACGATTAAAATTCAGAATAGTTAAAAAGCTGTTCTTGGTTTTTAAATTTTACTTGTTAAATGTTATAAGGAGCCTGAGTGGGTAAGAGGCTAATGCCTCCTACAAGGCAGCATTTAACATCCAGCTGCCTGCAATTACTGCAAGTTCGAATCTCACCAGGCTCAAGGTTGACTCAGCCTTCCATTCTTTCTAAGGTGGGTAAAATGAGGACCCGGTTTGTGGGGGCAATAAGCTGACTTTGTATAAAATATAGAAAAGTATGAAGACTATTGCTTAACGCATTGTAAGCTGCCCTGAGTCTCCGGAGAAGGGCGGCATATAAATAAGAATTAAAAAAAAATATGGTAACTTTTCATGGCTTCTAAAACCAGTTGTGGTTATCAACCCCTATCCCAAGGCTTCAGTGGTATGGAGACCTGACAGTTTGCAGCCCTGGCCACTGTTTAGAATCATGCCCTGATCTTGGAGAAAAGACCAAAATTCAATTCTAGAGCAACTATTTTTCCTGCAGAAAGTCCCAAGTTCAGTTTCAGAACATCCAAATAAGCATGGCTTGAGATTTGCTACTATCACTGCCACCAGAGTGTCCAGGGATGAGGGATACCCATCCCACTCCTCCGGCTGGGTACAATGTCTGTCACCCCCCTGTAACCCTCCAAGAAATGCCTCCAAGAAAGGAGAGTTCATCTAACCTGATAGGCTTCTTTTTCCCAGATACCCCATGTTGTTCAGTCTCAGTTAATTTCTTAGATGTGTATGCACAGGTCTATAATTGCCTGTGCTCATTTTCTTGCAGAAGTAGGGCCCCCACTGCCACATCACTGGCATGGGCTTGGATGACAAAAGGTTTGTCCAGGTCCTGGCACTTTAGTACTGGTTTGGCAGAAAAGAGCCATTTGAGCTTTTCAAATGCCGCCCAGCATTTCATAGTCCATTTCAGGGATTGGCTGGGTCTAGGCTTGTCTCCCCCCTTCATTTTTAGTAAGTTTGTCATGGGGAAGGCAATTTGTGCAAAAGAAGGAATAAACTGTCTGTAAAAATTGGCAAACCTTAGTTTGCCAGTTGCTTCCTGGTTTGGGACGGTGCCCACTCCAACACAGCCCGCACTTTCTCTGGGTCCATTTCAATTCCTTCATGGGAGATTCTAGAGCCCCCAAAATCAATTTTGTCCCGATGAAATTCATATTTGGATAATTTGGTGTGCAACTTAGCAGCCCGGAGCTTCTTCTTCTTTTTTAAATCAAGTTTTATTGGTCCCCCCCCCCACATTCACCCACATCTTTTGAACAGAGTATTGGCCATATCTTATCTTATACAATTTATCAAATTCAAATACATTTACTCAATTGCAATTTTTGCCACAATTTTCTTTTTCCCTTTTTTTAATCATATCTCAATATTTCTTTGCTTACTTATATAAACAACATCTTCATTCGCCCTCAAATTCTAATTTTCCTGCTTATTCATATTTATTGTCTTTTATTCTTTAACAATTCATTCTTTATCTTAATATATTTGTGTTTGTTCAGGGTTGCCTTTCTTCCATTTCATCTTTTTTATTGTACAGCAATCTTTCTCCTCCAACCTACCATCTCCCTCTTTTCTTTCTTTCCTACTTTCTCTTCCCCTCCTTTTCTTCTCTTATCTACTTCCCCACCCCTTCTCCTTCTCCTCCCATCTTTCCCCCCTCTTACCCTCTCTCCTAATCTAATTTCCCTTCCCTTCCTTCCTACTCTTCCTTCCCTCTCTCTCCTTCCTCTTCCCTTCCCCCTCTCTTCTCTTCATCTCTCTCTATTGCTGTATTCATCTTCAATTTAATATTTTCCACTATGGAATCTGTTAATAAAGAGAATGATGTTAGTGGTAGAAATTATATGTGAAAATGTTGTTAAATGAAATAGACCAGTAGGTGCAATGTGAAAGAAAGAATGATTTTGGAGAAAGCATTAAATGGAGAGAAATAAGTAACATAAGCATTAATTGAAATTATGATGGAAAACTGAAATTGAATGTAAAATTGAATGAAATTGAAATGTTAAAAAATGATTTAAGTGTTATACTTGCAAGAAGTAAAGAAGAAAAAACATATTGTTAAAAGTAAAGAAGATAAAGGATTGGAAGATTGTTTGGGTAAAGAATTAAAAGGAAAAATAGAATAAGATGAAATATACTATTTATAATTAAAAAGGTAAGAGGAATTGTGTGAAATATACTTGATAAATGAAAGAGTAGCGCAGAAGTTTTGTAGGACAGCTATAACTAGATTTATATGTTCAGCTTTTGTTTCTGACTAGATTAAATGTCATCCAAATACACCAGAACACCCTTGTATAAGTGTTCATGCAGGACCTCATTTACTAGTTGCATGAATACTGCAGGTACCCCCTGCAGGCTGAATGGGAGCACTGTAAACTGAAAGCAGCCAAGTTGAAAGCAGTCTTCCACTCATCTCCTTCTCTCATCCTAAAATGGTAGTAAGCCTCCACAAGTCCAACTTGGTGAAAATCCTCCCCCTTACCAGGTGGGCTAGCATGTCCTTCATGAGGGGAAGGGGGGGTACTTATTTTGCACACAAATGGTGTTAAGAGATCTATAATCCACACAGAGATGCAAAGACACATCTTTCTTTTCTCTAAATAAAATGGGTGGCCACCTGGGGTCTAGCTGGTTGGATAAAACCCTGAGCCAGGATTGTGTCGATGAATGCGCGGAGTTTATCTAATTCCCTAGGTGGGAAGGGGGCATGGCCAATGTCACAGCAACACGATGTGAACTTCAGGGCTCTGGAGAAGCATTGATATCCTAACAGTTTTGGGGGTCCATAGAGGATCGTAGCCATCTCATCGCTCAGATCCGGGGGGATTTGGACTCTGGGTAGATTCGGGCAGGGTGACAAGGAACAGTCTTGAGAACGTTGTTGTTGTTGTTGTTGTTATTATTATTATTTATTGAACTTTTATATCGCCCTTCTCCTAGCGGACTCAGGGTGGTGAACAGCCAAGTAAAAAACATAATACAAAAGTTAAAATCATTTTAAAATAATTTAAATACAATTTGGCCCAAAATTTAAAACATATCAATTAAAATCAAGCAATATCAAACAATTAAAACCAATAAAGGATCAGGCCAGCCCGGCTAAACTGAAAGAAGTAGATTTTTAGGGCCCGACGAAAAGTCCAGAGGTCTGGGATCACTCGTATCTCTGGGGGTAGATCATTCCATAGGGTGGGTGCCACCACAGAGAAGGCTCTCCCCCGGGGGGTCGCCAGCCGACATTTTCTGGCTGATGGCACCCTGAGGAGGCCCTCTCTGTGGGAGTGAACTGGCCGGTGGGAGGCAATTGGTGGCAGAAAGCAGTCCCATAAGTACCCCGGCCCTAAGCCATGGAGCACTTTAAAGGTGGTCACCAACACCTTGAAGCGCACCCGGAAGTCCACCGGGAGCCGATGCAGCTCGCGCAGGAGAGGCGTCACATGGAAGCGCCCCATCACTCCCATAATCCCCTGCGCAGCCGCATTCGGCACCAGTTGGAGCCTCCGGGTGCACCCCAAGGGGAGCCCTATGTAGAGAGCATTACAATAGTCCAGACTAGAAGTGACGAGTGCTTGAGTGACCATGCGTAAGGAGTCCTGATCTAGAAAGGGGTGCAACTGGCGTATCAGGCGAACCTGATAAAAAGCCCCCCTGACCACGGCTGTCGTATGCTCTTCTAAAGACAGCCGTGTGTCCAGAAGGACACCCAAGTTGCGAGCCCTTTCCGTGGCGGCCAGTGATTTGCCCCCAATAGCCAGCGATGACACCAGCTGGCTATACCGGGACGCCGGCAGCCACAGCCACTCGGTCTTGGAAGGGTTGAGTCGAAGCCTGTTTCTCCCCATCCAGACCCGCATGGCCTCCAGGCACTGGAACATCACTTCCAAGGCATCGTTGGGATGGTCTGGAGTGGAGATGTACAGCTGAGTGTCATCAGCGTACTGATGGAATTCCACCCCAAAACCACGGATGATCTCACCCAGAGGCTTTACATAAATGTTGAACAGGAGTGGCGAGAGGACTGACCCTTGTGGCATCCCACAAACAAGGCACCTCGGGGTTGACCACTGCCCCCCTGTCAACACAGATTGCAACCGGTCGAAGAGATAGGAGGAGAACCACCGCAAAACGGTGCCCCCCACTCCCAGTCCTTCCAGCCAGTACAACACGATACCATGGTCGATTATTTGTAATGTGAATCAAAAGCCACTGAGAGATCTAACAGGACCAGGATAGAGGAATAACCCCTACCCTGAGCCCTCCAGAGATCATCCACCAATGCGACCAATGCCGTTTCCGTGCTGTACTCAGGCCTGAAACCGGACTGGAGCAGATCTAAATAGACAGCTTCATCCAGGTACTGGGGAAGCTGCCATGCCACCACACTCTCGACAACCTTCGCAACAAAATGAAGGTTGGAGACTAGATGATAGTTAGCCAAAACAGCCGGATCCAGAGAAGGCTTCTTGAGGAGGGGCCTCACCACCGCCTCTTTCAAGGCGGCCGGTAAGACACCCTCACTCAAAAGACTTCCAGTGGCGCCACGAAAGCGTCGAGGACGCTCTTTTTTTTTTTAAATTTGATTTATATGCCACCCTTCTCCGGAGACTCAGGGCAGCTTACAATGCGCTAAGCAATAGCCTTCATACTTTTGTATATTTATACAAAGTCAGCTTATTGCCCCCACAAACTGGGTCCTCAATTTACCTACCTTAGAAAGGATGGAAGGCTGAGTCAACCTTGAGCCTGGTGAGATTCGAACCTGCAATAATTGCAGGCAGCTGGTGTTAATAACAGGGTACTTTAGACCACTGAACTACCAAGGCTCTTACTGACATGAGTGCCCGCTCCGTGGTTTTGTAAAAGCCCCCGAACAGCTGGCCAACGCTGTTGGGAGGCTTGAAAGTCTCTCCCCGGGCAAAGGGGAGAGTGAAGAGCAGGCAGGTGGGGGTAGAGTTCCCCAAGGCCCCCCAGAGAAAACTCTGGGGTGCGAAGTGTGGGAACTCCCCAGAAACCAGCCAAGCAGCTCCAGACCCGGAACGACTCTGCTGAAGCAGAGCAAGACGCCACGACCACCCCAGCAACTCAATTTTAAATCATCTATGGGTAATACAATTTTAAGAATTATTTGTAATGTGAATCTCAGGTGCTAGCTGAGCAGATCAGGAGAACAGTAATGAAGGCAGAAAAATCTTTAACTCCATTTGAAACAGGAAAAAAAATGGCGCCTGAGGGCGTGGATGAAATCTACTAGTGAAAGTAATTGTTAGCGTTTGTTAACATTTGTAACAGATAGAAAGGATTTTGGATTTCTGGTGGCAGAATTGAAAAAGCAGAATATACAGTTTCGATGGGATGCACCAGTCGGCATTATATTGAGGATGCAAGGAGTGAGATATCGCTTACAGCAAAAGCAGAAGATTTTTATTATAATATTTTGAAAGCAGGTTCAACACCTCCACGTACGTCTTCACCAATAGACAAGGAGGCTGAAGCACAGAGGCAGTTTGAACAGGAGACTGAAGAAAAAATAAAGCAGTCACAAAAGGAAGCAATGGAGGTCCAGGGAGCTATAGGTGGCATTGTGGTTGATCCTTTTGAATCCTTTCCAGTTTCTCCTTTAGAGGATACATTGAAATCTACAAGAAAAGTGGCATTGGATCTCGAACTGATGGCATGTAAAGCGGACGATCAACGTATAACTAGAGCAGCCTCTAAGCAAATGCAGGAAGCACAGCAACTGGAGAGAGCCAAGCCACAACGAGGAAAGAAGATTAAGGATAAGCCACAAGTTGAAGTCATGGGAGGAACAAAGCCGAAGATTACCTGTGTGGAAAAGGATCTTCAGCAAATGTTCTCAAAACTTCAGAGTAGCCCAAATGACAATTAAATTTTTGTCCTGGAATGTGAATGGATTGAACTCTCCACAAAAAAGGAAGAAAGTATTTCATTATTTGAAGCAATTTAATAATGATGTTATTTGTTTGCAAGAAACCCATATTAGAACCCAAGATCAGAAATACTTGATAAATTCAAGATTAGGAACGCAATTTATTGCCTCAAACTCGGAAAAAAAGAATGGAGTGGTGATATATATAAATAAAAGACTTTCAGCTAAAATTATAGAAGCAGATGATTCTGGAAGATATGTTGCAATTGAATTTCATACGGATAATGGTCCAACTTTGGTGGTTGGAATTTATGCTCCTAACCAGCAACAAGAAAGTTTTTATAAAATGCTTCACTCTAAAATTTTAGAATGGAATTTTACAACTATTTTAATTATGGGAGACTGGAATGGAGTAATAGAACCCAGAAAGGACAAAAAGAGTTTAGCTAAATTAGGCGCTAAGTTACCACAAGCTTTTTTTGATATGAAAGAGGATTTGGAAATGATAGATATATGGAGAGTTCATAACCCAAAAGAATTGGACTTTACTTTCTATTCGGATAGGCATAAATCCTTTTCCAGGATAGATTTTATTTTGTTAACGGTTGATTTACTTCCTAAAGTAAGGAAAACTAATTTACAATTTGCAAAACACAATACCTTTGCTAATGCCAATAAGCCGGGCAGATGGTTGGCTTATACGTTGAGGAAACAATTAACTACACGAACGATTGATAGTATTGAGCATGGTGGGAAGGAAGTTTTTCAACAAGAATTAATCAAAAAAGTTTTCTTGGATTATTATGTCAAGTTATATTCTAAAGACATTATACAGAATAAACTTATAGATAAATATCTTGAAGAAAAAAGGGTTACTAGAATTTCACTTGCTCAAAAGGAAAGAATGGATCAATTAATAACAGTTGAGGAGATCAGTTTTGCTATAAAACAATTGAAAACAGCAAAAGCTCCAGGGACGGATGGCCTAACTGCAGTTTATTACAAAACCTTACAAGCAGAAATGATTGAGCATCTTAAAGATTTATTTTGTAGTATACAGCAAGGTGGCAAAATACCTTCTTCATGGAAAGCAGCTTTTGTATCATTGATACCGAAAGAAGAATCAGGGCCTAAAAAACCAGAAAACTTTAGGCCAATATCTCTTTTAAATACAGATTATAAAATTTTTGCAAAAGTATTAGCCAACAGATTAATGCCAGCTATTCAAGAGGTGATTCATCATGACCAAGCAGGATTTATTGAAGGCAGATATACGAAGGAGAATGTGAGGCAAATCATAGATTTACTGGACTATTTAGATAAGAATAAACAGATCCCTGCAGTGCTGGTTTTTTTGGATGCGGAGAAGGCCTTTGATCGAGTGAACTGGAATTTTATAATAAAGACTTTGGAAAAAATGGACTTTGGGGATCGGTTTATACCAGGCGATTACAGCAGTTTATCAAAAGCAATCTGCACAATTTATTATTAATGGAAGTTTAACTACGAATTTTGACATACAAAAAGGTACAAGACAAGGGTGTCCACTATCTCCATTGTTATTTATTTTAACTTTAGAAGTCTTGTTGAACACAATACGGGACTCGAACTCTTTGAATGGAATAGTCATAAGGCAAGAAGATTATAGGACTAGGGCATTCGCAGATGATCTGGTTGTTACCCTAACACGGCTGATGAAATCAATAATCCAGTTGAAAGTTTATTTATTTATTTATTTATTTATTCGGCTTATATGCCGCCCTATCTCACAATGGACTCAGGGCGGCTCACAATAATAAAAACAAGCCACAATATAAAATAAAGTCTAAAAATTTAAAAGATTTAAAATTAACCCTTAAAACCCCATTATCAGTCCAGGTCAAGGGATTTAAACAACCAAGTTTTTAATTCACGGCGGAAGGTGCGAAGGTCAGGCGCTAATTGGAGTTCCAAGGGAAGTTGATTCCAGAGGGTGGGGGCACCCACCGAGAAGGCTCTACCCCTGGAGGTCACCAGCCGCCACTCTCTAGCTGACGGCACCCTGAGTAGGCCCTCTCTATGGGCGCGAACCAGGCGATGGGATATCATTGCTGGCTGTAAGTGGCCCGCCAAATATCCTGGTCCTAGGCCATGTAGGGCTTTGTAGGTCATCACCAGCACCTTGAATCTCACCCGGAGGGCAACTGGCAACCAATGCAAACCACGCAGGAGAGGTGTAACATGGGAGTATCGGGATTCTCCCATCACAACCCGCGCGGCTGCATTTTGTACCAGCTGAAGCCTCCGAGTGGTCCTCAAGGGCAGCCTCATGTAGAGAGCGTTGCAGTAGTCAATCCGTGAGGTGACCAGCACGTGAGTAACTGTGCGTAGGGCATCTCGGTCCAAGTAGGGGCGCAACTGGCGCACCAGACGTATCTGGGCAAATGCCCCCCTGGTCATGGCCGTTATCTGGTCTTCCAAGCTCAGCCGTGAGTCCAGAAGGACGCCCAAGTTGCGCACCCTATCTACAGGGGGCAAAACTTCACCCCCTATAGTCAGCGATGGCATCTCTCCACTGAACTGAGATGCCGGTACCCACAGCCACTGGGTCTTGGCTGGGTTGAGTTGCAATCTGTTTCTACCCATCCAGACCTGTACCGCTTCCAGGCACCGGGCCAGTTATTAGAAAGTTATTATAGAAGAATATGGCATGGTATCAGGATTTAGACTGAACCAGAGAAAAACTAAGATGATAACAAAGAATTTGACAATGGTTCAAAACAAGGAACTTGAAAGGATGGCAGGTTTTGAAATAGTATCAAAGGTTAAATACCTAGGAATACAAGTTGCAGATCTAAATATAAAACTATTTCAAAATAATTATGAGGTGTTGTGGCACAAGATACAAAAAGATATGCAAACTTGGAAAAAACTGCAACTGTCTTTACTTGGGAGAATTGCAGCAGTTAAGATGAACGTTTTACCCAGATTTATCTTTTTGTTCCAAATGATACCGGTGCTCAAAACTGATAAACACTTGTTAGAATGGCAAAAAGGAGTGAATAAGTTTGTCTGGAATGAGAAAAAACCGAGAGTTAAACTGAAAATTATGCAAGACATTCGTGAGAGGGATGGCCTTAAACTTCCAAACCTCTGACTGTACTATGAAGCAGCAGCATTGACACAAATAAGCGATTGGTTTGGAAAAACAAAGACTGGAGTATTAAATATAGAAAGCCACGATCTGGAATTGGGTTGGCATGCATATTTATTTTATGAGCATAAAGTGGATAAAGTATTTAATAGTCATATATTTAGAAATGCCTTAATGAGAATTTGGAAGAAGCACCAATACAAATGGGATTATAAAATACTGCTTTGGTTGGATCTTGCTGATACCATGTGGAATACAAATATTAAGTCACTCAGGGGGTTTTTATACAAAGATGTACTTTTCATGGAAGAGGGCAGATGGCGGCTGAAGACATTACAAACACTGTTGGCAGAAGGGATTGCTTTAACTTGGTTACAGTATAATCAACTATAAGTGAGATGGAAAGAAGATCAAAAAACTGGTTTAATGATGTATGAAGTAGAATTGGTTAGACAGATAAAAGAGAAAGGACCAATGCATATAAAGAGAGTTTATAATGTTTTGTTAGAAAGGGACTCAGAAAAAGAGTTGGTTAAGGATTGTATGATTAAATGGGCACAAAACTTTACAGAACCAGTTATGATGGATACCTGGGAAAAAATATGGGTTCAGAATGTTAAATTTACACAATCACAGAACTTGTGGGAGAATTTTTATAAAATGTTTTATAGGTGGCATTTAGATCCTAAGAAATTGTCATGTATGTATCCTAATGTTCAACCAAAATGTTGGAGATGTGATTGTTTAGATGCTACAAATTATCATATATGGTGGACTTGCAAGAAAGTGAAGGCTTTTTGGATAAAAAATTGGTGGGTTATGCAAAATGTTCTAAAGAAAAAATTACAATTTTCTCCACAATTGTTTCTATTGGGTATAGTTAAGGATCTTACAATGGGGAAAACAAAATTGATATTGTATATGGTGACAGCAGCTAGATTATTGGTTGTTCAATGTTGGAAGAAAGATGTTTTGCCTACTATTGATCAATGGACTCAGAAGATGGCTGGATTTGCAGAAATGGTGAAGATTTCAGCTTTTTAAAAGGATCATACTCAAGAGAAGTATTTGCAAGAATGGAAAAAGTGGATTGATTATGTACAAAATAAATACCAAACTAGAAAATATCACATAGCTTTCAGCTGAGGGAGACTAGATGTATATGGTAACGCTGAACAGAATGCAGGGGGTAGAATATGAAGGAGATGAGTAATATGTACTGTGTTTGGGATTACTAGGGTTTTATATAGTAGAAGTCAGAGGGGTTGGGGGGGCAGAGGGGTGGTTGGAGAGGGTTGGGGAGGGGGGGAAACGGGGGAACTGTATTTTTGGGCTTAACTTGAGTTTTGAAATATATATTATCTGGGGGTGAGGGGGGGGAAATGGGGGAAAAATTTGTATTTGAAAAACTTTTTCAATAAAAAAAAACATTTGTAACAGAGACAGAGCTACCGGATTACACCGTAAAGTGGAAGTGGAATGGAAAAGAACCGGGTACTGACTTTAAATAAGTTAGATGCCTAGATTGTGTGGTTAATATATGGATTTTGTCTGACAGCTGAATAAGTATAAGTTGAAATATGGCTGACATTAGACCTGCAGGATTATTGCCTGGTGAATCAGCAAATTCCCAAGTTGTGACTGCAAAAGTTTTTCAAGAACTTTTAGACTCTTTTACCTCTAATATTTCGGCTTCAATTGAAAAAACTTTTCAAAAAAATAATTGGAGGAATAATAATGATTTGCTGGTTGAAAAACAAAATGAAATTAATCAGAAGAGTTTGGAGAGAGAAATGCAGGTTGTCGGGACTGAACTGCAGGAAGGAACAATGGAAGAGGTTTTGGCAGACATTTCCACCCAGCCTACAGAAGAGTTAGAATTGGATCTATCACTACAAGTGGATAAACTATTTGGCAACAATTGGTGGTTTTATAAACAAAGGAATAAATTGCTGGATTATACAAGCAAGAAAGGATGAAATGGGGGTTTTAAGCCCAAGCCAAAGAAAAAGATTATAAAAAGAAAGTGAGTTTTCATGATACATCAACCTCAAATCAAGCCTAAGAAATTTTCAAAAATAAAAGGAGGGGCAGGAGGAATGCTGAAAGAATTATGGAAAAAGAAAGATTGGAAAAAATACAAGAAAAAGAAGAAAAAGTTTAATTAAACTGGCAGTTTTTAAAGGTTACTCTAAAGCAAGGATATTTTATATACAAAAATGATAATTCTTTAAATGTTATGAAGGTACCATAATGATTAAATAAAAACTTGAAGGATACTCTCCGGAAAGTTTTGAATTTATATTTGTAGAAATGATTTAAGAAGTTTTACTGATGATTTCAAAAGGTATATGAGATAAAAAGTTTAAGGTTTTTAAAATGTTTAACTCTAATAAGTAAAAAGGATGGATAATAATTTTAGTTTTATTATAGAAATGTTGAAAATGAACAGTGTTTGAGATTGTGGAAAGGATATTTGTCCTTAATTTAATTGATTTAGAATTTGTAAAAGGGAGGTTGATGAATTTGAATAAGGGGAGTTAAAGAGTGTATGGGAAATTTTGAATCTTATAGTATGTTAGTATATTTTAGCATATGTTTGTCATTGCAATACCCTGTTTCTGCTCTGGGAGGTCTAGGGTGGGGGGGGGAGGGTTGGATGGGTTGGGGATAAAAATTTGGATACAAAAGTGTGTTAAAGGAGAAAGGAGAGGGGGGTAAAAGAGGGGGGAATGTGAAATGTTACTAAACTGTAAGAAAATGAAGAAACAAATGATTGCAATTGTAATGTATTATTTTTAATAAGAAAAGGGGGGGAGAAAATGTATTCTTATAAAACTTTTTAATAAAAAAAAAAGACACCCTTACTCAAAGAAGCGTTGATAATCCTCTGGAGCCAGCCTCGTGTAACCTCCCGAGAAGCCAGCACCAATCAGGAGGGACACGGGTCCAATAAATATGTGGTCGCATTCAGCCGTCCCAAGCTCCTGTCCACATCCTCGGGAGCCACAGGATCGAACTCCTCCCAGATAACACTCTCAAGACCTGCCTCAGTCATCCCATCTGAACTAACCCTGTCAGCAGCCAAGTCTTCCCGAATCTGAGTGATCTTATCATACAGATACTGTACAAAGTCCTCAGCTCGGCCCTGCAAGGGGTCATCCCGTGCTCCCAGGTGGAGGAGGGAGTGGGTCACCCTAAAAAGGGCGGCTGGGTGATTCTCTGATAACATGATAAGAGCGGCAAAATAGTTAGATTTCGCCGTTTTTATCGCTACTAGGTAGGTCTTAATATGAGACCTTACTAGTGTCAGGTCAGATTCAGATCGGCTGGCCCTCCAACCGCTCTCTAGGTGCCTTTTCCAGCGCTTTATCTCCCTCAGCTCCTCGGTAAACCAAGGAGCTAAGTGAGTTCGGTGCCGGGTCAGAGGTCGCAAAGGCACGACATGGTCCAAAGCACTGGCGGCCGCACTGTCCCAGGCAGCCACTAGGTCTTCAGCCGAGTCGTGAGCCAGAGTCTCAGGAAATGGCCCAAGCTCCATCTGGAACCTATCAGGATCCGTCAGGCGCCTGGGGCAGAACCACCTGGTCAGTTCCGCCTCCCTGCGATGGGGTGTGGCGGTCAGAAGGAGCGAGTGGTCAGACCATGACAAGGGTCCAATACCTATATCCCCTATATCAAGGCCACTCAGCCACTGACCAGAGATAAAAACTAAGTCCAGAGTGTGTCCACCCATGTGAGTAGGGCCGTGAATTACTTGAGTCAGGTCCATGGCCGTCATGGAAGTCATGAACTCCTGAGCTACCTCAGACATTTCGCCGACAGATGGCAGGTTAAAATCCCCCATGACCAGAAGTCTGGGGGGTATCAACTGCTATTTCAGCTATAACGATGAGAAGCTCGGGCAGGGTTGTTGCCATGTGGCAGGGAGCCAGGTACGTGACCAACAAACCCATCTGCACCCCACGACCCCACTTCACAAAGAGGGACTTACATCCGGCTATCTGAGGTACAGTGGCCTCCCTCGGATCAAGACCTTCCTTTATAATAACCGCTACCCCCCGCCCCTGCCCTGAGCTCTCAGCTGATGGAATGCACGGAAGCCTGGTGGGCACATATCCACAAGGGGAACCACCCCTTCATGGCCCAACCAGGTTTCCGTAATGCCTGCCAGGTCCGCTCCCCCCTCCTGAATAAGGTCATAAATGAGGGGGGCTTTATTTACTACGGACCTGGCATTGCATAACAACAGCTGGAGACTCGGGCCCTGAGATTCTGAACAACCTGGGGAATGGGCAGAGCTAAGGGGAACGGGCAGAGCTAAGGGGAACGGGGCATGCAATCGCTCGAAGATAGCGAGTGTGTGCCCCCACCACACGATGCGGCCCCCTGCTCCTGCCATATCTGCCCCTCCTACTCAGCATATTGATTAACAATAAACTGCCCCTCCCCAGAGTCCATACCCCCTGTGGCACCATTAACTGCCAGGCCAGTTCCTTTCCCCTGTGGGTTATCCCCCAAACCCACATAACCCTCTCCCCTCCCCAAACCCCTTAAAAATCTATTTACAAATGTCCTCAAGAAATCCCTCAATCCCCTTTTTGCGACATGCCACCTCTCGGGGTCCCAAAACCCGTCATTAAGGTGGGCCTTCGATAACATAGAGGTCCAAGCCTGCAAGAGGGGGGAATATCGCAATGCAAAAAGCTTTGACCTTGAATACATCTGAGAACGCTGGGGTGGTGGTACAGATATGGCCTCAATATGGGGTCCATAATGATAGTCTTAAATGTCCAGGAAACAAGGCTAGGTTAAGCGGAAGAATCACCACTACCCTCTCACGGCAGTGGATAGGAGCCCTCATGTTCTGCCCAACTGTGGGAATATCCAGATCACCCTCTCACAGTGGTCAGCCATACTGGTCAAGGAGAATTGGAAAGTCCAAAAACCGCCCTCTCACGGTGGTTTGGCCATGCTGGCCAGGAAAGATGCACCATCCCATCAGTGGCAAAACGTAGACTAGAACCGGCTCCATCAGTCCTCCCGTTAACTGCCTTGTTTTCTGTACAGCCAGCGAGCGGGATGATAAAACAGAGCTAGATCTAAAAACTCCGGAAGGTAAAAGGGTCCATATTGATGTCAATCAGAGTGTCTTATATGGCAGATGGAAACAGGCGAGGAAGGGGAAACCTCTCCATCAAAGGCACAGTGGCTTCCCTTCCGGCTGTAAATCATTGAGTGAGGGTCACTTCCCCACTGCCTTGAAAGAGGCAGTGGTGAGTCCTCTCCTCAAGAAGCCTTCCCTGGACCCAGCAGTATTGGCCAACTACCATCCTGTCTCCAACCTTTGCTTCGTGGCGAAGGTTGTTGAGAGTGTGGTTGCGTGACAGTTTCCACAATTCCTGGAGGAAACGTCTTATCTAGATCCATTCCAGTCGGGTTTCAGGCCTGGGCACAGCATGGAAACGGCATTGGTCGCGTTAGTAGATGATCTCTGGAGAGCTAGAGACAGGGGTTGCTCCTCTGTTCTAGCTCTGTTAGATCTCTCAGCGGGTTTTGATACCATCGACCATGGTATCATGCTGCACCGGTTGGAAGAGTTGGGGATGGGGGGCACCGTGTTATGGTGGTTCTCCTCCTTTCTCTCTGACTGGTCGCAGTTTGTGTTGGCAGGGGGGCAGAGATTGATCTCGAGGCCTGTCATTTGTGGAGTGCTTCAGGGGTCAGTCCTCTCGCCCCTTTTGTTCAACATTTATGTGAAGCCGCTGGGTGAGATCATCCGTGGCTTTGGGGTGAAGTACCACCAGTACGCTGATGACACCCAGCTGTACATCTCAACCCCAGGCCACCCCAACGATGCCCTTGAAGTGATGTCTCAGTGCCTGGAGGCTGTGCAGATCTGGATGGGGAGGAACAGGCTCAAGCTCAACCCTTCCAAGACTGAGTGGCTGTGGCTCCCGGCATCCCGATATAGTCAGTTGACTCCATCGCTGACTATTGGGGGCAAGTCTTTGGCCCCCATGGAGAGGGCGCACAATCTGGGAGTCCTCCTGGATACGCAGCTGTCCTTGGAGGAACATCTGATGGCTGTAGCCAGGGGGACCTTTTGTCAGGTTCGCCTGATTCGCCAGTTGTGGCCCTTTCTTGATCGGGATTCCATGTGCACAGTCACTCATGCCCTCGTCACCTCTTGCCTGGACTACTGTAATGCTCTCTACATGGGGCTCCCCTTAAAGAACACCCGGAGGCTCCAACTGGTCCAGAATACAGCCGCGTGGGTAATTACGGGAGCTGCATGGCGCTCCCACATAACACCGCTCCTGTGCGAGCTGCACTGGCTCCCAGTGGTCTTCCAGGTGCGCTTCAAGGTTTTGGTTATCACCTTTAAAGCGCTCCATGGCATAGGACCTAGTTATCTTCGAGACTGCCTGCTGCTACCGACAACCTCCCATCGACTCGTGCACTCCCACAGAGAGGGCCTCCTCGGGGTGCCATCAGCCAAACAATGTAGGCTGGTGACCCCCAGGGGGTGGGCCTTCTCTGTGGGGGCACCCACCCTCTGGAACCAGCTGCCCCCAGAGATAAGGAGAATCCAAGACCTCGGTGCCTTCCGCCGTGCCCTTAAAACTTTCTTCTTTCAGCAAGCCGGACTGGCTTAACAAATTTTAAAAATAATTTTAAATTGGTTTGTCATTTTAAATTTTGGGCCAAACAGATATATATTCTTTTAACTGTTTTTAATGTTTGTATCGTATGTTTTTATTTGGCTGTACACTGCCCTGAGTCCCCAGGGAGAAGGGCGGTATATAAATTCGAAATAAAATAAAAATAAATAAAATAAATAAATAGGGATGGTGAAGAATGGAGGCACGGGCTTGTGCAAACAGGGAAGCCACAAATTCTCTGAAGCGCCAGCAAATAGCCTCTGACCCAACGGCTGGGAAGACAGCCATCAGGAGCTGTCTCAAAGCTGGGGCAGTCACACAAAAAGAGAGAAGAAAGCGAGGTGGATCGTCTGGGTGAGACTGAACTGTTGTCTTGAAAACAAGATTTCTTTTATTATTTTACTCCCTGGTTTTAAAAATAATTGAAGAATGGCAAAAGTGAAAAGGGGAGGGAGCGGATGGCTACCTCCCCACTTCTAGTAACAGCAACAAAAAAGCAGAGGCCATAAATAAAGACAATATTAAATAAGCATGAAAATTGATTTTAAAAAAGAAAGCAGATTGGACAGAGTGGCTTTTTGCCAAAATTAATATTAATATATGAATGAACTTTAAAATCCTGAGATTTACAATTGAAGGATTAATTGTACAAACTGGATTAACTATGCTTGTGATCAGTGGGAGTAAACTGTGCCATCTAGTGGTGCTAGAGGAATTATTAGTAAACTAACAGAATGAAAGAACAAAGAAGAAATGAAATGGAATGACCTTGGACAATGTTTTTAAATCTGGCAACAGATAATAACTGTGTTGTGACTTTGTGATTGAAAAAAAGAGGAAATAGAACCAGCTGTGTAACTTAAAAAGTCCCTAATTGTTTTCCTTCCTTTTTGAATATATAATTTTGAATATTTGGACTCTTTTTTTCTATCTGGAACTTTTTGGAACTAAATTTTTGGATATTTTTTCTCCATCAAGGGGGATTATTTTTGTATTAATGAGGATTAAATACTTTTTTATATTTTCTTTTTTCTTCTTCTATTTTTTCTATCCTTGGTAGGTATTCTTCCTTTCTTTTTCTTTTGGGATATTTCTTCTTGCCCCTTTTCTTGTTTTTTTTCAAATTTACCTGGATTAGGGTAACAAGAACCTGAAGATTTTGATTTTGACTTTGAATTTGGATTTAAATCAGAAGTGGAATTTGAGAGTCTGGTGGTGGAACAGAATGGAGGTGGGCTGATTGCAAGATTCCTATCGTGGATTATAACTATACTCAATATTTGGATTACAAATTTTGTGGTTTGAACACAAGGAACAATGAAGAAAATAACAGCACATTTATCATCACCATCAATAACAACAGCGTCCAGCTCCACTGCACAAAAGATAGTAGACACAAGAAGATAAAACCAATGCGGAATTAAAAAATATGCTACAGGCTTTGCATGAAGATCTTAAGGAACAAATAAATAAAGTAGATGAAGAATTAAAAGAGGTTAAGGAGATGCTGGGGAAAAGTGAACAACGATTGAACATAGTGAAAGAAAAAGCAGAATCAACAGAGAAAAAAATGGAAGAGCTGGATTATAGACTTACAATAACTGATTAAAATCAGGAAAAGACAATTGGAAATGGATGTCTGATTATTATTTAAGATTCCAAAATATTGAAGAAAAAAAAGGAGAGAATTTAGCTGAGAAAATTGTGGAGATATTAGCGGAAGCAATGGAAGAGAGTAAAGAAAAGATACTAAATGGGATCGATGAGATATTTAGAATACATACAAGATATGCAATGAGAAATAACTTACCTAGAGAAATACATGTCAGATTTACCAAGAAAACACTGAGGACAAAGATTTTGCAGTTTATGAGAAATGCGACAATAAAACAAAAGGGTAGAGAGATAGTGGCACTGAAGCAAATTTGAAGCAGAGTTAGAGACTTAAGAAAAGAATATCAATTTCTGACTAAGTGTTTGATTAAACAAGGAGTGAGTTTTAGATGGTTGGTATCAGAAGGAATCTTGGTGAACTGGCAGGAACAAAGACATAGATTAGACACAACAGAGAAAGCAGAATTATTTTATGAACAATATATAGAATTCCAAGGGAAAGAGAAACAGAGAGAAGAAAGAGGGGCTGGATACCAGAAAGCAAAAAAGAAACAACCGAAAGAGATAACTGAGGAACAAGAAGAAGGAGCAATAAGAAAAGGAGCAAGAGCAAAAGAAGTAAAAGAACAAGCATATAAATAAATAGGACATGGAAGAAGAAATAAAAATGATATCAATAAATATAAATGGACTAAATTCGGCAATAAAAAGAAGAAGAATATTTAACAAATTTAATTTAAATTAACAAATTAGAGAAGTTAAAATTAGAGATTATATGCCTGCAAGAAGTTCATATTAGAAAACAACATTAAAAGTTTTTGGAGCAGACAAAACTGGGGACATTATATATAATGCTTCCTTGTCAATCCAATCTAAACAGACAATCCAGACAATCCAATCTAAACAAATATTTGAGGATGACAAAGGAAGGGTATAGTCAAAATAGCAATGAACTATAAAAAATATATAGTTAGTAGCGATATATGCTCCAAATGAAAATCAAGAAGAATTTGGACTTCTGGTGGCACCGTAGGCATTGGCAGTCGCTCCTTTGGGAGCACTAGCCCCGTGATCATGTTAAAGCCCTAGAACAGCGAAAATCAGCTGTTTAGTGGCTTGGAAACTTTCCTCTTGGGAAAAGGGGGGGAAAGAGAGCAGCCTGGTGTGGGTATAGCTCCCTAAGAGCTCCAGGAACAATTCTGGGGCTTGAAGGGTGAGAGCTCCCTGGAAGCCCGATAGAACTCCGGATCTGGGACGCTTCAATACGCCGCGACAACCCCTGCAACAATTTTTCAAAATATTGGATACAAAAGCAGGCAGAGCAAAGGCAGCAGCGATCACAATTGCAAGTACTAAACTTTAACTCTGAATGTGTATTATATACTTCCTTCTGGACTATTAAAGGAAGAAAGAGAAAGGAAATGGCGCTGGAGCTTTAATGGGGCCTGGAAGTGAAAGTTAAGAGCAAAGTATCATCTAGCGCTGACAGCCCCTGTTTAACTATTGGACTTTACTTTAAAAGAAGATTTAAAATTGACTTTAGACAAATTAAAAAATTTACCGAGGACTGGAAATTAACCTGATTTAGTGGATTTACTGTTTTGGCTGTTGCAAAAGTTTAAAAGTTTAAAATTAAAATTGAAAACCAGAAAATGGCTTCAAGGCAAATAAAAACAGTCGCGCCTAAAAGTGTTGGGGGATCACCAGCCTAACTATCTAAATTGCAATCTTTGTCAGCTCCAATGGAACCACAAATACTAACATTGGAAGCTTTGCAGGAAGCTTTAAAGACACAAGCCTCCGCTTTAGAGGAAAAAATTACTTCTGTCTTTGAAGAAAAAATGCGGGATGTGGCTGAAGAGATGGCAGAAATTAAAGAGGTAATTCAAATTCGAAATAAGGAAATTAGAGAAGATATTGTTTTGGCATTTCAGGGTCTGGCAAGCCGTATTGAAGGGCTGGATGAAAGAGTGGATGAAATTAGCCAATCCAATGTGAATTTGGAAAATAAAATGGGTGAGGTCCAGACAAAGATGGAGAGGGCAGACCTAGAAGTGACAATGATACAATATAGGGTGATGGAGTTTGTCCTGAGAGTAAGAAGCCTGAGAGAAAATAATCAAGAGAACTTGCGAGAGATCTTTGCTGAAGCCTTTGCACAGATAATTGGAGAACAAAAGGGCAGATTTTGAATGGCAAATTGACAAAATTTATCGTGTTAATTCATGGGTTGCCAGACAGAAACATTTACCAAGAGATATTGTAATTTACTTCGCAACAAGGAGAATACGAAATGAAATTTTACAAGCTTCCTACAAAAATAAACTTCAAGTGGCAGCGCAGGAGGTTTTGATATTGAAAGAAATTCCCCCCAAAATGTTGAGAACCAGAAAGGACTATGTTTTTTTGGTGGAAGAACTTAGAAAATGCCAGATACAGTACAGATGGGAGGTTCCAAAGGATCGAAGACAGACCTGAGTGGCAACCAAGCACAGAGAAGAATTAAAGGTGCAGCAAATTCAGACAAAAACTCAAGAAATCACAAAAACAGAAGCAGTGGGAGGAGCAAGGCTAAAGAGGAGAATGCAGGAAGATTTTCAGCTGATACTCCAAAAGCTTCAAGGTGCCAAGAATGGCAACTAGATTTCTAATGGAATGTCAATGGTTTAAATTCACCGCAAAAGAGGAGGAAAATATTTCATTATTTGAAGCAGTATAAAAATGAAGTAATTTGTTTGCAAGAGACACATATTAGAATGAAAGATCAAAAATATTTGATAAATGCAAGATTGGGAACGCACTTTGTAGCATCAGCACCAGAAAAGAAAAATGGCATAGTTATATACTTAAAAAAGATTTAATAGCTAACCTAATTGAAGCAGATGATCAAGGACGATATATAGCAATTGAAATTTTAATAGAGGGGAAAAATACTTTTAATTGGAGTATATGCACCTAACCAACAACAAGAAAAATTTTACAAGCTTTTACATACTAAACTAATACAATGGGATTACAAATCGTGTATATTACTGGGAGATTGGAATGGAGTTTTGGATACTAAAAAACACAAAAAAGGACCTTTGCAAAATATTCAAACGTGCACCAGATTGCCTAAAACTATCTTTGATATGATGGAAGATATGGAGTTGAGAGATATCTGGCGAGAATGGAATTTTGAAGAAAAAGATTTTACCTTTTTTTCTGATAGACATCAATCCCTTTCTAGGATTGATTTCATATTAATTACTAATGATTTTCTTTCTAGGGTGAAGAAGACGAAGATATGTCCAAGAACATTAACAGACCAGGTTTGGATGGAATTGGAACATGAAAAGGGACCCAGGAGGTCCTGGAGGTTAAATGAAAATTTGTTTAGATATGAGGAAAATGTGAAAGAATGTAAAAAAATTTTGAAAGAATTTTTTGTTATGAATATGCATAAAGGTACATCCATGGAAATGGTATGGGATGCAAGCAAAGCATATATGAGAGGTATTTTAATATATTTGAATAATAAACATAGACGTAGACAGGAAAAAAACGGAATGATTTAGAAGAGGAAATAAAAAAGAAAGAGCAAGTATTAATATTGAATCCAGCAGATAAGAAAACAAAAGAAGCAATTAATTTATTGTGAGGGCAATTTAATATTGCTAAGAAATACCTCAAGGACGGGTCCTGGAATCCCGAGAGGTGGCACGAGGGCGTTGGGGTTTTTAAAAATTCTTTATATTCTTTTTTAATTTGCTTTTTAAGGGGTGGGAGGAAGGATGTTTGTGCAATGGGGGTGGGTCTGGGGGGCAACCCACAGATGTCGGGGGCGGGCAGGTTACTTCCTGGGAGGGCATTTCCATCGGCATAATGGGTGGGAGGGGCAGATATGGCGGGAGCAGGGGGTCACATCGTGTTAAGGGAGGACACACGCGCTACTTGCGAGCGATTGCATGCTCCAGCCCCCAATGCTCCTCTTGCTCCCCGGGTTGTTCAGACCCTCAGGCCCGGAGCCTCCGGTTGATGACTGTGCAACATCAGGTCTGTGGTAAATAAAGCCCCCCTCATTTGTGATCTGGCTCAGGAGGGGGGTGCGGACCTGGTAGGTATCATGGAGACCTGGTTGGGCCAGGAGGGGGGGTCCCCCTCGTTGAGATGTGCCCACCGGGTTTCCATGTATTCCATTAGCCGAGGGCCCAGGGAAGGGGCAGGGGGGTGGCGGTTCTGGTAAAGGAGGGTCTTGCCCCAAGGGAGGCCACTGTACCTCAGATAGCTGGATGTGAGTCTCTCCTGGTGAAGTGGGGACAAGGGAGGCAGATGGGCTTGCTGATTATGTACCTGGCTCCCTGCCATGTGTCGGCTGTCCTGCCTGAGCTACTCAGCATGATTGCCGAGGTGGCGGTGGAGACCCCCAGGCTTATGGTCATGGGGGACTTCAACCTGCCATCTGGCGGCGAAGCATCTGAGGTGGCTTGGGAGTTCATGGCTTCCATGACGGCCATGGACCTGACCCAGCTAATTCATGGACCCACTCACATGGGAGGACACACTCTGGACTTGGTTTTTGTCTCTGGGCAGTGGATGAATGATCTTGAGATAGGGCAGTAGCGATTGAGCCCTTGTCATGGTCGGATCATTCCCTTCTTAGGCTTGAGTTTCTAACTGCCACACCCCGCCGCAGGGAGGCGGAACAGATCAGATGGTTCTGTCCCAGGTGCGTGATGAATCTTGATAGGTTCCAGATGGAGCTTGGGCCATTTCATGAGGCTCTGACTCATGACTTGGCCGAGGAGCTGGTGACCGCCTGGGATAGGGCAGCCGCTGGTGCTTTGGACTGAGTCATGCCTTTGCGGCCTCTGACCCATCGCTGAGTCTACTTGGCTCCTTGCTTCTCTGAGGAGCTGAGGGAGATGAAGCGCCGGAAAAGACGCCTAGAGAGTAGTTGGAGGTCCAGTCGTTCCAAATCCGACCGATCTGAGGATAGCTAAACAAAATTGCTAACGAAGGCAAAAAAGGGAAGATAGCTAGCCAAATAATAAACATCAAACATTTAGAACTCCTTGTAGATATATTGAGGGAGTGAAAAACAGGATTAAACTAGGATAAAAGTTAAAAACAAGCAGGAGAGAAACATATGTCCTACCAGTCCTCCATCTTGTTCCCAACCCCTCTAATTGTTTTATTAATTTCTTTTCCTTTTCTTTTTTTAATTTATAAGGCAACCATCTTCCGGGCTTATTGGCATTTTCAAAGTAATTTTGTTTAGTTGCTGTAATTTTTTGTGCTATTTCTTCTTGGGTTATTAATTATAATTTGTGTTTAATTAACTCTTTTTCTACTTTGATTCCTTGGTTTTGGGGTTCTTTCTGTAGTTTAGATTCTGCTTTTGAGCTCTTCTATCATGGTGGCACTTCCTAGAGGGAGCCAAGATCCCCTTTATGGTCAGACCATAAAAACCTCGAAGCCTTAAAGACCTCACGAAGGCTCTCCCCCAAACAGGTCCACTGGATGCAGTACATCAAGCGGTTTGATTTCACGCTGATATACATCCCAGGGGGGAAGAACCTGCTTGCAGATGCCCTCTCAAGGAAACCCAAATATGACAGCCAGAGGGAGGACATCATCCATGCCATCATCCTGGATATGCAGAGTGTGGCATAAGTCACTACCCGGAGTCAGGCCAGAAAGCAGACTGATCCCATCGATGGGAAGCTAACTGCCGATTTGAAGGCAGCACTATCTACTGATCCATGGCTAACTGACAGTTGAGACACTTTGATGACCCGTGATGGACTAGCTTGGAAAGGTTTGAAAATTTATGTCCCCAACAGCATGAGGCTCCTGGTGCTCCAGCATAGCCATGATTCTCAATTGGCTGGTCATTTTGGATTTCTAAAGACCCTTCATCTGAGTAGACGGCAGTTTTGGTGGCCAAAGTTGAAAGCTGATGTGGAGGACTATGTAAAAAGTTGTGCCATATGTGCCAACAATAAGACAAGACCGGAGAAGCCTCCTGGTTTGCTTCAACAGATAGCTGAGCCCAGCCGCCCGTGGGAAGAAATAGCTATGGATTTTATAGTAGAGCTCCCGGAAAGTGGCGGAAATACTGTAATATGGACTGTAATAGACCTGTTTTCCAAACAGGCCCATTTTATTTCTTGTTCTGGACTTCCCTCGGCTAAGAGATTAGCCAAGATGTTTGTCAAACAGATTTACCAGCTGCATTGAGTTATGTGATGGGTGACCTCCGATCGAGGAGTTCAGTTCACCGCTGAATTCTGGAGGGAGTTCCTAAGGACCATGGGGTCATCTCGGGGGCTTAGCTCGGCTTTCCATCAATCACTTTTTTGGAGGAATTCTTCCGCAACTTATCATCTTCAGAGTTTGCGCCATATGCCCAGGAGCCGGAGTGTGCGGTTGCCCGCCCTTGCAATGTGCTTTCTCCATTGGACTGCACGTTGCCAACTGATGCAGATTCTACTTCGCCCCGTTCTCTTCCCTCCTTGTCCTTTCTGCGGGGACGGTTGCCTTTTGCTGATACCATCCAGCTGTCTGACATCCACCTTTTGCAGCAGTTCTGTCTCCGCCTGGCTGAATTCATCACGCCCTTGACGACCTCTATTGGAGTGTTGGAGGGTAAGGTGAGTTCCCTTGAAAAGGCAGTTTTTGTGTCACAGTCTGTCAGAAACCTTGGTCACGTATTGGATCAGCCACCAGAGGATGGCCACACTCCACCGTGATGGATGCATCCAATTAGTCTTCAATTGCTTCCGGACAATTTATGCTTGAACCTGGCTCACTCCTGTTTTAACAAGTATGACTGGAATACCCGCAAATCCATCTTGTTTACAGAGGTCCCTGTCCAATCTTAACATTTCGAGTAAAGAACTGCTTTCCGTGGAATGGCTTCCCAGTACATCTAAATATAAATGCTTGATCCTCAAGTTTGGCTCATCTAAGATCCCCTCGCACCTTTATGGTCTCCGCAACCACCTAAACTACCTCGGAATTTTTCCTCAAAGATGTTTTACAAATACGCAACTAACACTTCTTAGGATGAACTCAGCTATCAGGGCCACCCGATCCTGGATAGGGCCGAAGTGTGAAGTCTACTACATGGAAGCTGAAAGCCCTGCGCCGGCTACAATCACTGCAGCTACTAACCCCCGGTGATCCAGCACCAACGGGAAGATAACCTTGGGACAAGAGGTTCTCCCTCCAGAGAACAAACTCCTGACATCCCCACTCCTGAGGTGCTTCAGGGCTTGCTTCCACCTCCTTGAGCATTTGTCCTTCCCCTCCTTCGAGGAACATTCTCAACGATGCGCCACTATCTCATCCCATTCAAACGGTTAGTTTGCCAACTCAGGACTCTTGGACTCTCCCTCTCTCTCCGTCAGTCACTACTATTAAACTGTGCAATGGCTGTATCTCCACTGATGACAACTACATCATACAGGTGCTCTCCCTGACAGATTCACCTGTACAACATCCAAATCATCATCAATGTCAGGATGACTGTTCCAATCTAAATGTGTCCAGGTACTCAAATCCGCCAAGATCTAATAATAGCACTAAAATCAATCAAGACTCAACTAGAACGGATAAACAAGGCAAGATTACAGTCTTTTTTGGCCAAAACTTTACCCCGCCTTCCCATCAACCCTCTTCAATTTCCAAATGACAGTCAAAGACTAACCCCCCTAATATTCCCTGGTCTATCTTTATTTATTTATTTATTTATTTATTTATTTATTTATTTATTTTTAGATTTCTATACCGCCCTTCTCCCTGGGGACTCAGGGCGGTGTACAGCCAAGTAAAAACACACAATATAAACATTAAGGACAAATTAAAAAGAATATCTAAATTGGCCCCAAATTTAAAAAACACCCCAGTTTAAAATTATTTAAAAGGCTTTGCTTAGGCCAGCCCGGCTTGTTGGAAGAAAAATGTTTTAAGGGCACGGCGGAAGGCACGGAGGTCATGGATTCTTCTTATCTCTGGGGGCAATGATTCCAGAGGGTGGGGGCCCCCACAGAGAAGGCCCTCCCCCTGGGGGTCACCAGCCTGCATTGCTTGGCCAATGGCACCCCGAGGAGGCTCTCTCTGTGGGAGCGCACGGGTCGATGGGAGGTCGTCAGTGGCAGAAGATGGTCTCGTAGATAACTGGGCCCTATGCCGTGGAGCGCTTTAAAGGTGGTAACCAGCACCTTGAAGCGCACCTGGAAGACCACTGGGAGCCAGTGCAGCTCACGCAGGAGCGGTGTTATGCAGGAGCGCCATGTAGCCCCCATAATTACCCATGCGGCCACATTCTAGACCAGTTGGAGCCTCCAGGTGCTCCTCAAGGGGAGCCCCATGTAGAGAGCGTTACAGTAGTCCAGGCGAGAGGTGACGAGGGCATGAGTGACTGTGCACACGGAATCCCGATCAAGAAAGGGGCGCAACTGGCGAATCAGGAGTACCTGATAAAAGGTCCCCCTGGCTACAGCTGTCAGATGTTCCTCTAAGGACAGCTGCGTATCCAGGAGGACTCCCAGATTGCACGCCCTCTCCATGGGGGCCAAAGACTCGCCCCCGATAGTCAGCGATGGAGACAGCTGACTATATCGGGATGCCGGGAACCACAGCCACTCGGTCTTGGAAGGGTTGAGCTTGAGCTTGTTCCTCCCCATCCAGATCCGTACAGCTTCCAGGCACTGGGACATCACTTCAAGGGCATCGTTGGGGTGGTCTGGGGTGGAGATGTACAGCTGGGTGTCGTCAGCGTACTGATGGTATCTCACCCCAAAACCACGGATGATCTCACCCAGCGGCTTCACATAAATGTTGAACAGAAGGGGCGAGAGGACCGACCCTTGTGGCACTCCACAGATGAGAGGCCTCGAGGTCGATCTCTGCCCCCCTGTCAACACAAACTGTGACCGGTCGGAGAGAAAGGAGGAGAACCACCGTAAAACGGTGCCCCCCATCCCCAACTCTTCCAACCGGTGCAGCATGATACCATGGTCGATGGTATCAAAAGCTGCTGAGAGATCTAATAGGACCAGAACAGAGGAACAACCCCTGTCTCGAGCTCTCCAGAGATCATCTACCAACGTGATCAATGCCCTTTCCGTGCTGTGACCAGGCCTGAAACCCTACTGGAACGGATCCAGATAGGACGTTTCCTCCAGGAATTGTGGGAACTGTCGTGCAACCACACTCTCAACAACCTTCACCACAAAGCGAAGGTTGGAGACAGGACGATAGTTAGCCAATACTGCCGGGTCCAGGGAGGGCTTCTTGAGGACAGGCCTCACCACCGCCTCTTTCAAGGCGGCGGAGAAGTGACCCTCACTCAACAAAGAGTTAATAATTCCCTGGAGCCAGCCTTGTGTAACCTGCCGGGAAGCCAGTACTAACCAGGAGGGACACGGGTCCAATAAACATGTGGTTGCATTAAGTCTCCCCAAAATCTGTCCACATCATCCAGAGTCACAAGGTCAAACTCTTCCCAGATAACGCTCTCAAGACTATTCCTCGTCATCCTGCCCGGATCTACCCAGTCAGAGTCCAAATCCCGCCGGATCTGAGCGATTTTGTCATACAGATATTGTCTGAAATCCTCAGCCCTGCCCTCGAGGGGGTCCTCCCGCACTCCCGGTTGAAGCAGGGAGCGGGTCACCCTGGACAGGGCCGCCGGATGATTCTCTGATGACGCAACAAGAGCGGAAAAGTAATTAGACTTTGCCGCTTTTATCGCCACTAGGTAGGTTTTAATATGCAACCTTACCAGTGTTCGATCAGATTCAGCGAGACTGGCCCTCCAACCGCTCTCCAGGCGTCTTTTCTGGTGCTTCATCTCCCTCAGCTCCTCAGTAAACCAAGGGGCTGTGAGGGATCGGCACCGGGTCAGAGGCCCCAGAGGCATGACTCGGTCTAAGGCCCTGCTAGCGGCCTGATCCCAGGCCACCACCAGGTCCCCGACCGAGTCGTGTGCCAGAACCTCAGGAAATGGCCCAAGCTCCATCTGGAATCTATCAGAATCCATCAGGTGCCTGGGGCAGACCCATCTTATAGGCTCCGCCTCCCTGCGGCGGGGTGCAGCGGTTTGAAGATCTAGGCAAAGGAGCGAGTGGTCTGACCATGACAAGGGTTCCGTGTCTATATCCCCTATAACAAGCCCACTCAACCATTGGCCAGAGACAAAAATCAAGTCCAGAGTGTGACCCCCTCTGTGAGTGGGGCCATGAACTAACTGGGTCAGGTCCATGGCCGTCATGGAAGCCATGAACTCCCGAACTATCTCAGACGTCTCACCAACGGATGGCAGATTGAAATCACCCATAACCATGAGCCTGGGTGTATCAACTGCCACCGCAGCTATCACGTCGAGTAGCTCGGGCAGGGCCGTTGCCACGTGGCAGGGAGCCAGGTATGTAAGCAACAGGCCCATCTGAACCCCAAGGCCCCATCTCACAAAGAGGGTTTCACATCCGGCAATCTGTGGCACAGTGGATTCCCTCGAACCAAGATCTTCTTTAATAATCACCGCTATCCCCCCGCCCCTCCCTTGGGCCCTTGGCTGATGGAATGCTCTGAAACCCGGTGGGCACATCTCAACCAGGGGGACCCCTCCCTCCGGGCCCAACCAAGTCTCAGTAATAGTTGCCAGGTCCGCTCCCCCCTCATGTATAAGATCATGGATGAGGGGGGGCCTTATTTACCATGGACCTGGCATTGCATAGCATCAGCCGGAGGCCCAGGTCCTGAGAATCTAAGCCACCGAGTATCTGAGTAGAGTCTTGGGGACCGGGGTGTGCAATTGCTCTCAAACAGCAAGTGCGCGCCCCCCGCATATGATATGGTCCCCTACTCCCGCCATATCTGCCCCTCCCATTTACTGTGCTGATGGAAAATTCCTCCTCCGGGTGGTCCTCCAGCCCCCCCCAATCCCTCGTTTTGTGCCCTCCAAACCGTCCCCCTGTGCCGGGCTTGGCTCTAACCTTGAAGGGTTTGCCCCCCCAAACCCTTTGGTCTTCCTCCCAGTTCCCCTTAAAAAATCATTATTCCCATCCCTCCTCCCAGATTCCCTTAAAAATTTCTTTAAAATTTTTGATAAAAACCCCCTCAAGCCCCCTCTTCGCTGCATGCCATCTCTCGGGGTTCCAAAACCCGTCATCAAGATAGGCCCTCGATAACACGGAGGGCCAGGCCCGCAAGAGGGGGGAGTCTCACAGTGCGAAGAGATCAGCGGATGCATACATCTAGGTTCCAGAGTCTGTCTGGGGAGAATGAAAAAGGACCAAGGATTCCTGAGGAAAGTTTAAGAAAAAGTCCAGGGGAGAGAGTTCACCATTCCGGCAGGGGATCATATCGGACTCCACTGTCCTCCCACGACAGTGGGAAGGGGTCTCAGGCAGCTGCCCCAGGAAGCAATGACCCGGTCGCCCTCTCACGGTGGCCAGGGTCAGCAGATCTTATCCAATGGCAGCTGCAACAAAGATGACTCCCTCGATATCCCCACCCAGGTTCACATCTCTCCTCACAGCAAGTAGATGAAAATGTTCACAAAGCCGATTGAATAGTCAGAAACCGGAAATCAGCTCCACAGCTGATAATAGACCAGAATTGTAAAAGTCTAAAATCAAGGAAGTTCGGGCGGAGCCCTGCTATCCCCCTCCTGGCATCACCCCAGCGGGCACCATGCCACTCGCTGCCACCGCAGCCCTGTGTCGCCCTCGCTGCTGGCGGCTTCGAGCTTCCCTTTGGGGGGGGATGTTCCACCATTGCCCCCATCCCCCCCGCTCCGGCCGTTGCTGGGGGACATCGAGGCGAACAAAAACGCTGCCCCAACCGCATCACCACCGCTGCTGGTTTCCGAGGGGGGGGGTGGCAACGCTCCAACAACCCTCACCATCGCCACCTCATTCCCACCCCGAATTCGGCTGTCACAAGGGGTCCGCTGGGGAAACGCCAAGGCAGGGAGCAATGCTGACCATATCCGAACCTCTCTTCCGCGTTGCCGGCGTCGGCGTCTGCATCGCTGAGATCGGCGTCTGCGACGCCAGAAACCTGCGGCGCTCTTTGGCTCCAGGCGGCTGCATAGATGACCCAGGACAGCCGAAAAGATCTCAACAAGCTGTCCTCTTCATTCTCTTGCTGGACCGAGGGCTCATAGATGGAAAAACCGGCCCTCGAGGACTCCAAACGGCCCTACATTGCCCCCCGATATTCGGAGCCTCAGGCGCAAACCGCCATCTTTGAGCATGCACAAATATTTGTAATCATCTTGAGCTGGAACATTGCAGGCTGGGCATCAAAAAGAGCCGACCCGGACTTTTTGAACTATCTTAAAAAATTCCAGATCCTTTTATTCCAGGAAACGTAGGAGGTAAATGATGTTCTCTTATGTGGTTATGAGGTTACATCCCTGCCCGCCCTTTCTTTGTCTCGTGGCGGCTGTCCTAGTGGCGGCCTTGCAATTGGTATCTCCCTGCATGCGGAAGTTGTTTATGTGGATTTCCATCAGCCTTATGTCCTCGCAAGTGTGATCTCTTTCGGGAAGGTCTCCCTCCTGATGTTTAATGTCTATTTTCCTCCCGGGGGTTCCTATAAGGATCTGGACGCGCAGTGGGAGGGATTGGAAGAATATCTTACAACTATCATATTTAGATTTCCTCACTCCTTGGTTCTCTTAGCGGGGGATTTAAATGGCACAGCAGGGAGCTGGGAAACCTTGGTAGTTTCCCATTGGTGGGCAGGACCGAATAGGGACGATCACCCCTTGGAAACCATAAAAGGGAGAATCTCCAAAGACCTGAAAGTTGATAGCGCGGGGATCAACTTGGCCCTTCTCACTCTCAGGTTGGACCTTTTCCCCCTTAATGGCAGATGTGCCCCGGATGTTCCTGGAGAATTTACCCATCTGGCCAAAAAAGGCAATAGCACTATAGACTATGTCCTGGTCTCAAGAGCTTTTTTGCCCTATGTCATCTCCTTTAAAGTGGATGATATGATATTTAGTGACCATCTTCCCCTTACCTTGGACGCACTCCTGAATAGACCACAAAACCGTCTTACCCATGCTGCCCCAATAGCTGCCAATACCAGAGGATCCCTGATGGTATCAGAATGGTTGAATACCTTAGCCTTATCACACATGAGCTTTTATGATCAAGAGTCAGCTAAAAACCTGCTAGTTTTAATTAGTTCTAAGGCCACTCCCAGTGCGCTCTTGACCACTTTTACGGATTGCTCAAGTGACTTAATAGCCTCCTTTAAGCCCCCCACTCTTATCCTTGGTAGAGCTTCTCGGAGGAAGGGGGCTCCCTGGTTTAATATACAGTGCAAACAAGCCAGGAACCGACTGAGATCCATATATATCCTTTGTAAAAATTCTGATTCATCGAGAGCCCCTCCCGCTTACTTTATGGCTAAAAAGGCATATAAGTCTGCTCTTTTAAGAGCCAAACAAAATTGGCAATGACTAAGGTGGAACACCTTATTGGATGCCGCACAATCCCGTAATCCTCGTGATTTTCCGAGTTTGCTGAATAGAAGGCCAACTAGTAGGTTTATTTACTCTATACCTGCCCCCACATGGGAACTCTTCCTACGCCAAGTCTTTTAAGACGCAGACTCGCCATCCTTTATGGCATTAGATTTTCCCCCCCAACAACTCCCTAGATGGTCCCTGTGAACCCCTCCACCATCTCAAAGCTAATTTGACAACTCAAATTGGGAAAAGCCCCTGGCCTTGACCTTATCCCCGCTGAGGCCATTCAAGCCCATAAGGACTGGTGGATTATTGTCCTTATGGAGGTATTTAATGCGATTAATCAAACAGGCATTATCCCTAAGGTCTGGAAGGATGCCATCATCGTGCCAATTCATAAGAAAGGTTCCCCCTCCACTCCAGGCAATTTTCAAAATATCAGTTTATTGTCAGTATTGGGGAAACTCTATGCCCGATTCCTCCTGTCCAAGCTGGAGTGCTGGGTTGAGGAGGCCGGTCTGCTCGGTCATGAGCAGGTGGGGTTCAGAGCAGATCATTCTACTATTGATCATGTTCTGATCCTATACCATGTAGCCTTAAAATACTCTACCCCTAGGAAAGGCCGTCTCTGTGTTGCCTTTATAGACTTAAAGGCTGCCTTTGACAGTATTCCCAGATATGAAATGTGGGGCAAACTCCTTTCCTGGGGCATCGATAAAAGACTTCTCTGGTTCATCTCCCAACTGCATGAGGGAACGAGACAAAGTGCGCCTTACCCCCCCAAGGGGACCTTTCCAACGCCATCCCTGTTAATAAGGGGGTCAGACAGGGATGTATATTGGCACCCCTTTTTTAAAACTTATATATTAGCGATTAGAGAAGAGTGTTAATGGTCCAATTGGATTATATCCATGCCCCCAGATTAGCTGACTACAGGTGCCTGCTCCTGCTCTATGCGGACGATGTTGCGATTCTTTCATTCTCTCGGGTGGGTCTGCTTAGAGCCCTTAAAATCCTTTCCAACTATTGTTGTGCCAACCAACTGTCTATCAACCATTCTAAGTCTAAAATTATGATTTTCTCAAGAAGCAGGAAAAACTATCAATGGAAGCTCGATGGCATACCAGTGGAACAGGTCCATAGATTCCAATATTTAGGCATTCTTTTCCAATCTAATGCCATGTGGCTTTCACAGGTCAAGTCCCTCTGCACCAAGGCCAAGGCCAAGGCCACTACGCATGCCCTTCTGCAATTCTTTTACATGGAGAGAGCCTAACACATTCCCTCAGTATTGAAAATATATAGGGCAAAGGTGATAGCTGCCATTACATACGGCGCCCCCCTTTGGGTTCAAACAAATATTTCCCTCCTCAAGTCAGTTCAAAGCCAGTTCGCCTAATGGGAATTCCCCCCTGTGTGAGTAATGCTGCAATCCGCTTGGAACTGGGAACACCATCTCTCGCTACTGTTCTGTGGAAGTGTGCTATTGGCTACTGGCTGACCCTGTGGGTCAGACTTCCAGACTACTATTTAGGCCAGTGCTTATGGCAGGACGACTTCCACAGTCCTTGGGCCCGCAATATTCACACCAAACTTATGAAGATAGGTATTCCCCCTATTGAAGCCCTTATGTTTGGCCCAGATGCAGCCAAATTGCTGATATTTCAGCGATTGGATGATATTGAAAGACAACAGAATCTGGCAATTGATGCGGGAGTATGTTTTCCATTTTCTCTCGGTATTATTTCCCGAATGAACCCCCCCAAATATCTCTCTACGCTATCCTTTGTTAAATATAGGTTGGCCTTTCTAAAGGCACGTTTTAACATGATCCCCTCGAATGTCCTAGATAGCAGGTGCTTGGGGTGTGTGAAATCCATCCACTGTTCATGTGACAGCCGATCTCCGGAATCATTGGCTCACATTGTATTTACATGCCCCCATTATCGGGAGGTAAGGTCAGAAACATATCTCTCCCATTTGCCTAAGATTTCCTGGATTATCTGAAAATCTTAGTCTTCACTTCTTACTCCAAGATACTGATTCTAAGATTACACTAAAGGTAGCAAATTTTTTTGCTGCAGTCTTGGGATGTAAGAGCCGGGGGAAGGGAAGGGCTGGACCCATTGACTAAGGTCAGCTTTATTGATCGCCAGCGGTTGAGTTAGCTGGTGGCTGTATAAAGTGCCGAAGTGTGGATTTTATGTAAATTGCAATATACCATATTTTTCAGTGTATAAGACGACTGGGCGTATAAGACGACCCCCTACTTTTCCTATTAAAATATAGGGTTTGGGCTATACTCGCTGTATAAGACTACCCCTCAATGTTGTCGGCACTCTCGTAGCGTCATCGGTCAGTGCCGACAACTCAGATTTGGGAAGCTGTGCTGATCTCGTCAAGGCTGCATGCCGCTGAATGCTGGACCCAGCTGGTTGCTGGGCGGAGCTTCCCCCACCGTCCCAAGCATCCAGGTGGATATTACCGATGCTCCAACTTCCCCTGACAGCTGGGGCTCGCCATCACTGGGGGTCAGCTGGGGAAGTCGGAGCGTCAGTAGGCTTATACCCGGCGTATAAGACAACCCCCGACTTTTGAGAGGATTTTCCTGTGTTAAAAAATAATCTTATATGCCAGAAAATACGGGTAGTATTTTCTACCTATGTACAATTTTAATTGACTATAGTCCATATAGATTGGAGCTAAAAATTTAAAATATATGAACTGTGAGTTTGACGGAGTGGTTTCCACCACTGATCTAGTTGCCATTTTGCACTTCAGTCTGGTAATGTGCTAGCTATGTGTCTTGGATGTTTTGGTTCTTTTGGTCTATGACCGCAATAAAGTATGTATATAATAAAACAATTAGAGGATGAGGATAGAATGGTGCATCTACAGGAAAAAGAAAAGAAAAGTATAGCAGTAAACTATTTTCAAAAACTATACAGTTCAAAAAAAATTGAAGAAGAGAATATTCAAAGATACCTTCAAAAAAGGAATCTTCCCAGAATATCAAATATAACAAAAGAAATATTAAATGAGGAAATAACGAAACTGGAGATACAAAGAGCAATTCAAAAGCAAAAAAATAATAAGACTCCAGGCCCAGATGGAATTCCTGCTGAATTTTATAAAACATTTCAAGAGTCGTTAGAACAACTGCTATTAGAAACATTTAATGAAGTACTGAAAAAGGCTAAGATACCAGAATCCTGGAGGGAATCATTAATAACTCTTATCCCCCAAAACAATAGTGAACAATAGAAGATATAAAATTATCGGCCAGTCTCGTTGCTAAATGCTGATTATAAAATATTTATGGCCATAATAGCAGATAGAATAAGAAATATATTGAATGAAATTATACATTCGGACCAAAATGGATTCCTACCCAGTAGATATATATATATAAAACAATTATTGCAGGTTCGAATCTCACCAAGGCTCAAGGTTGACTCAGCCTTCCATCCTTTCTAAGGTAGGTAAATTGAGGACCCAGTTTGTGGGGGCAATAAGCTGACTTTGTATAAATATACAAAAGTATGAAGGCTATTGCTTAGTGCATTGTAAGCCGCCCTGAGTCTCCGGAGAAGGGCGGCATATAAATCAAATTAAAAAAAAAAGAATTATCACCAGTGCATTAGAATATTATGAAGCTCACCCCGAAAAACAGGTAGCTGTGGTTTTCTTGGATGCACAAAAAACTTTTGACAACTTAAACTGGGACTTTATGATAAACCAATTAATAAGAATGAATTTTGGAGAAAAATGTATAGACATGATTAGAGCCATATACACTATACAAAGGGCAAAGATAATAATCGATGGGGAACAAACAGAAAGTTTTGAAATAACTAAAGGAGTAAGACAGGGCTGTGCACTGTCTCCTCTGCTGTTCATTCTGTTAGAGATAATTTGGAAATAAAGGGATTAAAAATTAAGTCACAAGAATATTTATTTTTATTTATTTATATTAAATTTATAGACCGCCCTTCTCCCTGAGGACTCAGGGCAGTGTACAGCCAGAATTAAAAAACACATAATATAAACAATAAGAACAATTAAAAATAGAATAATAAATTTTGGCTCAAATTAAAAATACCAATCCCCATAAAATTTAAAATTTAAAATACTGCTTAAGCCAGCCCGGCTTGTTTGAAGAGGTAAGTTTTCAGGGCACGACGGAAGGCACTGAGGTCTGGGATTTTCCTTATCTCGGGGGGTAACTGATACCAGAGGGTAGGTGCCCCCACAGAGAAGGCTCTCCCCTTGGGGGTCACCAGCCTACATTGTTTGGCTGACGGCACACCAAGGAGGCCCTCTCTGTGGGAGCGCACGGGTCGACGGGAGGTCGTCTGTGGCAGTAGACGGTCCCGTAGATAACTAGGTCCTATGCCATGGAGCGCTTTAAAGGTGATAACCAACACCTTGAAACGCACCCGGAAGACCACTGGGAGCCAATGCAGCTCACGCAGGAGTGGTGTTACATGGGAGCGCCACGTTGCTCCCATCACTACCCATGCAGCCGCATTCTGGACCAGTTGGAGCCTCTGGGTGCCCCTCAAGGGGAGCCCCATGTAGAGAGCATTACAGTAATCAAGGCGAGAGGTGACAAGGGCATGAGTGACTGTGCACATGGAATCCCGATCAAGAAAGGGCCGCAACTGGTGAATCAGATGAACCTGACAGAAAGTCCCCCTGGTGACAGCCGTCAGATGGTCCTCTAAGCTGCCTATCTGCCTATCCTCTAAGCTGCCTATCCAGGAGGACTCCCAGATTGCAAGCCCTTTCTGTGGGGGCCAAAGACTTGCCCCCAATAGTCAGCGATGGAGTCAACTGACTATATCGGGATGCCGGGAGACACAGCCACTCAGTCTTGGAGGGGTTGAGCCTGAGCCTGTTCCTCCCCATCCAGGTCCGTACAGCCTCCAGGCACTGGGACATCACTTCAAGGGCATCGTTGGGGTGGTCTGGGGTGGAGATGTACAGCTGAGTGTCATCAGCGTACTGATGGTATCTCACCCCAAAACCACGGATGATCTCGCCCAGCGGCTTCACATAAATGTTGAACAAAAGGGGCGAGAGGACCGATCCCTGCAGCACTCTACAGATGAGAGGCCTCGAGGTTGACCTCTGCCCCCCTGTCAACACATACTGCGACCGGTCGGAGAGAAAGGAGGAAAACCACCACAACACGGTGCCTCCCACCCCCAGCTCTTCCAACCGGTGCAGCATGATACCAACTGGTGCAGCATGATACCAACCGGTGCAGCAAGGTTGACTCAGCCTTCCATCCTTTCTAAGGTAGGTGAAATGAGGGCCCAGATTGTGGGGGTAATAAGCTGACTTTGTATAAATATACAAAAGTATGAAGGCTATTGCTTAACGCATTGTAAGCCGCCCTGAGTCTCCGGAGAAGGGCGGCATATAAATCAATTTTTTTTAAAAAAATGGTAAGATACGCAGATTTATTAGACACAAAAGGAGAATTTAAATCAATACAAGATTTGAAAAAACAAGGAATAAATTTGGAATGGTGGCCATATTTACAAATCAAAACTAGATTTAAAAAAGATAAGGAACAATTTGGCATAAACAGGAAACAATCGGAATTAGATAAATTAATATTAGGATCAGGAAGAAAAATGATTACAAATATCTATAATTACTTATTAGGATACAAATTGGAAGAAGAAACAGTAAAGAAAAGGATGATAAGTTGGGCTAGGAATTTTGGACATAACATAGAATTGGATAAATGGGAAAAATTGTGGGAGAAAAATTACAAATTGACCATGGCAGTATCATAAAAAGAAAACAGCTATAAAATGTTTTATAGGTGGCATTTAGCACCAGCGAGACTAGCAAAAATGTACCCCAATTTATCACCCCAATATTGGAGATGTGGTCACAAACTAGGAACATACTACTACATGTAGTGGATGTGCCCTAACATGAGAAAATTTTGGTATAAAATTAAAGGGTGATTGGAAGAGATTACACTCCAAAAGATAGATTTTAAACCAGAGATGTTCCTCCTAGGAATGATTGATAGAAAAATGGAAAAAAGTCTCTATTATATTATATTGCATATTCTAATGCCAGCCAGAATTACTCTAGTGCAAATGTGGAAGTCAACCAATACACCATCGGAAGAAACAATAATAAAGAAAATCATCAAATGTGCCAAAATGGATAAATTAATGATGGAGATCAAAGAAAGAGAAGACTCGGATTATTATAAAGTGTGGAATAGGTTTTATACATGGTTGGAAAACAGAAATCAAATTAAGAAATAAGAATATAAAGTGAAATTAGATATTAACATACTGGATATAAATGTAAATAATGATCCTGCTAACAAAATAGTTAATTATGAATATTTAAAAATAAAGAGAAGGAGTGGGAGGATAAAAGCTAAGAGTAAAGACAAAAGTCAATGCAGAAAGAAGTAAAATTGTATATATCTGTTGTTAGTATTGTATTTTAACATCTGGTGTATGTGTGTTTTTGTTTTTTGTTTTTGTCTCTTGATTTCTTTTGCTATTGTGTGTTTGGTTTTAAAATGTAAAATACTCAATAAAAATTAAATTGTTATTAGAAAATAAAACAATAATTAAAAAAGAGCCCAACAAACAACAAAGGCTTCCTTCTCCCATTCTGCCCATCTCCGCTCGGTGTCCGTGAGATTTTTTGACACATATGCGCAAGGAAGCAGCTGTCACTGGGGGTCTTCCTGGAGGAGAACTGCTGCCACTGCAACCTCGCTGGTGTCAGCCTGGACAATGAACTACCTATCTGGGTTTGGGTGCTGAAGGATGGCTCCTCTGAAAACAGCTGTTTCAAGCTTTCAAATGCTTTTTGACAGCTTAGCATCCAGGCTAACGGCTGCATCGGCCACGGCTTTGCGGGGGAGGGTCCTGTCTTTAGCAGTTCAGTAAGCGGCAGGGCTCACTGTGTGCAATTTCAGAAATATAAATAGCCTCGGCTTGCACACTGGCTAACCTCAATTTGACATCACAAGCTCTGGATGCACTAAACCAGGGGTGTCAAACTCAAGGCCCATGGGCCAGATCTGGTCCACCGGGTGCTTAGGTCTGGCCCACAGAGCCACCCTGGAAACAGTGAAGGACTGGCCCACAGAGGCACCGGTCCGCAGAGGCACTGCCAGTGTTTTCACTGGCAGAGGGTTGCAGGAGGCCATTGCAGCTGAAAATAGAGGTTGGGAGCCCATTTTCGCTGGCAGAATGCTTGTGCCACCACAGGCACTCCCAACATGAATGACATTGAGCTGACCATCCTGCCCCCCTGAAGTCAAACCCAACCCTGATGTGGCCCCCAATGAAATCGTGTTTCATTCACCCCTGCACTAAACTAAGAGCTAAGGAAAGTTCAGGAAGCAATCATGGTTGCCAAGAATCTTGGGGCATTCAATCTGGCTAAAAGCTCACAGAAATTGACATTAAACATCTAAAAAGAATTGGTACAGAATATGGGATACTAGAAATTCCCTTTTTACCTTCACTGGCTGAAACTCTCCTTTTGGGAGCCACTGCCATAACCATCATGGAAATATTTCTCTGCTGCCTCCACTGGTATTGCTGCCTTGCCCCAGTAGCCTGCAAAATTGCAATCCCATCACCTCCCAACAGACACCCAAATAAGGATGCCAGTCAAATATCCCTCATGATGTTCCAGATAGACAAGATATATAGAGATTATTCTAACAGGTCATAGGTTGGTGTGTGTGTGTGAGTATCCCAGTGGTGGGATTCAAACTGTTTTACCACCGGTTCTGTGGGTGTGGCTTGGTGGGTGTGGCTTGGTGGGGCAGCACCTTGCTGTGAGTGACATCAAGTTGACCACGCCCACTCAGACACATAACCCCCACCAAACCACGCCCACAGAACTGGCAGAAAATTTTGGCCAAGTCTTCTAGAGTTCAACCTGACTGCTTCTCTCCTCCTTCTCATCATCGTACACACAGAGCAAACAGGCATACATCTTACAGCACCGGAGGGACTCGCCCATGTGCCATCTCCTCACAGAAGGTCCCAGCACCGTGAGATGTGTGCATGCTCTGTGTGTATGCCCAAGAAGGAGGAGAAGACTTGGTCAAACGTTTCTGCCTCCCTTCGCAGTGGAACTGCTCAGAAGGTAGCTCCTACAGCCTGTCCCTTTATGGTCCCCCCTCACCCCCACGTTGAAGTACCTTAAAGGGACAGACTGCGGTGACTGCCTTCCAAGCAGTTCCAGTGCGACGCCATCCCTCTGGTGCAGCAGGCTGTTCTCCTGGCAGTGAGCAGCACTGGCAGGCAACGGGGTGCACGTGTGCAGCCAGCACAAAGAATAGGGCAGCGGCAGCGGCAGCGGCAGCGGCAGCGGCAGCGGCAGGACTTCAGGCCTCTTTTTCAGCCAGTAGTTTTTGGTAGTTTTCAGTGCAAGAAGCCTGCAGCCACCACCTCTTTTTCAGCACAAGAAGTCTCCAGCCGCCTCTTTGCCAGCCAGAACTGAGCCGGCGAAAGAGAAAAGTTTGGGTCACTCTATTCATAAGCAAGGAGCAAACAGAAACTCCAAATAAGCAACACAATTAGGCAAACAAAAAGTTGACAAGATTATCTCAGACAAACACCTAGGATTTGCATTTCTCCTTTTGCCTGTAGAGACAGCCATGACCCCTACATGACCCCATAGGAATCTGGCAACAGTCATTATAATATTAAAGGACATGTTCTTACACAGGCATCTCAATCACAAGGCCCCCAAAAATGTATAAAAGCCTGCCTATCTCAAGCCCATTTTGTCGGCCACCCCAGAAACATGCTACTGTCACTAAAGTTTCTGGAAAACCAAATAAACAGAGACCTTCTTTCCTTGCAGTCAGCTCCATTTCCATTTCCAGTGTCTTTCTCCCAGTTGGAACTGGACTAGACTTTTCTTCCAACAATGCTAAGTCACATTATGGTTTAACAAAAACCACATTATAGTTTAACATGATATGATCAATCATGGCTATCAACAATAAATATATTTTATATTTTATTCACATTCATATTATTTAAATCAGGGATGGTGAATCTTTGACACTTAAAATTTGAGAGGAGAGGAACTTAAAATTTGGTTTTCAATTCCAATTCCCAGCAATTTCACCCAACATACTTATTAAAAATAAGCAATATATAGAGTTTCAGCAATATATGGTTCAGCAATATATAGAGAACTATATATTGTATAAATATATATCATAAATAACTATAAAAAGTCAATATGGTTTTGCATTATAACATTAGGGTAGAAATCTAGATAAAACTATGTATCTATAGAATGTTCTAATCTGTACATTATATTAAACCAAAGTGTAGGTGGTTACTTTTATCTTAGCATGTTGTGTGGCCTAACCATCCAGATTGGTGATTTAGGATGATATTGCTACTGAGATAGCATTTTAATAAGATACTATTTGATTTAACAAATCATGGATCACCAAAATATAGCTCAGTGTAAGTGTAAATTCAGCTTTATTCATCTGGATCTTAAAGTTAGTTTAAATCTATTGCAAACTCTTCTACATCTGAAAAGAAGCTAATATTGCCAACAATGTAATAAATATGTCTCATAATTGATAATATTAAGATAACATATAACTATCTGATACAAAAAAAACCAGTGTTCCTGCATCTATTCAATGCTCAAACAGTCCCATTATTCAAGCTTATATACTACTTGAATTCTCCTGTTTTTAGCTTTCAAGAATATTTTTAGTCCTGAGAATTATATGTGAAAAAGTGATATACTTAAACAAAAATGGTGTATTTACCATGTTTTACTTTTTGGTCATACTTATATATACTGTACTTAAATATAAGCTATTCTTCACTTTCTTTTGATTCTAGTTTTTCTTCCCTTACTGCAAACCATATGTATTTAATCTCTTAATTTATAGCTAACCTTCTGATACTGAACTTACCTACAGCTCTTGTTTCATATTCATTTGCCAACTCTTCTGATTCTCCAGCAGCATTAATATCATTCTTTACCTTAGCTAAGCTTTTCAGAAGCTTGCTGGCCCCTAGGGCTGCCAATGTGCAGCCTCTTGTCTGCAAAGAGAATTGTTAAATAACCTCTTATGACATTCTAACACTGAAATGACATTCACAATACAGCAATGTAGCTGCATAGTAGAGAAGGGGTTCCATTCTCTGGAACCACATCTGAAAACTCTAACTTGCACAATAAAATGATTAAAAGTGATGAGCAATTTGTCCTATGCAATTTCCCAGCAATCTATTCACCATGACCTCTTGATAAAGAAGAGCCCATTAAACAAATCCATGGAATAGGACATTTTCCTGCAATTATATTACTAAACTAGTTTAGAATTCAATTAAACCAACATTTTAAATATATCTGCATTTTTGTTTTACCTTCAATATAGCTTCAATTGATGTTATTCTAAATATCAATCTAAATTCACATTTCATATTATGTGAATATGAACATTTCATATTACATTCATGTAAACAATATATAAAAAGGAGAAATAATAATAAAAACTCATTTAGGAACAGGGCCCCACAGCTTTTATAAATTATAGCATCTATAAACCTTAAGTAGAAAAGAGACATCTCTTTTGTTCTATGCATACATAATAATCCAATCCAACCTAGATATGTATATGCAGAAGTAATTCCTATTGATTTTAATATTTGTATGTATGTACAATCTAGCCTAAGGGAATACTTTTTATCTCAAAAGATTATGAATCTAATTGTTAGTGATGCAGAAGTGTGAAATACCTGCTCCCAAATTACAGTGGATAGTTCCTTTTTGTTTTGAAGGATAGCCCAAATAAAGAGAGCTTGCAAGGGGTGCCTCGTAATAAGAGATCCATCCTGAAAGGACATAATTACAACAAAAATCCCAACATTAACAAATATGGGAATTCAGTCTTAATGTCTGTTGTTTTACATAGAAAAATCTACTTAGAAATAAGTCCCATTGAATTCTGTGGATTTAAATTGATACAGATGGGTATATAATTTCAGTTTAAAAGCTATTCTTGACATACCAGCAGTTGTATCTCTATGTCATCTTTGCCATTTTTGTCTTCTTTTTTTATGCCTTTTCTGAAATCCTCTACCATCTTCCATACAAAAGTAAGAAGAGCATCACTGTAGGAGTTCTTAGCAATTTGTAGATTTTTAAACACCAGATTGCTGAAGTTGTTTGCATAGAGCTCTGTTAAAACTTCATGAGTGAG
Organism: Ptyas mucosa; assembly: GCA_012654045.1. Classification (NCBI taxonomy): domain Eukaryota; kingdom Metazoa; phylum Chordata; class Lepidosauria; order Squamata; family Colubridae; genus Ptyas; species Ptyas mucosa. The sequence continues at coordinate 878,172 of WNWU01013905.1, read as the reverse complement.
GAACTTCCTTAGATTCAGTCCATTTTCAAGAAAGAGACGAACAAATTTTGGTCTGTCCTTTACTAGGGCCATAAACATGACATCCTGAAGATCAGCAGACTGGAAACAAACAAGAAACAACAAACTATTTACAAAGCTTGTGGTGGGGAGGGAGACACACTTTGGGAACAACATCCTATTTCCATCTGCACCAACTGTGACTTTTTTATGGTAACCAAATGAGTAGAAAATGCCAACTGATAACCAAGCATTTTGATAGCTTTATATCACTTGCACACATATCAAAGCTTTCATATAGAGGTTCAGAAAATGTTGAAGAGATATTATTGGAGAAGATGATTGAATAACAGCTTCAGAGAATCCTGGATGATTCAGCTGGATTTCAAAATTGGACATGGGACTGAAACAGCATTGGCTGCACTTTTGGAAGACCTCTGGCGGGAGCAGAATGGAATTAATTTATCTATCCTAGTTCTACTTGACCTCTTGGTGGTGTTCATTACCATCAACCATGGTAACTTTCTGGGAATTGGGATGGGCAGCACTGTATTGTGCTGGTTCTCATCCTTACTCTGCACTTGTTTCCAGTCAGTATTGGCTGGAAGTGAGAAGTCCCGCCCTTGCCCCCTGTTTCCACAGGATTTGGTACCATCACTTTTCTGATGATATCCAGCTGTACATCTCCCCTGGCAAATTAAGTGATGCCATTGAGGTCCTGTCTTGGTGTTTGGAGGCTACGGGAGGTTGGATAGGGAATAACAGGTTTCAGCTCAACCCTGGCAAGTTTATATGGCTTTGGGTTTTGAGACCTCTAGGATCTTGGAATTTACAATCTTCAGTGCTGGATGGCATGTCCCATGTCTACAATCTGGAGTCCTTCTAGACTGATAACTCCTGCTTGAGGAGCAGGTCATAGTTGTCACCATTGTGCAACTTCAGGTTTTGCATCAGTTTCATGATCTATTTCTGGATCAGGGGTTCTACTCAGTAGTGAAATCCTACAGGTTCACACCAGTTCAGGTGAACTGGTAGTGATAAAAGCTACCGGTTCAATGGAAAAAAGCTATCAGTTGGTTCGAACTGGTATTTCCGACAATCAGCTGTGCCGTGCAATTTAAAATCACTAGAAAGCAGGAAATCCAGCAAGGGGGGGAACACAGCTGTTCCCCTCTCGCTGTTCTACTTCCCTTCCCAAGCCTCCTTTTTCCATGCACAGCGCGAATTTGGCGTGTACCATGCATGTATGTGTGCAAGCATTTGGCACGCACTGTGCATGCATGGGCAGCAAACCGGTGGCAAACTGGGGAAGATTTCACAACTGGTTCTACTGTCATTCAGACTCTCATTACTTTCTAGATGGATTAATGTAATGCACTCTACATGGGGCTGCCTTTGAAGAGAATCAAGAAACTACAGCTGGTGCAATATGTAGCTGTCAGATATCTAATGTGATACTGCCATTCAAATGGAGGGAGGGGGAGCATGGGGATAAGCTGTATTTTATAACCTTTTTCCTGGCACCTAAGCACCCTGCAGTATTCTCATCTTCTTTGGAATGTAATAAGGAGGGAGGGCCATGTGGATTGTTTCAGTTTCTTGAAAGTGGAAGAAGATCCTGGGAATGGCTCCTTATCTGTTTCTCAGAACATCTTCACACCTGTGGATTGGCTGAATCCACATTCAGACTGGAGGAAGGGATTCTAAAGCCCTATTTCTAACCATATAGTTTGGGAGGGAATTTAGAATCTGCTTCACCTGTCCTGCTATCACTTTTTCTCAATAAAAGGTTCCTTTTGAAATATCACATTTCAAGAGTCTATACTTTCTTGGGAAAGGAGGAAAGGCAGGGCCTGACAGAAAGCAGACTCTACAAAGTTAGGTCAACCCGGAGAAGCACATTTTCACTCTACTGTGGGGACCTTGCAACAAGGTCTGAGCAAAGCACTGAACAAGGAGAAATCAAATGCTACGTAGATATCTCCACCATTGCTCAACCTGAAGAATGCTCCTTATACCTAGTCATGGAGATGGGGATACCCCAAGAGGACTCCAAGAAACTGCACTGGTTGCTCAGAATTGGAAAAAAGAGTGACAATTGGGATGGGAGAACCCGAGGAGTCACCCTAACCCAAGGCATTTGAAAGCCTGGCTGGAAATTAGAGCTAGAAGCCCTGTCTGATCAAGAGGAACCTTTCAAAGAAACCAGGAGGGAGGACCAGCTGAAGCGCCACATCAACCAGCTGGTAATAGAGATGCTAGAAAACATCAACCTGAGGGGAGAACCAGAACCGCCACCCAGAGGAACAGAAGCCAAAAACAACACCTGGATGATTACCCCAGACCCCGCCACAGGGGATCAAGCTGACGGCATTGGAATAGCCACCTCCGCAACAAATCCCCCTGCCCATGATCAGAGCCGCCACGAATATACCAGGTCAGCCCAGGGGCCTGCAGTTGGAGAGACAGGCACCACACTTAGGAGTGAAATTCAATGGAAACCCGCAGCAGCTGGGATTCTTCATGGTGCATGTACTCACTTAAATGCAAGAATACAAGTGCACATTTCAAACCCAAGGCGCTCGAGTACGTTAATAATGCTTGCGTTTAGAGGGAACCGTGGCCAGATGGATGGTCATTCTGCACAACGCAGATGCCACAGAGTTGAGAAACTTCAACAGATTCATGATGGCTCTGCTTCACCATTTCAAGGACCCCCTAGCCCAAGACTGAATCAAAGTCATGAAGCAAGGGCAACAATCCATAGCTGAATACACTAAGGAGTTCTGGGACCTGGCCTGCCACATCAACTGGCCGGAAGACATCCTGGTGAGTTGCTTCAAAGATGGATTAAATGATGACCTCTACAATGCCTGTGTCACCAGAGGAGCACTGGATCACCTGCCTGAGTGGTACCTCACCATAGAGGAAGCTGAGATTGAGATGGTTAGGAACTTGTACCGACCGAGCCGAGCAATAGTGGGTTTCAAATCCCATTGCTACTGGTTTGCTCGTGGGCACTTGTGCGCTCGCGTGTGTGTGACGCTTCTGCGGATGCACACATGTATGTGTGAGGCACGCGCCTGACACTTCTGCACATGCGCAGAAGCATCTGGGTGGGTGGGTGGAGCCTCCTTCTGCCGCCGCTGCTTCTGGTTTGCTGAATCTGGGGCGAACAGGTAGCAAACCATCCCTGGAGCTGAGGCTGGAAGAGATCCCCACCCCAGGGGAAAAGAGCAATTCAAATCACCACTCCCCTTTGCCTCGAGGTCGTTGGCCTGTTTTAAGGGTGGGAAGGAGGGGCACTGAGCTGCAGAGTGCTGCTCGAAGATGCCAGTGAGAAAATCAGACCTCCTGTCAGGGTCCACAAAGCTAAGCCCCGAGGGAAGGAAACTGCCCTGCGAAGCAAGGTAACCGTTGAGTTTCAGGACCTTCACCCCTTGGGGACCAAAACTCCAGAAATCCAACTGGAGGAGTCAATTTTCACTGAAAGCGACCCAGAAGATGAGCCACTGATTAAACTGCTTACCCTCCCCCTAAGATTGTTTATACCCAGTTGAGACAGAGAAGTAAAACTCTCTGCTTTTTTAGACTTGGGATATACCCGGTGCCTGATAAGTCCCACCTTAGTAGGGAAACTGGGAATAAATCTAAGGAGACTAAGAAACCCGATCACATTTTGCCAATTAGACAGATCAATATCCAGAGAGAACTCGCCATGTTTGCTACCAAGCCCCTACAAATAACTATGGATAATCACAAAGAGACACTGACATTTGTGGTGGCACCCGGCATGGAATGGCCATTAGTATTGGCCTGAAAAAATGAAATCCCAAAATTAACTGGAAGCAAGGTTTATTAGATTTCAGTTATGGGTAACTATTTATTTATTTATTTATTTATTTATTTATTTATTTATTTATTATATACATACATACATACATACATACATACATACATACATACATACCACCCTTCTCCAGCAGGACTCAGGGCGGTGAACAGCCAAATAAAAACACAGTATACAAAACTTTTGCTGATGAAAAAAAGAGAGACCGGAAAGGGGGGGGCTTGACCACGAAGTGGCGATGCTTGGTTGGGAAACATCAAACGGGGATATACCAAAGAAATACAGAGACCTAGCTGAGGTTTTCAGTGAAAAGGCTTCCAACGACCTCCCCCCCCGCCCACCAGCATGCTACCGACTGCACAATTGAAATCCTGCCAGGGGCAAAGCTTCCCAAACCAAAGATGTATTGCATGTCCCCTAGAGAACTGACAGAATTAAGAGATTTCATTGCCAAAAACCTGAAAAGAGGGTTCATTGAACCATCATGCCCAAAAATCGCAGCCCCAGAAGAAAAAAGAGGGCTCTATGAGATTATGTGTAGATTATAGGAACTTAAATACAGTAAGCATACAAAACATATACCCCCTCCCCCCCTTATGAAGGACACCTCTCCCAAGGAAAAATCTTTTCAAAGCTAGACCTGAGAGAGGCATATTATTGAATAAGAATAAGGGAGGGGGATGAGTGGAAAACAGCATTTAACACAACACTGTAACTGGATTACAAGGACCCCCAGCCATATTCATGCAGCTAATAAACAAAATGCTCCCCGAACACTTTGTTTATATAAGGGGGTCCTGGTTTACCTGGACAACACTTTAATACAGAGAAAAAAGAAGAACATGTAAAATTACTCAGGGTGGTCCTAAAGTCATGCAGCAAAGCTCTATGCCAAGCTCTCTAAATGCAAATTCCACCAGGAAAAGATTGACTGTCTGGGATATTGCATTTCATACTAAGGAATAAAAATGGATCCCCCAAAAGTCCAAGTGGTAATTGACTGGAAAATGCCCCGCACACACAAGCAACTACAAAGCTCCCTGGGATTGGCTAACTTTTACCGCCATTTATTCCCTCCTTTGCTCAAATCGCCCTTCCTATAACCAACCTCCTAAAAACAAAAGGGGGGGGGGAACCAAAGTCTAAACAGCCATTAAAGTGGACAATAAAATGCCAAGCAGCATTTGAGAAACTCAAGTGGCTTTTTTCAGCTGAACCAGTTTTAAAACACCCAGACCCAGAGAAACTGTTTGTAATATAAGCAGATGCAAGTGATGTGGCAATAGGAGCAGTCCTATTGCAAACAAACAAGCAGGCACAGCTGCAACCCTACGCCTACACGTCCAAAAAACTAACAGAAACTGAGCAAAGGTGGGCTATCTGGGAAAAGGAAGCCTATGCAGTTTGCTGAGCACTCCTCATGGGGAGACAATTCTTAGAGGGAAGCAAGATCCCTTTTGAAGTCTGGACTGATCACAAAAATTTAGAAGCTCTAAAAACCCCAAGGAAACTCTCCCCAAAACAAGTCAGGTGGACTCAATATTTCAAATGGTTTGACTTTACCCTTAAGTATCTCCCTGGGGGGAAAAACTTCTTAGCAGATGCTTTATCAAGGAAACCGCAATACAACAGCTCAAAGCCTGAAGTAATCAGACCAATCCTTCAAGATAATCAAGTAGCAGCTAAAGTAATCACTAGATCACAACCAAACAAGAAGGGACCACTGATAACACAACCACCCAAGGGTTTAAGCAAGCCTTAAGCAACGAGTGGTTCTTAAACCACAAAAACCTGGGCCTCATCAAAGAGCATGGGTGGGAGGAAAATTATACGTGCCAGCCAGCCAAAGATTGGACCTTATGAAACACTGCTACGACTCTAAACTGGCTGGTCACTTTGGATTTGTCAAAACATTGCACCTCATCAAAAGACAATTCTGGTGGCTGTCACTGAAAAAGGCCATCAGAAATTATGTGGCTAGCTGTCCTATTTGCGCTGCAGCAAAGAGATGGCAAGGGAAAACCCCAGGACTGTTACAAACTGTAGCTGAATCTTCAGCACCCTGGAGAGAGATTTCTATGGATTTTACAGTAAAATTGCCAGAGAGCACAGGGAACACTGTTATTTGGGTCATAACAGACCTATTTTCTAAACAAGCTCATTTTATTCCTTGTCAAAAGACCCCAACAGCCAAAGCCTTAGCAAAATTATTCCTGATACACATTTATTGTTTACATGGAGCTCCACAGAGAATAATTTCTGATAGGGGGGTCTAATTCACATCAAAGTTTTGGAGGGCGTTCCTAACACTACTTGGCACTGCCAAGCATTAAGCTCCTCCCATCATCTGATGACAAATGGGGGCTGTGAAAAAAACGAATGGGGTGTTAGAGCAATATTTAAGATGTTTTATTAATTATCAACAAGATAACTGGACTGAACTATTACCTTTAGCAGAGGTGGCATTCAACAAATCTGTACACTCTACCACAGGTTACACCCCTTTTAAAGTAGCCACAGGCCAAGACTTCACCCCATTCCAGAACTACCAACGGAAGCACCCACCATCCCCTCTCTAAAGGAATGGATGGAAACCCTACAAAACACTTGGCCTGTAGTCAAATTAGCACTAAAGGATGCTAGAGAGACATTTAAACACCAAGCAGACAAGAAGAGAACACAACCAAAACCTTTCCAAATAGGTGATAGAGTATACTTATCAACAAAATTCTTGCAAACACTCCAACCCTCAAAGAAATTAGGGCCAAAATTCATGGGACCATTTCCAATCACTAGGATCATCAACCCAGTGACAGTAGAATTAGCATTCCCCAAAACACTCAGACAAGTACACCCAGTCTTTCACATTAGCTTGTTAAAAAGAGAAGTCACATCCTCATTTAGACCTCAAACCCCTGCACCACCCACACCCATAATGGTTGAAGGTGAGCAACATTTTGAAATCAAAGACATCCTTGATTCTAGAATCCATCAAGGAAAAACCCAATACCTAGTAGCATGGAAACACCTACCCCTTTCTCAAAATGAGTGGGTGGACAAAAAACATGTCATCATCCCACACTTTAAGAAATTGGGTGTGGAATTAAGAAATTCCACACCCAATAACCACACAAACCTTGCTAAAATACTATAATGGCTCTTTTTCTTTTTCTCTTACAGATGGATCTATCTTTTTTCTAAGGAGGGTGGCATGTCAGATCCCTAACATGATACTGCCATTCAAATGGAGGGAGGGGGGAGCATGGGGATAAGCTGTATTTTTATAACCTTTTTTCTGGTGTCTAAACACCCTGCAGTATTCTCACCTTCTTTGGAAGGAGGGAGGGCCATGTGGATTGTTTCAGTTTCTTGAAAGCAGAAGATCCTGGGAACGTCTCCTTATCTGTTTCTCAGAACATCTTCACACCTGTGGATTGGCTGAATCCACATTTAGACTGGAGGAAGGGATTCTAAGGCCCCATTTCTAACTGTATAGTTTGGAGTGAATATAGAATCTGCTTCGTCTGTCTTGCTATCACTTCTTCTCAATAAAAGGTTCCTTTTGAAATATCACATTTCAAGAGTCTATACTTTCTTGGGAAAGGAGGAGAGGAAGGGCCTGACAGTAGCAGTCCAGGCAGTTAGGTGCATGCCAAGATTGGTGCATGTTACAGCTCTACTTGATGAGCTGCATTTGTTGCTAGTTTGCTTCAAGGTTCAACTCAAGGTGCTGGTTTTGACATCTAAAACCCTCCCTGGCATAAGTCTTGATTATTTTGAGGGGTCATCTCTACATGGTTACATCCTCATGTCAATCTGGGTGCCTTTCTTGTTGAAAGAAAAAGCGACAGTGAATACATTGATCTGCTTCATTGTTCAATGTCATGTGCCTTGTATTCATGCTGAAAGATCCTATTTTTGTTATGGTACAACCATGCCCCTTTGAGCTTCTAATAAATTGACCTATTGCTACAAACCCTGCTTAAACAAAGTTCTTTTTTTGTTACTTCCCAATTCTATTTTATATAATCTCACTTATACAATCTAGGTAAAACTGGATTGGATCTTTTTAACAGAAATAACAGAATAACAAAGTTGGAAGGATCTTGGAGCAGAGGTGGGCTTCAGCCGGCTCGGACCAATTCAGGCAAACCAGTTGTTAAGATTCTGCGCAGATCAGCGAACCGGCAAATCCCACCACTGGCTCACCTCACCCCCACTCTATCTCGCCTCGACTGCCTTGGCCAGTGGCTAGAGTCATGCCTGCACCCAGCTACTCTCTGACTAGAGTCATGCTCACTCACCCAGACCACATGGCCCAGCTGATCTCTGCACCTCACCCACTCTGATCACTGCGGCTGCCCATGAAGGTAAGGCACTTGGCCGAAGGGCCGTCTCAAGGTGGACATGGCAAGGCTCGGCTGCCTTTTGGGCCTGGCTCTCACCATCCTTCCGCCTGCATGCTGCCCACTCATCCTTCACCTTGGGTTGGGGGATGCACCAGTTTCTGGCTCTGGCCCCCACCTTAGGTCGGGGAACACATCAGTCCCCTGGCTCTGGACTTCTGCATGCCAGGCCACTACTGTGAGAATGGTGCAAGCCCCATGGGCTAGAACATAAAGCTGATGGCCGGGAAGGAAAATCTGCTCTGGGCTTGCTGTACTCAGCCAAAGGACTGCCTCGGTAGGGGCAGTCCTTGCTGTCCACACAGCAAGGCTTGGCTGCCTTTTGGGCCAAGCTTCAGCTTCCATGGGACCTTCCAGGTGGGAAGCCTGAGAGAAAATGCCTCCCTCGAGGGCTGCCAGCTCACCCATCCACCTGCCGGAATGGCTTTGAAGCATCAGGTCCCCTTGTTGTGAGCTGGATGTGAGACCTAAGGTGGAGTGAAGGTCAATGGCAGCCCAGAGCAGGGCCCAAAAGGCAGCTGAACCTTGCCATGTCCTGCTCCACCAAGAAGAAGCCTGCAGCCACCTCTTTTTCAGTGCAAGAAGCCTGCAGCCATCTCCTCTTTTTCAGTGTGAAAAGCCTGCAGCCGCTGGTCTTTTTCAGCACAAGAAGCCTGTAGCCACTGCCTCTTTTTCAGCACAAGAAGCCTGCAGCTGCCAGTCTTTTTCAGTGTGAGAAGCCTGCAGCCACCGGTCTTTCCCAGTGCAACAAATCTGCAGCCGCCAGTCTTTGCCAGCGCGAGAAGTCTGCAGCCATTGGTCTTTGCCAGCATAATAAACCTGCAGCCACTGGTCTTTTTTGGTGCAAGAAGCCTGCAGCCACCGCTTTTTGCTGGCACAAGAAGCCTCCAGGTTCCGCTGCCAGCTCAGTTCCAGCCATCAAAGAGGCAGCGACAAAGAGGGATGGCTGCAGGTTTCTTGCACCAAAAAAGACTGGTGGCTGGAGGTCTCTCATGCTGGGAGAGACCAGCAGCTGCAAGCTTCTAACACTGAAAATGACTGGCAGCTGCAGGCTTCTTGTACTGAAAAAGAGGCAGCAGCTGCAGGCTTCTTGCGCTGAAAAAGACTGGCAGCTGCAGGCTTCTTGCACTGAAAAAGACTGGTGGCTGCAGGCTTCTCATGCTGAAAAAGACCGGTGGCTGCAGGTTTCTTGTGCTGAAAAAGAGGAGGCAGCTGCAGGCTTCTCATGCCAGATTTAAGCACCCTGCGGGCTGGATCCAGCTTGCGGGCCTTGAGTTTTACACTCTTGGTCTAGTCTTCTTAAAAATCTTCAGTGATGGAGCACCCAAAACTTCTGAAGGCAAGCCAAAACTTCTGAAGGCAAGCTGTTCCACTGGTGATTATTCTCACTGTTAGAAAATTTCTCCTAAATTCTAGGTTGCATCTCTACTTCATTAGTTTCAATCCATTATTTCTTGTCTTGCTTTCTGGTGCTTTGGAAAATAGTTTGACTCCCCTCCTGTTTGTGGCAACCCCACAAATATTCGAACACTGCTATCATGCTATCATAATATTGGAACACTGCTATCATGTCCTTCTTTTCACTACACCAGATGTCGACAATCTGCAGCTCTAGAGTGGCCCTGTCGTGGCAGAGGGATGAAACTGCTCTCATCCTATCACCTTAGTGTGGGAGCGAAGTGCCCCTGTACTTGCCTTTGTGCAGCAACAGGATTCTGCCTTCATTATGGTACATTTGCTGTTGCTGCCAGCAAAGAGGGCTGGGAGAGAATGGCAGGGATAGATCTTGCAGGGTGGGGGCCATCCCCCAAGCCTGGCCTTCCTCCTCCCTCATCAGCAGGGCCAAGAGAAAGAAGGGGGTGGCATGGGGAAGCACTCCCCTACCCAAGTGAGCACCGAGTGCAAAACCCCAGCTGGTGGGGGGGGGGAGATGGCTGGCCTGGCAGAAGCATCCCGATTGGTGAGCCTGGCTCTCACAGTGGGACACTCTTCAGCACCTCCAGATGTAAGCTGCCGCCTTTGAAATGCCTTTGAAATGCAGTGTACCTTTCAGGAAGCCAGGCAGTGATGGCTGGGGCCACGGGGGGGGGGGGGGGAAGCAGAGGCCTCAGGGCTGCTCCCCCTCCTCCTTAGCAAACCAGGCCTGGAGAAGTGTGGAGAGTTGTGGACTGAACGCTGGAGGATCAGAAGGTGCATTCTGACCTCGCCCCAACATGTGTTTCCAGTGCATGCTCCTCTGTCCTGAAGTGGGATTGAGTGGGGGTAGGGGGAAAAGTAGGGGGTTTGGAGAAGAAGCCTGGCTGGCTTTCCTTTTGGTGTGGGTCGGGGAGGAAGACCCAATAAAAATCCAATTTTCCCCAATAAATTAGGAAAATAAAGGCCCGGCGGTCCAGAGTCCCAAAAGGGGGGTGGGGTCTTTTCGTCGGAGGATCGGAGAGGGAATCAGTTGAGATCTTGGTGGGAGGCTATTCAGAGAGGGATCTGACTGGGTCTCTTCTTCCCTCCCCCTTAGATTCCACCCTCTTCCTGGCTTTCTTCCCTAGCCTAGTTTTAGGGGGAGGGAGAAGCAAGGTGGGACAATAATTGCTAAAAGGCTGTGAGGGGGGAGTGGATAGAGAACCTCCTCTGTGATATTGACTAGCTCTCTGCTTCCCCACCCATTTTGGAGAATTTTCTGTGGAGAAGCAAAGGGCCTTGGTTGGAGGCAATGGGCATAAAACGCAGCACCTCCGGACCTCACCAAGTTCTCAGACTGGTAGCCCCCAACCCCCCCTCTCTCTCTCTGCTCCCCCAAGTCCAGAGAGGACTCCCCCCTGGGTTTTCTGCTTCATGTTTCTGAATCCTGTTTTTTCTGGGTGGGGGAAGAAGAGATACGTGTGTGTGTGTGTGTGTAAACGCGCATGAGCGTGCATGCACATGCAATCATTTCTGCTTGGTTGGGGAGAAGAGAAAACACCACTTACTACATTTTCATTTCCAAAAGAGTCCAAGGTTGCTCCAGACCTGTTTGGTTTCTTTTCAGAGTCCCAAATCTTTTTTTAAAAAAAAATCTTACTTTGGGTTGAAATAATAAGATTAGCTTTCAAGGAAAGAGATGGGGAGGGGGTATGCTTCTGTGGTGAAGTGGCCTTGGCAGAGAAGACAGAATAATTTTTCTAGGAAGGAAGGAAGGAAGGAAGGAAGGAAGGAAGGAAGGAGGGAGGGAGAAATCAGGAGGGAGGGAGAAAAGAAGGTACATTCAGAGGAGGGAGAATGGGAGGGAAGGATGTGAAGGGGAGTGGGTCATTTACTGGGTGGGAGTGTGTGACATTGAGTTGGCCATGCCCACCCAGGTTTTGTGGCTCCCTGTGTTTTGTTTTCTGTGGAAAATGGGTCCAAATGGCTCTTTAAGTGTTTAAGGTTGCTGATCCCTGCACTAGACAAACCTAATTCCTGCAACCATTCTTCATATGTTTTAGCCTAATCATCTTTATTGCTCTTTTGTGCACTCTTTCCAGAGTTTCAACATCTTTTTTATAGTTTGGTGACCAAAATTGGATGCAGTATTCTAAGTGTGGTCTTACTAAGGATTTACATCACATGATTTGATTATATCCTTCTGTTAATGCAACCTAAGAATCAGTGGTGGGATTCAAATAATTTAACAACCGGTTCTCTGCCCTAATGATTTCTTCCAACAACCAGTTCACCAAACTGCTCAGAAAGTTAACCGGTTCTCCTGAAGTGGTGCGAACTGGCTGAATCCCACCACTGCTAAGAATGTGTTGGCTTGTTTGGCTGCTGCTGAACATTGTGAATTCATATTAAAATGATTGTCTACTAAGACTCCAAAAGTCTTCTCACAATTACTGCTATTGAGCCAGGTTTCACCTAATTTGTACCTGTTCAGTTGATATTTTTTGCCTAAGTGTAAGATCTTGGAGCCATGGTGGCACAGTGGTTAGAATGCAGTATTGCAGGCTAATTCTGCTGACTGCTGATTGCCAGCAGTTCGGCAGTTTGAATCTCATCAGCTCAAGGTTGACTCAGCCTTCCATCCTTCAGAGATCAGTAAAATGAGAACCCAGATTGTTGGGGGCTATATGCTGACTCTGTAAACCGCTTAGAGAGAGCTGGTAAAGCACTGTGTGGTATGTAAGTCTAAGTGCTATTGCTATTGCTATCTTACTTTTCTCTACATTGAATTTCATTTTGTTAGATAAGGCCCAGTGTTCAAGATGGTTGAAACCCATCTGTACCTTGAGCCTATCTTCTGGAATGTTATTTTTGCCAATTTAGTGTCATTCACAAATTTGATGAGTTTCCCTTCTATTTCCTCAACTAAATTGTTTATGAAGATGTTGAAGAATATTGGGCCTAAAACAAAACATTGGAGTATTCCACTGATTCCTTCTTCCATGTAGATGTACTTCCAAAGGCTCAGAATGAACAAAGAATTGCAGCAAAAGCCAAAGATAATAAAAAAAGTTTCTTCCAACATATAAATAACAAGAAAAAAATCAAGAAAACAGTCGGTCCACCAAAGAGAGAAGATGGCAAGGAAGTAACAGGCAACAGAGAGAAAGCAGAGCTGCTTAACTGGTTCTTTGCATTAGCCTACATGCAAAAAGAAACTATAGCCCAACCTACCAAAAACATAACTGTAAAAGACAGACTATAAATAAAAGTTAAAATAAGCAAAAAAATTAGTAAGAGAACACCTGTCTGATCTTGAGGAATACAAATCATCAGGTCCTGATGGATTACATCCCAGAGTTCTAAAGGAGCTGGCAGATGTCATCTCAGAACCACTGCACCACATTTTTCAAAAATCCTGAAACACCGGGGCACTACTAGAGGACTGGAAAAGAGCTGATGTGGTTCTGATCTTCAAAAAAGGAAAAAAAACAGATCCAGGAAACTACAGACCAATCAGCCTAACATCAATACCTGGGAAGATACTGGAAAAGATAATAAAAAAACAGATCTGCCAACATCTAGAAACAAGTAAAGTAATAACTAGTGGTCAGCATGGGTTTGTTGAAAACAGACCAATGCCAAACCAATACAATGACTAAATTAGTAGACCAGCAAAATACTGTGGACATAATATACTTAGACTTCAGCAAGGCATTCAACAAAGTAGACCACAACTTATTTCTTAGTAAGCTAGAAAAAAGTGGGATAGATTGCATCACCACCCGATGGATTCACAACTGGCTGACAAACTGTACTCAATAAGTAGTTCTTAATGGATCTAAGTCTACATGGAGGGAAGTAAGCAGTGGGGTATCACAAGGTTCCATCTTAGGCCCAGTACTCTTCAATATCTTCATAAATGACTTAGATGAGAGAATAGAAGGGGGACTTACCAACTTTGCAGATGATACTAAGCTGGCAAGAATAGCTAACACCCTAGAAGATAGGCTCAAATTCCAGATGGATCTTGACAGACTTGAACACTGGGCCCTATCCGACAAAATGAAATTCAATGTAGAGAAAAGTAACACTTAGGCAAGAAAAACCAAAAGTACACATATAGACTGATTGAAACCAGGCTTAATAGCAGTAACTGTGAGAGGGATATTGGTATCTTAGTGAACAACTTGTTAAATATGAGCTAGCAGTGTGCAGCAGCAGCCAAAAAAGCCATGCAATCCTAAACTGCATTAACAGACAATCAAGATCAAGTGAGGTACTAATACCACTCTATAAAGCCTTAGTAAGACCATACCAATTACACTTTAGGATGTTTATATCACAAATATAAAATTTTTGTCTTTTTCCTCAATAAAAAGCTGCATATAACAGTAGAAAAGAGTAATGTTGCAGATGAGTATTTGCATGTATAATAAAATATTTTATTGTATAATAAAGATTTTGGACTTGAGTTGATTACTTAATATTGAAATTTCCATAATTTAATATGGTACTGTGTTTCCCCGAAAATAAGACCCTGTCTTATATTTTTTTGAACCCTAAAATAAGCGCTTGGCCTTATTGCCATGCGCTCAAAAGCTGATTGGGCTTATTATCAGGGGATGTCCTAATTTGGGGGAAACAGGGTAACACATTAATAAAAGGAATGAATAGCTAAGCTTTAATTCTTTAACAAAACTTAAAATCTATAGTAGTATCATGGTATTTGACTTCTTCAAAACTCTTCAAATTTGGTATTCGACACATTTATGAGAAAATCTTGTCTCAATACTCATAGTTTCCTTGGTGTTCAGTGCGCTGCAAAAGGAAGATGGCCGCAGAGAGAGGACAGGAAGTTGCCCTTGCTAGGAAGGTCAATGACATAGAAAAAAAGACAAAGTGTTTTCCGGTCAAAACAAAGGGTCATGTGGTCATCTGGTTTGTTTGGCACTTATAGTTTTTAGTACCCATCGTGCCTCCCAGAACCAATTAACATTCAGTAATGAGGTACCACTGTATAAAAAATATTTTTTTAAAAAATGGAAAAGATAAACAAAAAAGAACTATTGGCTTTCTAACTCCCCCCCCCTTTTGTACATCTGCTAATTTACAAAATTATAGACTTTTAAGAGACCTTAGAAGTTATAAGTAATTATATTGTCATGTTGGGGACTATTCTTGTCTAAATTTTTATTGTGACTGCGCACTGTAAACTATTATATGTATGGGAACTATTCTTGTTTAAACTTCTATTGCCTATGTAGACTGTGAGTTTTGCTATTACTGCATATTCCCAATTGGATGTTATTAAAATGACATCTTTTCCAGTGCTGAACAAAATGTATTTTTCCTGCTGTAAGCCTACATTTCATTAAATTATCACCTTTTTGTTGATTTTTTCCTGAAATTATATCAATGAAAAATTGTGGTTTCATTTCAAATTGAAATTCCAAAATTTTCTGCACTGGACTTGTGTATCTTGTTATAAAACATTTCTTCTGTTTCATGGCAATTCCAACATTTATTATTTTATGATTTGCCTATGTTGGATATCATTGATGGAATTTTATGCTACATATAGAACAATCTGTACCAACTTCACCTGTGTAAAATCTTTCTTTGCTTTTTCAATCTGCACTACCTACCTCCCAACGTCGATCATTGGTAAAAATCTCTTCACTGGCTAAGTCCAATTGATTCCATTCCAAAAGCAATTTCAGTTGACCATTCCAGTCATCTTTATCTTCTTCATTTGTGCTGAAAGCTGTAATTGAAGAAGGAACTGTGGTTAATATTAAAATCATACTCTGTGAAATACAGTGTTCAATTCTCATTTTCCAACCCATCTTATTTTAACTCCTTTTCTTTTCTCTAGACTTTCTATGAAGAAGAATTAATGCTGCTATTAATAAAACTATGAATATGAGAATTTTGCCTGATTATTGAGGTGTTAGCAGGGCATCCTGCTCCCAAAATGCCATACCTAATTCCTTATGCTTTCATTTTTTCTGATTTGATCTTAATTAGGAATTCCTATGAATAGTTATAATCCTTATTTTAACAAACAGCATATCTTAATAGAATGGTCAATTACATTTTTAAAATATTTCTTTTGTCAGACCTGCCCCAGTCCAATCCCTTAGAAAAGAAAGACCCTTGATTCCATTTAGGTGAAGTGATAGGTTCTTTTACTAAAAGATGCTGGTTGCAGTAAAGTCAGGCTAGAACTAATTTCCTACATGAAATCATACAAGCTTTTTCCTTCAATCCATCTCTCTCCCCTTCATCAGCTCAATTCCAGCCAATAGGTGGAATCCAGCCACCTAGATGTCTAGATGTTTTGGGAATGTTCAGTGTTAGGAGTAATCAACATTCCATCCCCAAGCATCTCCAGTGTCTTGGTGTCTTTGAAGACTGGCTTCAAACATCCCTGGTCTTCCTCAACTGTCATTCCTCTCTCCTGTTTTTCTAGCGCTATCCTTTTTAAAAATATATATACATCAATATCAATACATGAACAGTGAGGCATCTAGGTATCATTCATTTGTATACAAGTAATAATGGTAATATTAATAATATTTGTTACTTTAATCATAGTTATGTAATTGTAATATCATACATCAGTGGTGAAATCTTCTGCAGATTGCCACCGGTTCATTGTCCGCGCATGCACAGTGCGTGCCAAATGTGTGCTGTGTGCGTATGAGCAATGTGCATCAAAAGCACACTGTGCGGGCTTCCGCTTCCGGTTCCGCTGGCGACAGACTCTGATCGGGCTAGCTCTGGCCCCAGAGTCCAATCCCCCCCATCTGGAGGCCCTTTGGGCCAAGCGCCCCATTATTGGGGCGTTTGCCGTTTGAGGGCGGCTTGCCAGGGGTCCCCTGCCTCACTTCCAGGGGCCGGGAGGCCGATGCTGGCGTGCCCGAGGCTCCAGAGGGGGTGGGAGGCGATCGGTGGCTTTTTTCGAGGCCGCGGAGGCGCCACAGCGCCTAAGGGGACCGGTGCTAGTTAAGAAGGCACAACGGACTGAACTGACTGACTGGAGAGTGGAGCAGGCATCCTGGAGGCGAGAGGGGGGGGGTTGGAGTTTCCCCCCCCTTGTAGCTGGAAAGGTGCCGTGGCAGAGAACTAGGGGGAAGGAGATGGAGTGAAACCCCTTACCTTGCTGACTTTTCCTTGGAGGATGGCTGTGGCAGAGTTTGTTGGAGAGGTCTGGTGGCCTCTCTTCCCGATGGGCAATGGCGGTAGTCTGACTTCCTGCTTCTTTATTTATGATTGAAGACAACATTCTCCTCTGGCTTCCTGTTTGACCTACTCTATACTTCGGACTCGTTGCTCCTGTGAGCGCCCACT
This sequence comes from Ptyas mucosa, assembly GCA_012654045.1. NCBI lineage: Eukaryota > Metazoa > Chordata > Lepidosauria > Squamata > Colubridae > Ptyas > Ptyas mucosa. Next base: position 861,168 of record WNWU01013905.1, on the reverse strand, counting down.
GGTGGATATTTGAAAAATTACTCTGACTGCTAATCCCTCTTTCTTCTCTGGAGGTTTGCCTTTTGATTTCTCATCTTCTATTGATCTAAGATGGCTAAGGGCCATAAATAAGCAGCAGCTGATATGGAAAAAATTTTGGAAAGACTGGCAAAATTGGATCAGAAGTTGGACAAGTTAGATGACGTGCAAAAAGGATTATCTGAAATTAAATCTGAAATGACACTTATGAAAAAAGATTTAAATGATGTTCAACAGCTGGCAGAGCAAAACAAGAAGAAGATGGGGGGTCTGGAGGGGGAGGTACGGGCACTCCAGAAGGTGGAGGATGGGAGAGGAAATGCAATGTTAACTTTACAATTGGATAAGATGTCTTATTTTCTCAGGTTCCAAAACGTGGAACAACTTGACCAGGAAAATTTGAGATAAGTGATGGTTAAAATGTTGGGTGAATTTTTAGAAAGAGATTTGGAGTCTATTGGAAGGGATGTGGACTTGGTGTACAGAGTAAACTCACAATTTGCAATTTTACATAATTTACCAAGAGAGATTCATATTAAATTTGTGAGAAGGGAACTGAGAGATGAGATATTGAGAAAACAAAGACTGGGGGCGCTGGTGTACAGGGGCAAGGAGATCACCATCCTGAAGCAGATTCCCAGACAGGTACGAGAATCAAGAAGAAAATATTATTTTTTATCAAATAAGCTGTACCTCAAGGGAATAGGTTTTAGGTGGTTGATTCCGGAGGGCTTGATGATTTTTTGGGAGGACAGTAAGAAGAAAATTAATAATGTAACGGAAGCTAAGGCTTTTTTTGACCAACATAAATCCTTCCTAGGTGGAGAAGATACAGGAGCCGAAGAGGGGGAAGTATTAGATGATCAAGGAGCGGGGGCGGACGGAGCTGTTGCGGCCCGGGAGGGGGGGGGGGAGGCCAGACCATGGTTTTAAGAGCCAGAACTAGGAAATGAAGAAAGGAGGGGAATCTATTGTTTAATGTTTTTTTAATTGACATTTTTCTTTCTCTCCTTTTATCGTATTTTGTATAATACTTTTTTTGTTTATATAATTCTTTATATAACCTGGTTGTTTGTTTCGATTTAAGATAATAATGTCTGTTGTGTGAGAACTTAAAAAAGAAAATAATAATTGAAATATCTTTATATAAAGATATTAAAAATTCAACATATTGTAAACTATAATATTGTATATTTTTAACCAATAAAAACTTTTTATAAAAAAAAAAAAGCACACTGTGCATGCACGCATACACAGTGCGCCCCAAACGTGTGTTTCACATGGAAAAAGGAGGCTTGGGAAGGTAAGTAGAACAGCGAGGGGGGGGAAGAGCTCTGCTGCATGATTTAGCTTTGCTAGAAAGCAGGATTTCCTGCTTTCTAGCAAATATAAACCACGTGGCACAGCTGATTGTCGGAAATACCCGTTTGGACAAACCAGTAGCTTTATTAAACTACTAGTTTGCCTGAACTGGTAACTTTTTTTTACTAACGGTTCGTCCAAACTGGTGCGAACCGGTAGCATTTCACCCGTTACACATATTAAAATATGGGCCTTCATTATTTAGTTGTTTAGTATTTTAGAACGCCATTCTAATGACAATAACAATATAATTAAAACATACATAGTGACACCATCTTTCAACATTGAATCTTTACATCTAGCTGTTGCTTTTAGTATATTTTATAGAAATATGCATAATAATATTCCCCCTATTTCTTGTTTCTGCCTCTGTTCTAGTTCCTAACAGAGCCAATCTTGTGTTATAAAGCATTTCCTCTATCCATCATCTCTTGCTCATTTAAATATTTCAATTCTTATTCGTTTTTTGACTTGCCTCCCAAACTCCTCCCTTGGGTCTTTATCTCTATCTACCTCTTTCCTGTTTAATCTAAATATTCCTTCCATCTCTACTATCTTTTGCTGCCAAGCCTCCAAAGGGTCTGCCCAAGTCCCTATCTTCTTTTCAAGAATATCTTTTACATATCCAATACCATTTTTTGGTCTTTTAGTATGTATTTTCCCTGAATTATTTCATAAATCTTTATTGCCTTCTTCTTATCTTCCTTTTTTTATTTGTTGATTTATCTGTTCTGTCTTTTCCCCTGGTCTTTCTATTATCTCCTCTATTTCCTGGGCTTTTTGATCATCGTTCATTATCCCTTGTTGAACATTTTCTAACTTTCCATCTATGTTATTCATTAGATTCTTTATTTCCCTGCAATTCCTTATCATCATATCATGAATGCTTTGGAACATCGATACCATTTCTTTATGCAATCCACTTATATCCCCTTGATGGAATATCTTGTCTTATTTTGATAGGTCCAAATATTGCTCAGTTGTCTGTCAATGGTCTATCACTGCCCCATTCTCAATTATCTGTAACCTCAGAAAGTCGAACTGGAAACCTTTTACTCAATCCTGATGTTGCTCCTCAGGGAATACAGTAATAATAATTCTTTATGTCCCACAGTTAATCAATTTGTTCTGTTTAGGTAGTCCAGGAAGATTTCCAAATGTCTCTTTAAGTCCACTCTATAAGTTCAATCATAACTCTTAGTATTTGAAATCCAGTTGATTTAAATGTCTTCTGTGTTCTCACCATTACAACTCCAGTAGTCATGAAATAGATAAGTACAGAGCAGTAGATAGCACAGCAGTCCTCCAGTTATTATTTATTTCCTCTTTCTCCTCTGTTTTATCAGTATTTTTTCCAGGGTTGTAGGAGTATAATGTCTATTCCATTCACTAGTAGGTGGCACCTTCAGTTTAACATTCAACGTTGTACAAAGTCTGTAAGGTACTGTTAATATTTATTTAATATTTATTCAAACTAATAATTAAAATTCAGACAAGTAATTCCAGCTTTTAAAAATGCCTTATTGCCAATAAGAATTAGAAATCGGATTTTCTATGTTTTTAAAAGTTTTACGTTCTCCTCTTAAAATCTTTACTTTTCTTTCAGGTCAGTAATTTTCTCTCTGTAATTATTCGTTGCTTAAACAAACTTTTCAAAGAATCTCTTTTCCAGGATTTTGTTTAGGGTATGTTCTAGGTAAAAGAAATCATCTCACCCAGTTCCAGTGACTGTTCATCCACACTGCTCCAGCATGTTCTTTGTTTCTTCGGATGCCCCAGCTTCACGGCAGCCATGATGGCTAACTCTCCATCATCGGATGAAAGGGAATTAGCCCTGGGTCAAGCAGAAGAGCTGCTGCTGTCCACAACCTGAAGGCACCCCTCTACTCTTTGTCACCCCTACAGGGTGACTTTAGCCCCTTATGGGGCCCTCCAACTAAGGAATACAGCATGAGTTTGTGGAGCTCCACTCCTCACGTCCGACAGCGCAGCGATATCAACTGGAAGTCCTCTATCCTAAAACATGTTTATTGCCCATTTGTTCCCTCACATTACCTGCACAGCTATTGATGGCAGGATGCCAATGAGGTTTCAAGTTGAAGATGACAAAACTGATATACTGCCTCCCCCCCATCCCCCGAGAGCAATGTTAGTCCTACAGAGGAAACAAAAGAGAGAGAGAAGGGGAAGGAGAAATAGAGAAAACAAATGTATTTAGTCATTATTCAATGAGATTTCTCTGGGTATTGGTCATGGAATCTCTTAAGCAATTTAGAAGCTTTGATGTCCTTTGAATCCAACTATTCAGTTTTGGAGAGTGGGAAGTCTTTCCATGCTACTAGATATTGGGTTTACTCCCGGTGTGTGAGAGAGTCCAAAATGGCTTTGACTTTGAAGTGTTGTTCCCCATCAGTTGTAATCGGGTCAGGAGGTGGTTTCATTATTGGGCATAGGGAGGAGATGATTTCTGGTTTCTTTAGGCTGCAATGGAATACAGGGTGCATTTACCTGAGTGTTTTTGATAGCTCGAGATCGATGATGACTGGGTTGATAACTTTTTTAATGGGACATTAAATACTTCAGTCCCAGTTTTTTGGAAGGTTGTTTAGATTGTAAGTAATTGGTGGATAAATAGACCCTGTCCTCAATTTTAAAGTGTTTTAATGTTGTATGTCTTCTGTCAGCTTGTTTTTTATACACTTCCCTCACCTCCACCAATGCTTTTCTTACTATTGGCCAGTTTTTTTGCAGTTGGGTGATCCACTCCTTCAAGGAGGCAGTCAGTGGGGTGGCCTGAGGCAGTTTGGGGAGAGATACAAAGTTTTGCCCCTTGGCAACTTTAATGGGGGCTACTGTGTACTGAGTTGTTGTAAGCAACCTCAGCAAAAGGAAGGTCTACCCAATTGTCCTGTTGATAGTCAATCTAACACCTGAGATACTATTCCAGGAGCCCATTCATATGTTCACAGTCTCCATACATTTCTGGGTGATGTGAGGAGCTAAGCACTTGAGTGGTCCCCAAAAGTTCTAAGAACTCTTGCCAAAACCATGAAGTGAATTGGACTCTGCGGTCCAAGATTATTCTCTCTGGGGCTCTGTGCAATCTATAGATGTGCTCTAGAAACAATCTGACTAAGGTGTGGGCAGATGGGATTTTTTGACAGGGCGCAAAATTTAGAAAATAAATCAGTTATCACAAAAAATCATGGTATTTCCCGAACTCTTGGATAACTCTGCTATAAAGTCCATTGAAATGATGCCTTGGGCTCAGCCACTGGCTGGAGGAGCCTGGATATCTTCCTTTGCTGCCTTTTTACAGAAGCACAGGTAGGGCAGCTTAGCTACATAGTTGTCTTTCTTTAGTGATGGCCACCAAAATTGGCACTTGACCAAGTGTAAGGGTTTTAACAAAGCCAAAATGTCCTGCAACTTTTGAGTCATGACTTTTCTGTAAGACTATCATCTGTTGACTTTCAGGGATGTACAATTTGGCTCCCACCCAAGCTAAACCATCTTGTATCATATATTCCTCTTTGTGAGTTTGGAACCACTTATCTTTCTCCAGTGCTGCTTTCAGGGAGACCCATAAACCCTTGGCTACCTGAGGTTATAGTGTAGCTTGTGCTCTGGTAGTGATTGACACCACCAGTTGCTGGGATGGAATAACTGGTCTAATTACCTCTAGCTTTGAACTGTTATTTTGTGATAGTCTGGACAGGGGATCTGCTAGAGGTTCTTTCCCCCTGGGAAATATCACAAAATGAAATTAATTGGTTAAAGCTCAACAGACTCGCTTGGGTCTCCATGGGATTTTCAGGGCTTCTAGATTCTTATGGTCAGAATCCATGGCATTTCCAAGAAATGCCTCCAGGTAAGAATACCCAATGCACTCATATGGCCCCTTCTCCCATACTGCCCATCTGTTCAGTTTGGGTGAGCTTTTTGGAAGTGTAGGCACATGGTTGCAGGACTCCCTGCTCATTTTTTCTGCAGGAGCACTGTCCCACCCCATAACATCACTACTATTCACCTGGATCACAAAGAGGGCATTGGGGTCTGGGTGTTTCAGTACTGGTTTTGCTGCCTTTGCTGCATTCCATTGTTCATTTCAGAGGCTCTGCTTTCAGCAAGTCAGTGCCTCTTCTTCCTGCATTTGAAACAGTGGAGCATTGGCATGGGCTCTGGTCACGGGCTGGTGACTTTGGGGCTATTTCTTTTCCAAGAGGAATCTCCACCAGCCTGGTTGATGCTAGGAACAGGCCAGGTCAATTTCTACTTCCTCTGTATCAACCATGAAGGGGGGCACTTCTGGAAATGCAGGTGTGATATATGTCATTGTTCAGCCATCCTGGAAGCAGCCAGTTAGGATGTTCTTCAGCTAGTTAGTCAGCCATTAGGCCAGGTCACAAAACTAATGGGTGTATTTGGCCATGTTCCATTGGCACTGGCTTATGGTCTTGATCCAGTCCCTAGCCTTGTGGTTGGCTAGGGAAATTTTTGAAGCATTTCTGGAGTGCTTCCATGAAATAATCAAAGTTCCTCAACTCTGGAGCATTGTCATTATGGAGGGTGACTATCCACTACACTGTGGTTCCCTCCAATGCCATCGTCACACATTGCACCTTGACCCCCTCCGTTACTATCGTTGGACCATACTCTTGCATGTAGATCCAGACTTGTGCCAGGAAGAATCCCAGTTGCTTGGGGTCTCCGTTGAACTTAACAGTGAGGGCTGGTGTCTTGTGATCTCTCTGCCTGGCTAGTGCAACCCCTGATGGTGGCAAGGTTGGACTGCTGGGCCTGTGGCTAGTTGTGGAGCTGGGGTAGTTGCCGATGCTGTGAGGGCAGATGCTGTTGTGGCCACTGCAGCAGATGTGGTCATGCCATTGCTTACCCAGGTTGGTGTCCGCTGGATGGCCAGATGCACTTCTTGGGCCAGGGCTTTACGTACTTTAATGTTGCTGAAAGCTTCCCTCAAGGAACCCTATGGCTTGTTCCAGCATCCAGTCCTTTCAATCCAGCTCCTCTGTAACTGTTTCTTCTTCCAGTTCCTCTCATGGGTTTCTCCAGCAGCTGCAGTGGCTCCCACAAGTTAGAGTCACCCCCATTCGTCCTTCTTCCTGAACCCAAGGGACCACTGGAGTCTTGGCTGGTTGACACAGATTTCCACCTGTCCCAGCCATTTGGAGAGATCCAGCCTCCAGGGGGTTTTGAAGTTGCTTCCCTCAGACTTTGATCTCCTCCTGATCACTCCCTTGAGTGGACATTGTGTGTACAGTCCCTGCGGTAGAGGCAACTCCCTCTGTGGGTTGACCACAATTGTAGTTCTAGCCTAATGTCAGACCTGCCCCACCTAGGGTGTGTCAAAGTCCAGTCCAACGTTCATTTATTCCATTATCTCAGAATTTCTTGTATTCATATTCCTTTCAATCTTTTCTGGCAGATCTATAGTTTTCAAACCAAGTATTTTTTTCTTCACATCTGACAGCAATAAACTAGGCTCCAATTCATGAAGTTGCAAATCAAGTCCAACTGTTATTTCCTACTTTTGGAGACAGTCCTCAGTTTGGTTCAAAGCCATTGCTGACCATGAAAATTTTAATTTATGTTTTCAAATAAAACCTGCAAATTGAAGACCATTATTTTTCAAATGATTTCTATAAAGCCTTATCTCCTTTCAGAGATAATTTGAAAAACACTTTGGTCAAGTACAAGAAAAGCAGATACATTGTAACCCAGTGTTCACAGAGAAAAGTTGAGATAAAGTTCCCCCCCCACAAAATAAAAAGTAATTAGAAAAAGGGGAATTTTCCCATCAAAAATTAAAAAATAAACATCAGAACTCTTTCTTTAAAAAAGAGCTAGAAAGAACAAAATTTGTAATATAATCCTGTATAAGTGTAAATCTAATTGAATGACTTGCACTGCCAGAAGATATATTTTCTTCACAGACTTCTTGCCATGGCTAACTTGCCACAGCACCAAGGCCAAGTTGCTGTGGCTAACTCACCTCAGGCAACTCACTACTGGAGAACCTGCCATGGCCAACTTACTGCTGGACAACTCGGTGCAGGACAAGATTTTGTCTAATATTGAAGATATAATGGAATAGAATCATTAAAGAAAGGATGACAAAGGAGGGACAAAATGAAACGTGAATGACAAACATTAAAATAATATTTTAATTATTTTAAATAATTAAATTGAATTGTTGAATTTTTTCCACAGCGAGTTGATCTGTGGCAAGTTAGCCATGGTGAGTTGTCCTGTGGTGAATTGACCATGGGAAATTGGCTGTGGTGAGTTGGCTGCCGCAAGTTGTCCCATTCTGCTTCCTTACAGCAAAAGTGAAAAGTTCAACAGTAAACAGTGAAAGAACAGAAAAAAGAGTTGTAAAAATCCATTAAGGGGTTATAAAACAGAACAGCAGTAAACTAATTGTAAATCAAAGGATAGAAAAGATTTAAAGGGTGCAATTAAAACCCAGGCATGCTTAAAAAAATGAATAGCTGAAGAGAAAAGATGATAAGAGACCCAACCTTCCAATTGCTCTTTACCGAAAATTACGATCTTCAAGATCCCATTTTCTCCATAGGTGCATGATTGTTTGAAGGTCTTCTTGGGTCCTTCCTAGTCTCCCCTTCAAAAAACAGGGAGCAAAGCCACCAAGTAACTAGCTTTTGTGGCAAAATCAGGTATTCGTCAGTGGGAGAAAAAGAATCACCCGCTGCTCAGCGCATCATCTTAGGGAAATATCCAGACTTTCTAATTCCTTATTCAGTGCCTCTCTATCTCTTGACCATTAGGGTATAGACCATATACCCTAACTACTCTTTATAAATTTATTAAAGACTTATTGTTTATATGCACCATATGTATTTACTATTACTGGAGGGAGTCGTAAAATGTTTGGATGTTAAAAGTGTTTTGCTCTGAATAGTACCACCTTGCACTTTTTAATAAATATTTATGTAGCAAACCCCTCTAAACAAAAAAAATAATATAATACTTTAACCTTTTGATTTCTCCATAAAGTAAGATCTTAAAACTGAATATGGCCCTGCACCCACAACACTTTTAACCCAGAACAAAATCATCATGATTAGGAAAAGGTAAGATACGACTACTGTAATTAATATATCTACAATGGATAAGAGATGAAGAATAGAAATAAAATACCTATTAATATAACATTGGTGCTATCAAGATATGAAACAGAAGTAGAAATTAGAAAGGGGAAATACTACAATGAATATTGTTATATAACATGTTAAAATCAGCAAGTAGATGAAAGGATAAGAAGTTGAAAGATGACTGTATTCTGTATAATGTTATTAGAAAGATATGAGTACGATTAATATAGGTGATCAAAATTGTTAATTTTATTATTATTGCTGGGTATCAAAATCAAAACCCGGAAGACATGCTGTTCATGTATTTAATACTTATATACATTTAAAAATAAAAAACTTAATTTTAAAAAAGGGAAAAGATAAGACTTCTCACTAATTTTTCCCAGGAAGTGCTAACTATCCAATAGGCTCTTTATTTATTAATTGTAGTGGTGCAGAGTTGCTTGATCAATTTTATTTAAAACATTTATAGTCTCCCATCTTGTACAAAACTCTGGGTCATTATATACAGTATGTACTGAATTCAGAGTATTGACAAAACTTTATAGTATCAGTAGCTCTCTCCTTATTGGCCAGGAAGAGTGACAGTGAATAGATGGCTATTGCAGCATTTATTTTTGTTAATGGAGAAGGTTGCTTTTTATTCTATTCTTGACTGAGTTTAGATGTTCCTACAATTCAATTGATTGGGGAGACCAAGGGTGACATGATAGCAGTATTGCAGAATTTAAGGGATTAACACAAAGAAGGGGTCAATTTATTTTCCAAAGCACCAGAAGGCAAGACAAGAAATAATGGATGTTTGTTTGTTTATGTTTATGTTTATTTGATTTATATACCGCCCTTCTCCCCGAGGGGACTCAGGGCGGTGAACAGGCAGAGATAAAAAACATGAATACAAAATTTAAAACCGAATTAAAACAAAATTAAACAATTGCCCAACAATTCAAACCCATTTTTTAAAAAAATATATAAATCCCAGATCTAAAAATTTGGATTATACAATTTAAAATTTTCTTATAAAAAGGGGAGATACTATGCCAGGCCCGCTTGATGGAATAAAAAAGTTTTTAACTCACGGCGGAAAGCACGAAGGTCCGGGATCCGCCGAATCTCTGGGGGGAGATCGTTCCAGATAGTGGGTGCTCCCACAGAGAAGGCTCTCCCCCTGGGGGCCGCCAGTTGACATTGTTTGGCCGACGGCACCCGGAGGAGTCCTTCTCTATGGGAGCGTACCGGTCGGTGGGAGGCTATTGGAGGTAGTAGGCGGTCCCGTAAGTCCCCGGGTCCTAAGCCATGGAGCGCTTTAAAGGTGGTAACCAACACCTTGAAGCGCACCCGGAAGACCACCGGGAGCCAGTGCAGCTCGCGCAAGAGCGGTGTCACATGAGAGCGCCATGTCGCTCCCATCACCACCCGCGCGGCCGCACTCTGCGCCAGCTGGAGCCTCCGGGTGCTCCTCAAGGGGAGCCCCATGTAGAGAGCATTACAGTAGTCCAGGCGGGAGGTGACAAGGGCATGAGTGACCGTGAGTAAGGAGTCCCGATCCAGAAAGGGGCGCAACTGGCGGATCAGGCGAACCTGATGAAAAATCCTCCCGGACACAGCCGTCAGATGGTCTTCTAAGGACAGCCGTGAGTCCAGGAGGACGCCTAAATTGCGCGCCCTCTCTGTGGGGGCCAATGATTCGCCCCCAATAGTCAGTGATGGTACCAGCTGACTATATCGGGACGTCGGTAACCACAGCCACTCAGTCTTGGATGGATTGAGTCTGAGCCTGTTCTTCCCCATCCAGATCCGCACGGCCTCCAAGCACCGGGACATCACTTCAAGGGCATCGTTGGGGTGGTCTGGGGTGGAGATGTACAGCTGGGTGTCGTCAGCGTACTGATGATATCTCACCCCAAAACCACGAATGATCTCACCCAGCGGCTTCACATAAATGTTGAACAGGAGGGGCGAGAGAACCGATCCCTGTGGCACCCCGCATATAAGGGGCCTAGGAGTCGATCTCTGCCCCCCTGCCAACACCGACTGCGACCGGTTGGAGAGAAAGGAGGAGAACCACTGTAACACAGTGCCTCCCACCCCCAACTCTTCCAACCGGTGCAGCATGATACCATGGTCGATGGTATCAAAAGCCGCTGAGAGATCTAATAGGACCAGGACAGAGGAACACCCCCTGTCCCGAGCCCTCCAGAGATCATCAACCAACGCGACCAATGCCGTTTCCGTGCTGTACCTGGGTCTGAAGCCCGACTGGAACGGATCCAGATACGTTGTTTCCTCCAGGTGCTGGGAGAACTGTCGCGCAACCACACTCTCAACAACCTTCGCCAAAAAGCGAAGGTTGGAGACCGGACGATAATTTACCAACATTGCCAGGTCCAGGGAAGGCTTCTTAAGGAGAGGCCTCACCACCGCCTCTTTCAAGGCGGCGGGAAAATCACCCTCTCCCAACGAAGCATTTATAATCTCCTGGAGCCAGCCTCGCGACACCTCCCGGGAAGCCAGTACTAGCCAGGAGGGGCACGGGTCCAATAAACAAGTGGTCGCATTCAGTCTACCCAGAATCCTGTCCACGTCCTCAAGGGTCACAGGATCAAACTCAATCCAGGTAATGGTCTCAAGACTTGCCTCGTCCCCTCCCCCTGGAACCACCCAGTCGGAGTCCAGATCTTCCCGAATCTGAGTGATTTTATCATACAGATATTGAACAAAGTCCTCAGCTCTCCCCTCCAAGGGGTCCTCCCGCGCTTCCTGTTGGAGCAGGGAGCGGGTCACCCTAAAGAGGGCGGCTGGGCGGTTATCTGATGATGCAATAAGAGCAGCAAAATAGTGACGTTTTGCTGCTTTTATCGCCACTAAGTAAGTCCTAATATGGGCTCTCACTAGTGTTCGGTCGGATTCAGAGCGACTGGCCCTCCAACTACTCTCTAGGCGTCTTTTCCAGCGCTTCAACTCTCTCAGCTCCTCGGAGAACCAAGGGGCCAGTTGAGATTGGCGCCGGATCAGAGGCCGCAAAGGCACGACCCGATCGAGAGCTCCAGCAGCTGCCCTATCCCAGGCGGCCACTAGGTCTCCAGTCGAGGCGTGTGCCAGCGCCTCAGGAACTGGCCCAAGCTCCATCTGGAACCTATCAGGTTCCATCAGGCGCCTGGGGCGGAACCATCTTATCGGCTCCGCCTCCCTGCGGCGGGGTGCAGCGGTTTGAAAGTCAAGACGGAGGAGGGAGTGATCAGACCATGACAAGGGCTCGATGACTAAGTCCCCTATTTCAAGATCACTCTGCCATTGTCCAGAGACGAAAACCAAATCCAGCGTGTTTCCCCCCGTGTGGGTAGGGCCATCAATTAGTTGGGTCAGGCCTATGGCTGTCATGGAAGCCATAAACTCCTGAGCTACCTCCGACGTCTCACCCACAGATGGCAAATTGAAATCCCCCATGACAATAAGTCTGGGGGTATCAATCGCCACCGTGGCGATAACATCGAGGAGCTCGGGCAGGGCTGTTGCCACGCGGCAGGGAGCCAGGTACATGATCAGCAAGCCCGACTGAACCCCATGACTCCACTTCACAAGGAGGGACTCACAGCCAGTCGTCTGAGGGACAGTGGCCTCCTTCGGTCTCAGACCTTCATTTATAATAACTGCTACTCCCCCGCCCCTGCCCTGTACCCTTGGCCGATGAAATGCAAGGAAACCTGGTGGGCACATTTCAATGAGGGGAACCCCCCCTCCTGGCCCAACCAGGTCTCCGTAATACCTGCCAGGTCCGCTCCCCCCTCCGAGATAAGATCACAAATGAGGGGGGCTTTATTTACTACGGACCTGGCATTGCACAGCATCAGCCGAAGGGTTGGGCCCTGAGGGTCTGTGCAACCTGGGGAACGGGAGGAGCCTTGGGGGCCGGAGCGCACTACCGTTTGCAAACAACGGGTGCGCGCTCCCCGAACACGATATGACCCCCTGCTCCCGCCATATCTACCCCTCCCACTTACGGTAGTGATGTTATAAATACTATCCGGACAGACCCTACCACCCCCCTCGACCCCGGGGTCCCTGCCTCTCACACCAAGTTTCTCTAACGAGCCCGTCCCTCCCCTTTGTGGGCTAACCCCCATACCCACTGCCCGTAATCCAAACAGACCCTCCCCCTCCCTGAAACCCCTTAAAAATTTCTTTAAAAATTTATGTAAACAACCCCTTAATCGCGTAGTTTTCGCATGCCACCTCTCAGGGTCCCAAGACCCGTCATTGAGGTGGGCCCTTGATAATATAGAAGGCCATCTCTGCGAGAGGGGGGAGTCTCGCAGCGCAAGTAGGTCATGTACAGTATACATTTCTGATGCACCATGAGAATAAAGGGTGGGGACGGAGCTTAAAAACCGGGTCTCACAACGATGTCAGAGGGGCAAAGGCTGTTGGTCTATTAATCGGCCAGTACAGTTCCGGGGGAGAGATAAAAATTGTCTCTGGCAAAGTCCAATGGAGGGGGAAAAAGAAGGGGAAAGAGAAGGGGTGGGGAACAGAGAAATGAGTCCTACAATTTAAGCAGCTGGTAAGCCCATCTTGTAGAACAAGTGCAGTGCAGAGCCCGGGAGAGGGGGGAGAGCCTCATTTAGATATCTTGCGAGGCCTTCGGGTCTTCTGTAGTTGTCCCGTATCAGCCCCCATTCAGTCTCTCACTCTTCCCCCTCGTCGTCGCCAAGATGTCCATATTTATAGGTGGCAGACAAGCCAGCATTCCCCCTACAACCAATCCAAGCCTGTTTAATGCCCCCTAGAGTGGGCAAGCCGAGGCTGACATATCGGGGGCAGGAAGATCTTCAAGTCCTCGCCCCTCGCCCCTTGCTCGGCATCCCCCCAGGCTCCTCAGGCGGTGCTGTTCCAGGCTCCCTCGGGCTTATCTGACTCCTCCAGCTCCTCTGGCGCTTCCAGCCTCGCCGCTCCGCAACCTTCCACAGCTGGGCACTGATGATTTAAGCGCCCTCAAGCCCATCCGGCTCCTCCGGCGCTTCCAGCCTTGCCGCATCTCGCCAAACGCCGGCCCCAACTTTGCCATCCAGGCCGATACAATTCCCGGCCCTCCGCGGCTCCGCGGCTCCGGCGCAAGCTCCGACGCAGTTTTGGCCTTCCGCAACCTCACACAGCCGGGTCCGTGTCCCAAGAAGCCCTGGAGCCAGTCCAGCCCGAGTCGAGCCCAGCCGAGTTGAGGGGCGAGGAAGATCTCAAAATCCTCGCCCTGAGCTCGCCCACTCAAATTAGGGGTCGCTGATGGCCGAGCACCCCTGTGAGCACCTCCTAAAGCCCCGAAACCATCCCGTCCTCACACCGCATTCAAAAACGCCGCCACCATCTTGCGCATGCTCCTAGCGTTTCCTAATGAAAACTAATTAAGGAGAGAAGCAACCTGGAATTAAGGAGAAACTTCCTAATAGTGAAAACAATTAATCTGTGGAACAGCTTGCCTTCAGAAGTTATAAGTGCTTCATCATTACAGTTTTTTAACAAAAGACTGGACAGCCACCTTTTTGAAATGGTATACGGTCTCCTGCTTGAGCAGAGGGTTGAACTAGAAGACCTCCAAGGTCCCTTCCAGCTCTATTCTGATTGATTGATGGATGAATGGATGGATGGATGGATGGATTGAATTAGATTAACCCTGTTTAGGCTTATATGTACCATTACAGTTAGTCCTTGCTTAACAATGGTAATTGGGAGTGAAATTTCATTGCTAAGCGGAACACCGCATAACTGCACTATCTTGTGATGGAAATTCCCAGTGACCATGTTAAGCAAGGACTACATGGATTGTTCAGCAAGGACCTCATCTTCCAAGGACCAAACTTTTGCTAGTTTCTCCTTTGCCTTTGCTTGTAGAAAACCATTGGGGTGGGCCGCAAGTTGTGATTTCATCTATGGAGATTCTCAGTCATCCGGTCATGGTTGTCCCAAAGGGTTTTTTTCAAGAGGCAAGTGAACTTTCTGTTTCCTTGAAAGGGGTTGTTTTCAAGAATGAAGTTTGGTATGTGCCTGTCATGGCCCCGTCAGAGCCTGGGTCTGAGGAGGAGCACGAGATGGAGCTAGGGCTGACAGAGGAACTACCAGAAGAGCAGGACGAAGCAGTCCCAGGTCCCTTGAGCCTGAGAAGGGTTTCCAGTGAAGGAGAGAAGGTGCAGGATGACCAAGCGAGAGGAGAGGAGAGGGCAGGCAGCAGAGCAGAGGAGTGATGGAGCTCCTGTGACAAGCAATTACCTCTCCCCTGATTCCTGAGTGTGGAGAATGGAGAGTAGGCAGGATCAATGCAGGGCGACCCGATGACTAGGGAGGAGGGTGCCCTGCCCCTCTTCACAAGGCTCCCACCTGGGGGGATAAGATTTAAAGAGATGTCATTGGGAACAAATGTTGCCTTTTCCCAGTCTCATGTGTTGTTACCGACTTTTGATACTTTGCTGTGCCTTGCCCTACTTGCCTTGCCCTGCTTGCCTTGCTTGCCTGGCCTGGCTATGTGTGAGTTCACAGTGACACAGTTCTGCTCCGGGTTGTGCTGCAGTCCCAGTGAACTCTTCCTGTGAGGATGACTCCTTGGAACAAAATTCCCTGAACTGTGTCTGCTCTGAAAACTCTGCTGCTCCTCTGGACTAATAGCAGCCAGGAATTATTGAAGGTGCACGTTTAGAACTTTGCTCCTGGACTTACAGTGAATGGTGGGACTTTTGAGGGAAAGTTGAACCAATAAAGGGTTAAGCCTTCATTCCGGCTGTGTTGCTTCTGTGCCCAGCCCAGGGTCATCACAGTGCCCAGCCCAGGGTCATCACAGTGCCCAGAGAACAAATTCACACATCTGGTGCTACAAAGGAACAGAGGAAACTGGGGTGTCCTTGAAAAGGAATGTGGGTACTGACATAATTGGTATTCTGGGGTGTTGTTTGCACATGACAGGATTTTTCTCCAAATGGGCTGAGTTGCAGTCCCTGCGGGAGGCATCTGGCACCACACTTCTGCTGCCACCACCATTGACCTTTGGAGGAGCAGCAAAATGCCACCAAACTGGTGTAGGAGAGCTTGAGGGTATGGGATGGGCAGCATGTTTCAGGCAGTGGTAGGATTCAGCCAGTTCGCACCACTTCGGGAGAATCGGTTGTTAACTTTCTGAGCAGTTTGGTGAACTGGTTGTTGGAAGAAATCATTAGGGCAGAGAACCGGTTGTTAAATAATTTGAATCCCACCATTAGTTTCAGGGCTCATGCAAAGTATAGTGGCAGCAGTGGCAAAAGCATAGTGCCAAACCACTCCTGTGGGCCTTTCCAGATTTGCCACTCTGTTCCCTCCCCCACCCACCAGGGCCCTAGGCAGTCCAATGGGAAGGCAGAGGCCCATCCATCAATACATGGATTGGTCAGCAGTTAGTGACCTGAGCCATGAATCAGGCAGGGATAAGTGTCTCTGGGCGAATTGTTTGTGGCCACGCAACAGTGGGAAGGTTGGGGGCTCAGTGACAGGATGCAGTGCTGGCAGAGGGCCAACCAAGAACGAACACCCATGATAGATCTGCTGTGTTGCCACAGTCAATTTTCCCATTCTGTATCTGACATGGTAGGATGTGTACATATCTTTAGGGAAAGGCAGTCCTACAGGTAACCTGATCCTATTCCATATTCCTATTAAAGGTGATGATTAGCACCTTGAATTGCACCTGGAAAGAAATTGGAAGGTAGTGTATCTTGTGCAACATAGGTGTTATTTGGGCAAATCTTGGGCCCCATTACTGTGCATGCTGCTGCATTCTAGACCAGCTGAAGTTTCTATTTTTTTTTAAAAAAATTATTATAACACAATATGACAAACACACACACATATATATACTCTCTTTTTACAGCTATTTCGTGATGGTCATCTTCTAATATTTACATTCTCCCCTGATTCCCTTTATACTATTTCATTTTCTTTTTGTCCCTTTCTCTTTTAATTACATTATACTTCTTAACAATCATATTGATTGTATACATTCTATACATTATCATATTCGTTCTTTTCATTTTCAAATTCACCCCTATTTTTATTATCCATTATTTCTAGTCTCTAGCCACTTATACCATTTGTTCCAGATTATATAATCTTCAGTATCTTCCTTTTCTTTGAGCTCTTTTGTTAATTTGTCCATCTAGGCACATTCTAGGATTTTTTTTATCAATTCTTCTTCTGTTGGTATGTTTTCCCTTTTCCAATTTTGTGCATATGATATGCGTGCAGCTGTTATAATATGTAAAATCAAATGTTTTATTTCTTTGGTGTATTTTTCTGTAAATATTCCTAATAAGAATGTCTCTGGTTTTCTATCCATAGGTTGCTCTGTTATCTTTTCTAAACATTTCTTAATCGTAGCCCAGAATTTTTTTTGTAACCGGACACATCCACCAAAGATGGTAATATGTTCTGTAGCTCTTATTACATTTCCAACATACTGGAGATGTATTAGGAAACATCTTCGTAAGTCTAGCCAGAGGTAGATGCCATCTATAGAACATCTTTAACTGGTTTTCCTTGTATGCCGCGGCCATAGTTAATTTTGTATTTATTTGCCACATTGTTTCCCATCTCTCCAATTCTATTGTATGATTAAAATTTTTTGCCCATTTGATCACTGTATCTTTAACTATTTCCTCTTCCATCTTATATCGCAGTAAAAATTTGTATATCCTACTAATTAATTTCTCCTCTGTCCCTTGTATAATTTTATCCAATTCATGTTGTTCGTTCTGTAATTCATATAATTTTGTATCTTCTTTATATTTCAACTGAATTTGCATGTATGCAAATGGCTCGAAAGCAAGCTAGCAATAACATACACAATAGAAACAGAGGTGAAAGAGGGGTAGAATGTAGAAGAGAAACAATATAATCTTAGTATATAGAACTGGAATTAGGAATTCATGAATGATTATTTAATAGAACGAAAAACGTAGTACTATATATTCTGTTGATGGCAAAAGCATATATGTGAAGTATAGTGTGGGTGTTTTTGGTGGAGGGAATGTCTGTATTTTTGTATTGTCTTTGTATTTCTGTGTATATTTGAATAATAAAAAATATTTTAAAAAAAGAATTTGCATGTATGTCCACCAATCAATTGCTCTATTTAGATCATGTTCCAATTCCTGTTCCAATTTCAAATTTCCTTGTTCTTTTAGTATATCTCTATATCTTATTATCTTATCCCATTCAGTTAAATTTGGATGTTTTAATGCTTCTATAGGTGAGATCCAAATTGGCATTTTTGTGTAGTGCTGTTTTTTTTATTTTTAACCAAATTAGTAGCAATGCATTCCGTAGCATATGTCTTCTAAAAAAGCTGTGTGTTTTATATTTTTCATCCCAAAGGAATGCATGCCATCCCGCTTGTAAATCATGTCCCTCAATTGCTAATATTCTTTTATCCCTTACCTCAATCCGCTCTTTTAGTCAAGTTATGCAAGAGGATTGATAATATATTTCTCATTCTGGGAGTGCTATTCTCCTTTTGTATCTTGTAGAAATTTAAGTCTAATTCTCGGTCTTTTCTCCAGCCATAAAAATTTGGTAACTATTTTATTTAAGGGCTTCAAAAAGTTTTTTTCTAATTTTGCTGGTATAACTTGGAATAGAAATAGTATTTTGGGCAAAATATTCATTTTTAATTTGTGGCGATTCTCCCCATTAGTGAGATCTATAAGTTTTTCCAATTTTCTAAATCTTTTTTGATTTGCTGTAGCAATTTATCGCAATTGTCCTCCTTAATTGAGGAACATCTTGCAGTAAGCCAAATCCCTAAATATTTTATTTTCTTGGTTATTTGTATTTTTGTACTGCATTCTAATTCTTTTTCTTGTTTCTTTGTAAAATTTATGGTTAATAATTTAGATTTATTTTTGTTGATTTTGAATCCCGCTACCTCACCAAATTCTTCTATTTTTAAAATCAATTTTGGTCCTGATTCTAATAGTTCCTCCACTATAAACACCAGATCATCAGCAAAAGCCTAGACCTTATATTCTTCTTTATTTTTAACCCTTTTATTTCTTGATCCTTTCTAACTTTCTTCAGAAGCATTTCTAAAGTTAATATGAATAGAAGTGGAGAGTGTGAGCATCCTTGTCTCACCCCTTTTGTTATATCAAATTTTTCTGTAATGTCCTCATTCATATTATCCTTGCCGTTTGTTTTGCATAAATTTTTTCAATCATCCTTTCAAATTTGGTCCCAAATTTCATGAATTTCAATTGGTTTATCATAAATTTCCAGTTCAAATTATTGAATGCCTTTTGGGCATCAAGAAAAACCAGTGAAGCCTGTTTTTCCAAATGTGTTTCATAGAATTCTAAAGTATTTATTATTGTTCTCATGTTATTTTTAATTTGTCGGCCTGGCAAAAATCCATTTTGATTTGCCTGTATATATTTGTCCAGAATTTTTTAATATCCACTATTGCATTATAATTCCCTATTAAACAAATGTTATCATATTCTAGTTCTATTATTTTCTTATGCACTTTAAAAAAAAATTCATGTTGATTTTTGTTGGGGGCATATATTACTGTTAATAACAATTGTTTTTGCTCAACTTCTAATTCTACCATTAATATTCTACTCTCTTCATCCGAATGGATTAATTTTGATTTTATTCTTTCTTTTACATATATAGCAATTCCTCTTTTCTTTTTTTGTATTAATGATGTGTATAATTTCCCTAATTTTGGGTTCTCTAATAGTTTCTGATATCCCTTTTTAATGTGTACTTCTTGTAGACATATCACGTCCGCTTCAAACTTTCGTAGTTTAGTAAAAGTTTGTGTTCTCTCTCTTGGTGCGTTTAAGCCATTTATATTCACAGAGAAGAGTTTTATTACTTCTTCCATTTCTTACTGAAGTTGCTTTTTTGTGTTTCTTGTCTCTCTTCTTACTCTCCCTTTCGCTCCCTCTCTTTCTTCTTGTTCTTTTTCCTGTATCTTTCTTATTTCTCTTTCTATTTCTTCTATTTGATCTTTGTCCTGGCTTTTGCTCTCCGATTCTTCCTTGCTTTCTTGTTCTTCTTCCTGTGAAAAATAAAGTTTGTAAAATTCTTGTGCTTTCTCTACTGTGTCCACTTTATATTTCTTCTCTTGCCATATAATGAGTATGCCATCTGGTGTCAACCATCTAAACATCACTTTGTATTTTGTTAGTTGTCAAGAATTGGCAACCGATGTCTTCATATATAATTGGTGTGCACACGATAAATTTCGTCTATCTGTCCCTTTATTTCCATCTTATCTCTTTGTATTTCCGCCAAAATTTCTACCATCTTTTCTCCCAAGTCTTCCTCTTTTTCTTCCACAATATTTTGGAACCGTAGGAAATATGAAGCTTTCTCCATTTCTAAGAACGCAATTGTCTCTGTCAGCTCCTTATTTAGTTGCAATGACTTCTGTTCCATTGTTTCTATTTTCACATCTACTTGGTCCATTTTTGTTTCCATTTTTTTAATTCTTTGGTCATTTTCCAACATTGCTTGTTGTATATTCTCTATTTTATCATTCATATTTTTGATATCTTCTTTTACTTCTCCAATTTCATTCTTAATTTCTTTATGGTGTAATTTCGTCTCTTCATGATTATTGGCAATTTTCTCTTGTGTTTTCATTAATGTTTCCTGTATCATCTGCAATATATTCTGCATACTATTTACTGTCAATTCTGATTTTTCTTTTTCTTTTCCCAGCATATTTTCTATTGTTCTCTGATTTGATGGAGAAGCAGCTATAGGACTTGTAGCTGGTTTTTCCCCTGTTTTAGTTATAGTTGCCATGTTTGTCATTTTTAACACTCGGGTGAAATTGTTCCACAATATCATACAGTCAGTAATCTCTAATTTATATATATACTATAGTGTATATATATACACGTACTATAGAAGTACACACACACACACACACATATATACACACACGTGTACTTCTATAGTTCTTATTTATTATATCCACACTCTTCAGAAGAGATCTCTGTTATTATCTTTATCTAATGTAATATTAATTTGTATTTTCTATATGTCAACTTACTCTATGCTTATATATTACACAATGTAATTATTAATACTCAATATATACTTCTTATCTCACTTAATCGTAATCAATACTTACCTTATGTTTATATTTATATTTATCTTTATATAAGTTTGTAAATCACTTTAATTCATTCACTTAATTCATTCATTACTTCATTAATCATTTACAATCTGTTACATTTCTTTCTCTCAGTAACAATAACTAAGTATAATGATTTACTTTTTCTTACTTTCATAGTATATATATATATTATTTTATTCTTCCTCAGTCATTTCCTTCTATTGCTTAGTCTCTAGTTGTAAATATGTGCAGCAATATTGCATCAGTCTCCTTCAATCCTTTGTCTCTACCCTCAAATCCATCTATTAACGCCTCTTCTTTCTTCTTTGTGTACCTCTATATTTTCAATATTACAGTTCCACAGTTACAATTATATTTCCAGACGCAAATCGCTATTAAAGTATTTTCCAAGCTTATACATTCCTTAGAAATGCAAATCCCTTAGTTTCTTTCTGTCTTAGAGGTCTTATCTCCGCTCCTGTTATTCCTCTTGTTCTATTAAATTTACTTTTGGGGATCTTCCTTCTTTCACACTAACCTCTTTTCCAATCCATCTCTTTGTTCTGCATTCTAGTTCCTTTTAGTTGCTGCTTTTCTGGGCCTTTTTCGCCCTTCCCCTCAGCATCTCTCTCCTCCCATGTCTCCGATTTAGCAAAACTTCACCTCTCCTCCTTCTGGGTTCTCCTCAACCACCATACGAAACTGTCTTTTCAACTCCTGGTGCACCAATTGTGACCCTACTTGGATCAGGAGGCTCTCCTCACAGTCACTCATGCCCTTGTCACCTCACGGTTAGATTATTGCAACATGCTCTACATGGGGCTACCCTTGAAAAGTGTTCAGAGACTACAGTTGGTCCAGAATGCAGCCGTGCGAGCTGTCGTGGGTGCACCTAGGTACACCCACATTACACCAATTCTCCGTGAGCTGCACTGGCTCCCTATTGGTCTCCGGGCACAATTCAAGGTGTTGGTTATTACCTTTAAAGCTCTACATGGCTCAGGGCCAGGTTATCTTCGAGACCGTCTTCTACCACCTAGCTCCCAGCGACTGGTAAGATCCCACAGAGTTGGTCTCCTCTGGGTCCCATCAGCTAAACAGTGCTGGCTGGTGGGCCCGCAGGGGAGGGCCTTCTCTGTGGTTACCCCAGCTCTCTGGAACCAGTTACCTACTGAGATCCAGACCATCCCCACCCTATTGGCCTTCCGAAAAGCGGTGAAGACCTGGCTTTTCCGGCAGGCCTGGGGCCATTGATTTCACTGTTGTGATCTGGTGAGATCCGGCCATGAATGGTGTGAATGGGTTTTAATTGTTTTTAATGTTTTAATTTTTAATGTTTTTATATATGGTTTTTAAATGCATTGTAAGCTGCCTTGAGTTTTTGGAGAAAGGCAGCATACAAGTTGAACAAATAAATAAACTCTCTGCTTCCACACTATACGGCTGCCATCGCTCTTGGTCTGCCTTAAAGGCCGACTCTTTCTCCACTGGATTTAAGAGGTTTGTCCTTATCCCCACAGTCGATTGCTTTTCGTCCGGGGTCTTCAGACCTTCCCCTTTCTCTACGGGATTGGAACTGGCCATAAAGAGCTCCTAGTGAAGAATATTCGGGATTTCGGGGATGACCTTTTGTTCCCTCTCCCGCTTCGCGAAGACATCACCGCTGGAAGTCCCAGCTGAAGTTTCTAGATTGTCTTCAAGGGCAGCCCCATATAGAGTGCACTGCAGTAATCCAAACAGGAGAAGTCCAAAGCATGTGTGGCCTTGCGTAAGACCTCCCAATCTAAGAAAAGGCATAATTGGTGCACCAGATGAGCATGTGCAAAGGCCCCCCCAGCTATGGCTGTTACCAGCTCCTCAAGCAAGAACCATGAGTCCAGGAAGACCCCCAAATTTCACACCAGCTCAGTCTGGAGAAGTGCTACCCCATCCAGAGTCAAACAATCATCTGGTCCTGGGGGTGGGGGCATATTGTAGAAATGAGTAGCATATAAGTTGAATGAATGAGAAAATAAGAATGACAACATACCTTTAAAAAGAGCATATGAAATGGCATTGCTCACAATTTCATCTCCAGCATCTTCAATTTTGATTACAGTTAGCAGATGAGGATTTTCAAGTATTTCTTTGATCTAAACAAGGCAAATCAAGATTTCATCTATCCTCCAAATCTTTCTAAATCAAGAAACTTTTCTTTTACTTAAAAATTTCCTGACACTTAAAATGATACAACATATAGGTTCATACTTAGTAGTTATTATGGATAACACTGCCATACATCAAAAACATCTCCGAAACCAAACATCCCAGGGAATTCCTGAAAATTTGGCACTCTGACAAATTGGCCAACAATTGATACATAGACATAAACAACATCTACATATTGTGCAAAGGAGACAATCAACAAGCAAAAAAGGGAACTGTAGGAAATGACCAGGCTGAGCCCGATTTTGTGATTTCCCTGGGGCTTGAAATTAATTTGAACTATTCCTCTTCACCAAAATTTTAATGAGCTCTGGAATACTCAAGCCATGGCTTAAGATCCCAGAACTGCAGCAATAATGGATAAGCCAGATATATGCTCCATCAGCAGATGTCAAGATGGCATAGCAATAGCAAAAGCACTTAGACTTATATACTGCTTTACAGTGCTTTACAGCCCTCTCTAAGTAGTTTACAGAGTCAGCATATTATCCCCAAAAATCTGGGTACTCATTTTACCGACTTCAGAAGGATGGAAGGCTGAATCAACCTTGAGCCGCTCAGAATTGAACTCCTAGAGTGAGCCTTGAATTAGCCTGAAGTACTGCATTCTAAACATTGCACCACCATGGCTTTTAGATCAATTATTAAACCAATTATCCCATCCCAGAAATTGGCAGCTCCAGTCACCATGAATGCATGAGCACAAGTAGCTTTGAACGGCACCCTGAAAATGGCTCTGGAGAAGGACCAGTGGTTCCAAATCCATAAGGGTGAATGCACAATGCAAGATTGTTTAACATGGGTGGAGCCAAATTGTACATCCTGGAAAGCCAACGCCTGACAGTTTTACAGAAAAGCATGAAAAGGTAGTGGGACACTTTGACTTTGTTAAAATCTTGCACTTCGTTAAGTGCCAGTTTTGGCATTGGTTGCTAAACAAAGACATAGAGAGCTATGTATGCCTTGTCCGTGCCTCTGCCAAGAGGAGATAAGGGATAACACCATGACTCCTTCAGCCAGTAGCAAAGTCTAAAGCCCCATGCAAAGAGATTTCAATGGACTTTAAAGTGGAACTGCCTGAAAGCCTGGGAAACACAGTGATTTGGATGGTAACTGGTTTATTTTCCAAACAAGTGCTCATTGTGCAAAGCCAAAAAATCCCCTCCACTTGCACTTTGGCTAAATTGTTTGTGCAGCATGTTTACAGGCTACATGGCATGCCAGATAGAGTAATCTCAGATTACAGAATCCAATTCACCTCACAATTCTGGCAAGAGTTTTTAAAACTTCTGGGGACAATCCATGGGTTCAGCTCCTCACATCAACTGGAAATGAATGTTGAACATGCAAATGGGGCCTGAAGCAGTATCTCAGGTGTTACATTAATTACCAACCAGACAATTGGGCAGACCTCCTTCCTTTTGCTGAGATTGCGTACAATAACTCTGGCACTGGTTTCATCCCTTTTAAAGTGGCCACAGGGCAGGACTTTATATCTATTCCTGAATTTCCCTAGGCCACCCATCAACCACCTTTTTAAATGAATAGGTCACCCAACTATAAAATACCTTGCTGGTAGTATGGAAAAGTTTGGAGGAGGCAAGGGAAGTGTATAAAAAGCAAGCTGACAAAGGGTGCATGAAATCGAAATACTTTAAATTTAGAGACAAGGTCTATTTATGTACCAAGCACTTACAATCCAGACAGCCTTCCAAGAAACTGAGACCAAAATACATTGGCTCTTTTCCTCTCAAAAGAGTTATTAATCCAGTGACTGTTGAATTTGAATTACCAAAGACCCTTAGACATATGCACCTGGTGTTTCACTGCAGCCTCCTAAAACCAAAAATCATGTCTTTCTTATGCCCAGAGCCCCAACCCAGAGGTGGAATTCAGCCAGTTTGTACTGGTTTGGGTGAACTGGTAGTGGAGATTTTGGATGGGCCTGCCAGGCACATGCCCAGAAGGCTGGGCGCACATGCAGAAGGTGTGAGTGTGCACGAAGTGAGCGTGCATGCAGGGTGAACCAGTGGCAACAAAATGTGAAACCCACCACTGCCTCAACCACCTCCTGATCCCATCATTATCAAAGGAAAGCAACATTTTGAAGTCAAAGACTTCAAAGCTCTTTGCCAAACAAACAAACAAAATGCCCCAAAGGTGCTTTTTTTTCCAAGAGGAACTGGACTTTCTGGTTTTTCTCTTTGAAGACACTTCACTTCTCATTCAAGAAGCTTCTTCAACTCTGACTGGATGGTGGGTAATGAAAGGATTTATACTCCTTGCAGACAGCTGGTCATTTGCATTCTTTTAGTGAGTCGTTATGGCCACCAAGAGATTTATCTGCGTTGTCAGGGTCACCTGAGTGGTGGAAATGGGTGTGGAGCCTTCTTGGAACTATTGAAAGGGCTGAGTTGTTCACTGGAGATAGATAATGTCATATCCCTCCTCCTTTGTTGAGAGTGGGCTGTTCAGTTTTGACATAGATGGCCTCTTTGACCCCTCTTTCAAATCAGCGGTCCTCTCTATCCAAAATGTGGATTTTGTTGTCTTCAAAGGAGTGCCCTTCCAGTTTCTGGAATTGCTGCATGCAAAAAGGCCAGCTGATCGTCGTGCACGCATGTAAACCAGAAACCCAGAAGAGGAACGGGCAATGCTGTGCATGCCAGGTGACATGGCTCCACGTGCCACTTCAGGGACACGTGCCATAGGTTCGCCAACATGGTCCTATGTTGTGCCATGCATTTATGAAGTGATTGTTTCCCCAATGTACCGATCTGCACATGGCTCACCTCATTGTACTGCATATACCACATTGCTCACTTTGTATCTGGGTATTTTATTCTTCTGCCTTAGTGTATTCTTGGGTTTCAAGTGTGTACATACAGTATGTGTGTTGGCTGAAGATTCTCCTAAGCTTTTCTGGTATTTCTGCAATGTATGGAATGACAATGTTGCTTTGTTTATTTTTTTAATTTAATTTTTTATTAGTATAAATAAAAAGAGCAACATGTTCAAAATCCATATAAACAGTGTGTTATCTGGTTACAATTCTTTTGAGTAACATTAATCATAGTAACAATAATAGCATTCTCCAATAGTAA
Source organism: Ptyas mucosa (assembly GCA_012654045.1). NCBI lineage: Eukaryota > Metazoa > Chordata > Lepidosauria > Squamata > Colubridae > Ptyas > Ptyas mucosa. The sequence goes on along the minus strand of WNWU01013905.1, from coordinate 835,204 downwards.
TCTCATAATAACAGTGCTTTTCCCTCATAATATTAATACATATTAATTGTTAATACTAATCAAAATTAATAAGTAACCGTAAACAACCCTAATAAAATTAATATTTCTTTTGTATTTTTCAAAGTTCTAACTCCTGTTTCTCTTATCCAACCATTGATAGAACAGATCCCATACCTCAAAATATTCAGTGTCTTCCTTTTCTTTAATTTCAAAAATTAGTTTATTCATTTCTGCACATTCTAATTTTTTTGTTATTATCTTTTCTTCTGTGGGGATCTCCTCACCCTTCCAATATTGTGCGAACACGATTCTGGCCACTGTTAACACATTAAGTATGCATTTCTTTTACTGTATTTGTCTGGTATGATGCCCAACAGAAATGTTTCCAGTTCCTTTATCATCTTTTCAAGCCAGGTGTGTATTCTGGTCCAGTATTTTTTTGCTTTTGGACATGTCCACCACATGTAATAATACAAGCGTGGGATTTGGTTGCACTTCCAACACTTGGCAAACATATTCTAAACATTCTAGCTAATCTTGCTGGGGGGAAGTGCCATCTATAAAACATTTTGTATAAGTTTTCTTTATATGCAGCAGTCGTTGTCAATTTATAGTTTCTGTCCCACAACTTTTGCCATTTGTCCAATTCTATGGAATACTCAAATTTTTTAGCCCATGCTATCATAGTTTCTTTTACTTGCTCCTCTTCCATTCTAATAGTCAATAAATAATTATAGAATTTTTAAATCAGTTTCTCCTCCAGTCCTATTAAAATTTGATCCAATTCTGTTGGTTCTGTATAAAAAACCATATGTTTTAACATCTTTATAGTATCTAGATTGCATCTGTACATGCTGTCACCATGCAAAATTTATCACTTGGCTATTCAATTCCTGTTTGTTTTTCAATTCCCCCTTCTCATTTAAAGTATCTTTGTATCTTACAATTTTTCCCATATCCATCACATTTGGGTACGTTAGTGTCTCCATCGTGGAGAGCCAGACTAGTATTTTCAAATAGTGTTTTTCCTTGATTTTTACCCATATTGAAAATAGGGCATTTCTACTATAGTGTCCCTGAAAGTATTTACCATATTTTTCGGTGTATAAGATGCACCTTTTTACCCCCCAAAAGGGGGTGAAAATCTGGGTGCATCTTATATGCTGAATGTAGCCCCGCCCACCCACCAGCTCCCACCCTTCGGCCATTTTCAGCCAGTTCCAGGCAGCAGGGATTTGGGTCAGGGCACAGCCTAAGGAACAACCCTCCCTCTTCGGGAAGGTGGGGGGGGGGGGGAATCTGCCCGGCAGCTTCAGGGAACAAGGCGGGTGCCACAATTTGCAACTGGTCACCCCTCTGGCCGCCCAGCAGGCACCTTAGGGCAGGCAATGGCTGCAATGACTTCACTCCCCTGCAATGTGAGGAGCTGCCGCCTAAGCCCTCTGCGCCCAGGAGCCGAGCGAGCCGAACGAGAGCTCCTAAAGAAAAACACCCCTTCTTTCTAGCCACTGCTGCCCGGATTCCCCAACGCAATAATCAGAGCTGCGTTTCAGATGGCAGGCGGCCAGTTTCCCTGCAATGTGCAGCGGGGAACTGAGAACCGTTTTGAATTTGGGGAGCGGATTGCAGCGCTGCCGCCTGAAAGTGCTTTTCTTCCCATTCGGAATGTGCAGGGGAACTGGCTGCCCACCACCTGAAACGCAGCTCTGATTATTGCGGTTGGGGAATCCGGGCAGCGGTGGCTGGAAAGGAGGGGCATTTTTCTTTAGGAGCTCCCATTCGGCTCGCTCGGCTCCTGGGTGCAGAGAGGCAGCAGCTCCTCACATTGCAGAGGAACTGGCCGCCTGCTGCCTGAAACACAGCTCTGATTATTGTGTTGGGGAATCCGGGCAGCGGTGGCTGGAAAGGAGGGGCTCTTTAGGAACTCTCGTTTGGCTCGCTCAGCTCCTGGGCACAGAGGGCTTAGGTGGCAGCTCCTCACATTGCAGGGGAACTGGCCGCCCGCCGCCTGAAACGCAGCTCTGATTATTGCATTGGGGAATCCGGGCAGTGGTAGCTGGAAAGAAGGGGCATTTTTCTTTAGGAGCTCTCATTCGGCTTGCTCGGCTCCTGGGCACAGAGGGCTTAGGCAGCAGCTCCTCACATTGCAGGGGAGTGAAGTCATTGTGGCCATTGCCTGCCCTAAGCTGCCTGCTGGGCAGCCAGAGGGGTGACCAACCGCAAATCATGGCATCCGCCTTGTTCCCCGAAGCTGCCAGGCAGATTCCCCCCAGACCGTTCCAAAATGTTGGTAGGCAGTGGTAGAATACTTTTTTCCTTGTTTTCCTCCCCCAAAATTAAGGTGTGTCTTATACTCTGGTGCATCTTATACACTGAAAAATACGGTATGTGCTTTGTATTTCTCATATCATAGAAAGGCATGCCACCCCAGTTGTAAATCAAGTCCATTTAATACCAGTAATGATCTATGTCTCAGAGTTATCCATTCTTTTAGCCAGGTAAGGGCAGCTGTTTGATAGTATAGTTCCCAATTTAGCAACCCAAAGCCTCTTCTATTGGTAGAGTCTTGCATTAATTTCAGCCTAATTCTTGCCTTTCTGCCTTGCCATATAAATTTAGTTACCATTCTATTTAATTCCTTGAAATATTTCCTTTCTAGCTTTATTGGGATTTTTCAGAACAGGTACAACTGTCTTGGTACGATATTTATTTTGATGGTGGCTATTCTTCCTAACAATGATAATTGTATGTTTTTCCACTTTTCCAGATCCAATTTAATTTGCTGTGTTAATGTTAAGTAATTGTCTTCTTTTATGGTTACGCATCTTGCTGATAGATGTATTTCCAAACAAATTGGTTCAGAAGCTGTGGGAGGGGCAAGACCGAAAAAGAAATTCCAAGTGGATTATCAAGCAGCTCTTGCCAAGCTTTGAGAGTCTGAAGATGGTTTCTAGGTTTTTAACCTGGAATCTTAATGGATTAAATTCACCACAAAAGAGAAAAAAAAATATTTCACCATTTGAGACAATTTAAAAATGACATAATATGCCTGCAAGAAACGCATATAAGGACAACTGATCAAAAATATTTAATAAATGCAAAACTGGGCACACATTTTGTTGCCTCTGCCCCGGAAAAAAAGAATGGAATAGTGATTTACTTGAAAAGAGACTTGGTGTCTAAACTAATAGAAGCAGATCAACAAGGGAGATATTTGGCAATTGAGTTAATGATAGAAAGAAAGAAAATACTTCTATTGGGGATATATGCTCCTAACCAACAACAACAAGAAAGTTTCTATAAATTGATACATACAAAATTATTACACTGGAATTATAATTCATGTATTTTGATGGGGGATTGGAATGGAGTAATAGATCCCGATATTGACAGGAAAAGACTCTTACAGTCTACCAAATTGCGAACAAAATTGCCTAAATCTTTTTTTGAAATGATGGAGGATATGGAACTAAGAGATATTTGGCGTGAAAGAAATTATAAAGAACAAGACTATACATTTTTTTCAGATAGACATCAATCCTTTTCAAGAATATAGTTTATATTAATAACAAATTATTTTTTTTCCAGGATAAAGAGGACAAAGATTTTTCCTAGGACCCTAACTGATCATAGTCCAGTATGGATGGAGTTAGAGTGCGGGGAAAGGTCTAGGAGATCTTGGCGATTAAATGAAAATCTTTTTAGATATGAGAAAAATGTAATAGAATGTAAAAAATTGATGAAGGAATTTTTTACTTTTAATATTAATAAGGGTACATCTATGGATATGGTATGGGATGCTAGTAAGGCCTATATGAGAGGAGTTTTGATAAATATGAATAATGCACATAGACGGAGATAAATGGCAAAAAGGAGGAAACTAGAAGAAGAGATTAAGAAAAAAGAAAGGGTGTTAATACATAACCCAGGAGATAAGAAAATTAAAGAAGAGATCACCCTATTACGAGGGCAGTTTAATATGATGCTTTCAGACCAAGTGGCAATTAATTTACAATATGCTAAACATAATACCTTTTGTAATGCAAATAAACCAGGCAGATGGCTTGCATATATATTAAGGAAAAAGCAAAAAACTTGTACCATAGAAAAAATAGAGTATAAGGGTAAAGAAGTTTTTCAACAAAACATGATTAAAAAGGCATTTTAAGAATTTTATACAAGACTATACACTGCAGATAAAATACAAGGTGCAGACATAGAGAGATCTTTGGATAGACAGAATATTCCCATAGTTATAGAGGAACAAAGAGACGGGTTAAATCAATTAATAATGGAGGAGGAGATCCTATTAGCAATTAAACAGTTAAAAACTGGTAAGGCTCCCAGTACAGATGGATTAACAGCTGTGTATTATAAACATTTACAGCTTGAAATGGTTGTACCTCTTAGAGAATTGTTTAATAGAATACAATTGGGGGAAGGGGTACCACCTTCATGGAAAACAGCTTTTATTTATTTGATTCCAAAAGAAGATCAAGATGTGACTCATCCAAAGAATTACAGACCTATATCATTATTGAATACAGATTATAAGATATTTGCTAAGATACTTGCAAATAGGTTAATGTCAGTAATGCAAAAATGATTCATGCTGATCAATCTGGTTTTATACAAGGGAGACAAATGAAAAATAATGTAAGACAAATTGTTGATATATTGGAATATTTGAAAAGGAATAACCAAATCCCTGCAGTGCTTATATTTTTGGATGCTGAAAAAGCATTCGATCAATTGGATTGGCAATTTTTAACGAGAGTGATTTGTAGGATGCAATTTGGAAACTGCTTTATACAATCAATAAAAGCAATATATCAAGAGCAGACAGCTCAGATAATTGTTAATGTAAGTTTAACAGAAACTTTTAAAATTGAAAAAGGTACGAGGCAGGGATGCCCCTTATCACCACTATTATTTATATTAACTTTAGAGCTGTTGTTGAATAGAATACATAATACAGAGGGGATTGACGGGATTAAAGTTAGAGATTATGAATATAAGGTACGAGCATTTGCAGATGATTTGGTTATGACCTTAACTCAACCAGTGGATTCAGCAAAGGTTTTGATGGACATAATTAAACACTATGGTCAAGTGTCTGGGTTTAAAATAAATGCTGGAAAAACAAAGATGATAGTTAAAAACATGACAATAAAAAGTAAAGAGGAGTTACAAAGGGTAATGGGATGTGAAATAGTTAAAAAAGTCAAATATTTAGGTGTTTATATTGCACCTTCTAATGGGAAATTGTACAAATATAATTATGAGTTGATATGGCATAAAATTCAATTTGAAATGGAGAAATGGAAAAAATTACAATTGTCTTTGCTAGGTAGGATAGCAGTTATAAAAATGAATGTTTTACCTAGGTTTTTATTCCTCTTTCAAATGATACCAATATTGAAAAAGGATGCCAACTTGGAAGAATGGCAGAAAGGTATTAATAAATTTGTATGGCAAGGCAAGAAGCCTAGAATAAAATTGAAAATAATGCAGGATATACGAGAAAGAGGAGGGTTAAAAATGCCCAATTTAAAATTATATTATGAAGCAGCTGTATTATCAGCAATCAGTGATTGGATTAACCTAACGAATGGAAGGGTTTTAAATATTGAAGGGCATGATTTGGTTTATGGTTGGCATGCTTATTTAGTGTATGATAAAAAGGTGGATAGAGCTTTTAAGAGTCATATATTGAGGAACGCTCTACTGCATGTCTGGAAGAAATATCAATATAAGCTAAACGAAAAGATACCTATTTGGACAGCACCCAGGCACGCAATAGAGAATAGAGTATAGAAAGAGAATAGAGTATAGAAAGAAGACAGGATGTGACTACATATACTGATATTCTCTGTATGGAGGGAGGTATATTAAAATTAAAACCTTTAAATGTGTTGAAAGAGGAGAAAATAATACAAACTTGGTTTCAGTATGTACAATTACAAGCCAGATGGAGAAGAGATCAGAAAACTGGTATTACACAAAGTGATGAAAATCTCATAAAACAAATTAGAGACCAAAGACCAATGCACATAAAAAGATTGTATAATATACTGATAGAGATAGACTCGGAAACTGAACTAGTTAAAGATTGTATGATAAAATGGGCACAGAACTTTGAACAACCAATAATGATGGAAACATGGGAAAAAATATGGGTAAGAAATGTAAAATTTACACAAGCGCAAAATTTAAGGGAAAATTTTTATAAAATGTTTTATAGATGGCATCTAGACCCTAAAAAATTATCTTGTATGTATCTGAATATACAACCAAAATGTTGGAGATGTGATTGTCAGGATGCCACATATTTTCATATCTGGTGGACATGTAAGAAGGTTAAAGCATTTTGGATAAAAATTTGGTGGATCTTACAAAATATTCTTAAAAAGAGGATAAAATTCACACCACAGCTGTTTCTTCTGGGTATAGTTATGGACTGTACGGTTATAGAGACTAATTTGATTTTGAACTTGATAACAGCAGCAAGATTGTTGGTGGCACAATATTGGAAGAAGCAAGATTTACCTACAATCCAAGAAGGGACAATGAAAGTAACAAACCTAGTGGAGATGGCAAAAATTCCGGCGTATTTGAAGGCTCAATCAAATGGAAGATATTTAAAGGACTGGAGAAGATGGATAGATTATATCCAAAATAAATATCGGAACAAGAAGTTACAGATAGGGTTTGGATAAGCATGTAGATATTTGAAGTGTTTTTAAGTAATTAAATTGGTAGGGTAAATAGGGAATTGAAGAATTAAGAAATGCTGACTGTTATAATTATTTAGACTAGGTTGGGTCTTGATTATTGAATGTTATACCCTGTATTTGATCTGGAAAGGGGGGAAGTGAAGGGGAGGGGAAGAGGGGGCGGGGGGTGGACGGGAAGGGGAAGGGGTGTGGGGAGGGAAGAGGAGGGAGAAAATATGTAAACTCTTTAAAACTTTTTAATGAAAAAAAAGTGAAATGGGTCTATTTTTTAATCTGTAATAAGTCTGCATCTTCTTTTGGTATGAGGGTGATATTTGCTTCCACCTAGGATTTTGGTATTTTAGTAAGACTTCATTGTAAACTTCCAGGAGTAATAGTCCAGGGAATCTTGTAGTTGTTTATAGAATTCTGCCAGTAAGCCATCTGGTCCTGGAGTTTTATTCTTCTTCTGTCTCTAAATTGCCTCTGTTAATTCAAACATTGTTATCCTTTCATTTAGTGAAGATCTTATTTCATTTAGTGAAGATCTTATTTCTTATTTCTTCAGGAACCAGGCAACCTGGCCTCTTCTAGGTATCATTTTATTTTATCCTCCAATAGTTCCTCTTGGTCATAAAGATTTTCATACCGGTAGTATTTCTGGATTATTATTATTATTGCTGTCATTTTGATGCTGTAGTATACCTTTCTTGTCTATCAAGCTTTGTATCTGTTTTTTTCCCTTTTTCTTTTTTTAGTTTATATGCCAACCATCTTCCTGATTTATTAGTGAAAGGGAAACAATAATAAGGATATAATAAATACTAGAATATGATATACTGGTATACTAGATTCTGTATATAAGCCTTTGTATTTGTATCACACATATTATGTCTTTATACTTGTATCTCCTGTAACAAACATATTCTGTTATTAGGCCTCTGTAATATATCTGGTATTTGTCAAACATATGTCCCTGCCATTTGACCTGAACCCATATCAATCTTCTCCCTGTTTTTCCTTGTGCTATCTAAGAGCATGGTATGTATCTCAGTTGAAATTACAGCCATCAACAAAGGGATAATTTACACCTCAATCCTAATTTATGTTTGATCTGGATAAACTCCTGCTTTCCAGAGCCAGGAGGCCAAAGTGGCCAATTGAGTAAACAAAGAAATGCTTAAGGATTAGTAATTGGGAAGTTTCTATTCCCCCTTGCAGGGCAACAAGGAATACAGAAACCTAAACTAGGAGGCGAGAATTGGGTACTAAGATGACGTCTCTGAGGGTATAAAAGGACGCCATACCTTTCCCAAGGTGTGGCTATCTCCTCGCATGCATTGTATCTGTATGTTCTGGATATAGTACATGTTCTGGATATAAAGTACTAGTACCCAGTATTTTGTTTTTGGCCATAAATAAAATCTGTTTTTTTGCAAGCCTCGTCTTGAGTCTCTCTCTTTGGCATTCTGGTGACTCAAGTGTATTTTGGGACCTTACATTAGCATTTTTGAAAAAGTTTTGTTTTATACTTTAATTTTATGTGCTAGTTCTTCTTTTTCGAGTAGGCTCAGTTTATGTTGTATTATTTCCATTTGATTTTTGATCTTCTTTTCTTGTGTATTTTTCTGCAATTCCAGTTCTAATCTGTTGTACCTCCAGTGTTTTTTGATGTTGCTTCTTTTCTTTATTTTTTCTTCCTATATAAGAAATAGCTAGCCCTCAGAAGCATGCCTTTGTTGTGTCCCATATGTTTTGTAATGAGTTATCTTCCTTTCTATTTTCTTTGAAGAAGAATGTAATTTCTTTTTCTATTGTTTGTATGAATTTCTTGTCTTTTAATATGGATTGATTCAACATCCATCTCACTTTTTTCTTATATCCTTTCCATTTAATCCTGACTGAGTTGTGGTCTGTCCATATATTTGGTTCTGTTTCTATTTCTGTACATTAGTACTTAGTTCTGGTGTCATCCATGCCATGTTTATCCTTGACCAGGATTGATGGCTATTTGAGTAGTATGTATATTGGTTTTTCTCTGGATTTCTTTCTCTTCATACATCTTCAATGTTCATTTCCTCCATCAGTTTAAAGAAAGACTTTGATAGGGTTTTCCTTGCCTTTTTATTTATTTATGCTTCTGTAATCTAGCTTTACATCTGTTATTGCATTAAAGTCTCCTATTAGACAAATGTTTTCATAGTCCAGTTCTGCAATTTTCTCCTAGAGTTTACAATAAAAATATTCTTGCTTGTTGTTTGGTGCATATATTACTGTCAAGAGTACCTGTTTGTGGTTTATTGTTACTTCCACCATTAATATTCTCCCTTCTTCATCTGTGTATATAGATTTGGCTTTTATTGTTTCTTTGATGTATAAGACCACTCCCTTTTCTTTTGTTGTGTCAACAAGAAATTCCCAATTTTGGGGTACTCTTGGAGTTTATTATATTGACTTTCGATTTGTACTGCTTGTAAGCAAATTATGTCTAAGTCATTTTTTGCAATTTTGTAAAGAGTCTTCTCCTTTTCATGGGAGTATTTAATCCATTAATGTTAATTGAGAGTAGGTTTGTTTCTTCTTTCATTGTGTCACTTATAAGTGCGTTTTGTTATTTTAGTTGCTCTTGTTTCTCTCTGCTCCTTTGTTCCTTTGTTCTTGTTTCTTCTCGTTCTGCTCATCTCTTTTGTTCAACTTCACTTCCTTCTGGCTGCTTAGCGATAATTTCATCTGTCATTAATTCCTCTTGTCCACTATTTTCTTTTTTTTTCATAATTTTTTATTTTTTAACAAAAATAAAACTAAAAACATCATCATTCCATACAGTTACAGACAGTATATCAATCGGTTTGTATCCTTTTGTGCTCCCTCCTCTCTTCAAAATATCACTATTTTGAGGTTATTTTCATATTAAAAAAAAAGAAATTCACTTAATTTATCTCAGCATCCACATATTTCATGTTTATCTCCATTTTTATTGTCCATCCATTGATAAAATAAATCCCATATCAAATAATATTGTTTATCTTCCTGCTCTCTTATTTCAAATGTCAATTTACTCATTTCAGCACAGTCCATCATTTTCTTAATAATTTCTTCATCAGTAGGTGTTCTTTCTCCTTTCCAATTTTTTGCAAATATAATTCTAGCTGCTGTTAAAAGGTTCACAATTAAATATTGCAATTCTTTATTATATGTCTCTGGTAAGATACCTAATAAAAATATCTCTGGTTTAAAATCAATATGTCTCTTAGTCAATTTTTCCAACCACGTGTGTATCTTGGTCCAATATCTCTTTGCATCTCCGCATGTCCACCACATGTGGTAATAGGATCCTGGAGTCTGATGACACTTCCAACACTTCTCCAATTTATTCTGGAACATTCTGGCTATCCTCGTCGGCGGTAAATGCAACCTGTAAAACATCTTATACAAATTCTCCTTATAAGCTGTAGGCATTGTCATTTTATAATTATGTGACCACAATTTTTGCCATTTCTTCAAATCAATACCATAACCAAAATTTCCCCCCCACGCTATCATTGTTTCTTTAACTTGTTCTTCTTCCAGTTTTACTTCTAACAAATATCCATACAACTTTTTAATTATATGATCATCAGAGCCCATTAAAATCTTATCTAAATTAGACAAGACATTATAAATACCTTCTTGTTTGAGATCTTCTCGATATCTGGAAAATATTTGCATATATGAAAACCAATCTATCTTATATCCCTGGTCTTCTAATTCCTGCTTTAATTTAAGTTCACCCTTTTCATCCAACAATTCACTATACCTAATAATTTGTTCCCTTTTGAGTATTACTGGATATGAAAAAGCGTCAGTTGTAGATATCCAGGTTGGAATCTTCAAATAATGATATTTTTTGACCTCCCAATTGAACCATAAAGTTTCATATATCTGATGTCTTCTAAAATACCCTTATATTTTTGTGCCTTTGTACCATAAAAAGGCATGTCACCCCATCAACAAATCATCTCTCTCCAAATTCAATAATCTAGAATTTCTCAAAGTTATCCATTCTTTAGTCCACATTAACCTTGCTGCTTGATAATACAATTCAAAATTAGGCAAACCAAAACCACTCTTGGCTTTAACATCTTGTAACAGTTTTAATTTTATTCTTGCCTTTTTTCCTTGCCAAATATATTTCAGTATCATTTTGTTTAAATCTATAAAAAAATCCTTACCCAACTTGATTGGAATTGTCTGAAATAGATACAAAATTCTAGGCAGAATATTCATCTTAATAGTTGAGATCCTACCAATCAAAGATAACTGCAAATTACCCCATTTTGCCAAGTCTTGCCCTATCTGTTGTTTAAGCTTATTATAGTTATTTTCTTTGAGTGCACTGCACCTTGGTGTTAAATATATCCCCAAATATTTTACTTTGTTTGTAACCTGAATTTTTGAAACCTCCATCAATTCTTCTTTTTGCTTTTTCAACATATTTCTAGTCATTATTTTCATTTTATCTTTGTTAATTTTCAAGCCAGCTACTTTGCCAAGTTCTCCAACAGTTTCTATCAATTTATTTATTGTTGTTAATTGTTCTTCAATGATAAAGACCAAATCATCTTGAAGTTTATATTCTTTTTGAATTTTCATGCCTTTTATCTTGTCCACTATTTTCTACTTCCTCTCTTCTTGTTTGTTTCTCCTGTGGCTTAAAATAATAGTTATAGAATTCATATGCGCTTTCTACCATGTTTTCCCGAAAATAAGACATGTCCTGAAAATAAGGCCAATCGGGCTTTTCAGGACATGTGATAATATAAGCCCCGCAAAATAAGCCCCCCCCCACCAACTACGTGCCCCACTCCCCCCGCCGGGCATGACAGGGCTCCTGCCCCTCACTTAGCTACCGCCCCCACCCGCCCCCTTTAGGGTGCAATTTGGGAGTGGCAGGTAGAGCGGGCAAGAAGCAGAATGCGCATTTTACTTTTCCAGCACCATCATTTCCTCACCATTCTGTCCAGGGAGACACGTTGTAGAAAAAACTTTTTTCTACAATATGTCTCCCTGGACAGAAAGGTGAGGAATGTGATGGTGCTGGAAAGGTAAGACACGTGTCTTGCGGCCCAACACGTACCACCCCAATGGCAGCAGCAGCCTGGCTGCTTCCCTTCCCCACCATCTCTTTATTGAGAGGGGTGACAGGTGGGGTGGGGGAGAAGCGAGATGCTTCTCCCCCGCCCCACCTGTCACCCCCAAATTGGCTAAGGTGGCTTAGGGTGGCTAAGCGAGGGGCAGGAGCCCTGTCATACCCAGCAGGGGGGGAGAAGAGACGGCAAGGTAAGCCACGTCTCACTCCACATGTCTCGCTTCTCTCCCTCCCACCTGCCAGAAATGAGTCTTTGTGGGGAGGGGAGGTGATGGCAGCAACGGGACATCTAGTCCCACGCTCACCGCCTCCTGCACCACCAAAATAATAAGACCCCGGTTAATAAGGCCAAGCCCTTATTTGGGGGGGGGGGTTAAAAGAAAATAAGACCCTGTCTTATTTTTGGGGAAACATGGTAGAGAGTCCAGTCTGTGTCTTTTATCATTCCAGGTAACCAAAATTCCTTCTGGTATTAGCCATCTAAAGTTTACTTGGTGTTTGATCAACTGTCCTGTCAGAAATTGATACTGCTTCCACAGGTCTCAAACTCTTCTGGATACTTGTTTTAGAACCACAATCTCTGTGTTTTAGAACCACAAAAAAATTTTTTTTAAAGGATTTCTGCTCATTTGTTGTTTTTTTTTCATGAATCTTACATGTACCTCCCTTGGGAGTTTGTTCTTTTTAGCATAGTTAGTGTGAATTCTGAACGCTTCGTCTATCTCCACCGTCATCTTGTTTGTTGTTATCTGTAATATTTGAGCCAATAGATATACCATCAACTCAACTATGTTTTCTTCTTTCCCTTCCTAAATATTCTAAAACCTCAAGAACTGTTCAGCCTTTTCCATTTGCAACTGGATTACTGTTCCTTCAAATTCTTTATTGGCCTGTGTTAGTCTCTGATTCATTTCCTCCATTTTTTTTCTACTTGTTCTGACTTTTCTTAAATTATTTTAATCTTTTCTTCATTTTTGCTGAAAAGTTCTCAGATTTTCAGCCATACTTTGCATTTTCTCATTAATCTCTCCCATCTCAGTTCTCATCTCACCTATCTCCTTCTTTATTTCATTATGGTTCTTCGTTATGGCCTCTTGTAGTGATTGGAACAATGTTTGCATATCTTTTTGAATTGTACTCATTTTTTCTTGTTGAATTAGCTTTCTATTGACCTTTGACTTGAAGGGCTTGATGGTGCAGATGATGGTGCCGATCCAGTTTTTCCCCTAATTTAGATAGGTTTGAATTTGACATTTTGAACTTTATTTATTTATTTATTTATTTATTGGTTGGTTCAATTTATATGCCGCCCTTCTCCGGAGACTCAGGGTGGCTTACAATGCATTAAGCAATAGCCTTCATACTTTTGTATATACCTGCTTAGTAGGGCTTTCAGGGCCTCCTAAGCGGTGTCCTTTTTTATACAAAGTCAGCTTATTGCCCCCACAGTCCGGGTCCTCATTTTATCTACCTCGAAAGGATGGAAGGCTGAATCAACCTTGAGCCTGGTGAGATTTGAACTTGCAGTAATTGTAGGCAGCTGGTGCTACTTAACAGCATTTTAGTCTGCTGCACCACCAAGGCTCTTTTTTATCAATATATCAATATATCAGCAACTTCAAATTTCTCCCAGATTCTCCACTCCCTCTTCATGCCTGTTTTAATATTAACCAGTAATGCTCTTTTCCCCACAGTTTTTCCCCTCCCTTCCAATCCTCAACTAATTTCACTATCTTTTAATTTTAATTTTAACTCTAAATTCCACACAAAATGTATCTAGAATGTCCAAGTAGTCTCTTCTATTGAAGATATTTCCCTCTTAATTCACTTATTCTTCTTGTAAGAAATGGTATTTGTAATCCGCAAGCCCCCCCCAAAAAACCCCAGTAGTTACACATCATCTCTATTCAGCAGTTCAGAAAGTCTTCACATAACTTCAAGTTGTGTCCAAATTTCACTCTGTCCAACATATTTGTAATCCGCAGAGTCAAATGATCTCAAGGACAAATTTCTATGTCTTCCCTATCTGTTTCTAAGTATTCAGTGTAAGCAGTTTGCAGATGTTCAGTTCCAAGGAACCCAAGTATTTTGTATTGCATCAGACTATTCAGGGTCTTCTCCCTTTGGTTGATTGGTTCCACCAGCAGGTGGTACCCTTACTCTATTTCTCCACTTTCATCCAAATCCACATCCAACGTTCACTTCTCCAAATTTCATTTTCCAGGATTACAATATATACTATATATCAAATAGTATCTTAAATATCCATAAAGCTGTCAAAATATCCACAAGCAAAATATCCACAAGCAAACCTGGAACTCCAACTCATTAAAGGTCTATTTTTACCAAGTGCTTTCTTCTCCTTCACTAAGGTCTCTCAGCAGCTCATGTATTTTGTCGTCGCCATTCTAGAGGGGTGAAAAAAACCACCTCCTCTCTTTTAGAGTCTCATATTCAGAAAGATGTTAATTTCTGGGGCAAATTTCTCAACAGGACTTGGAAAATAAGAATAGCTCACCCAGATCACACACACTGTTTTCTGCTCATCTCCTTTATTGCTCTTTCATCGGAGCTGTCACAGCCTTGGTTCGGCCAGCTTAATGGCCATCTTTTCCCCCATCAGAATGAGGAATTTTCTGGGATCAACAGTGAGTTTGCAGGCTCCCTGTGTTTGGCAAAACTTCCCCCTCTACCTCCACCACCTCTCCAAGGTGGCTTGGATCCAATTGAGTCCAATTGGACCTCTTGTCAGGTAAAATATGGCAGCTTAACCCAGAGCCCTGTGAAAGCTCACCATTCTTGCTGCGACATCAGGTCTGCCCCCTTGATGTTGCTTTGTTTATTATTCTCTTTGTTGTCTGTTATGGAAGAGCTCCTGTTGGGTCTTTTTTGAGATTTAATGGCCCACTTGGGATAGCCACATGTTTTGAGGACTTCCTTGATCTGTTTTAGTTCTTTTTCTTTCTCATCTTTGTTGGTAGGCAGGCCTTCAGCTAGGTGGTGTAGGGTTGTGATGACTCCCATTTTCTGCTCTAGTGGGTGGAAGGAATCAAAATATAAATATTGATCTCTGTGTGTGGGGGGGGGGTTTCTGTTTACAAGTACAAAATGGGAGTCATGAGAACCCTATACCACCGAGCTGAAGTTCCTCCATAACAAACAACAAAGAACAATAAATGAATTCCATACATTGTGCATTCTCCCATACAAAGTGCATCCCCTCCATCAAAAACCTGCAGGACTTTTGTAACTTCAATCAATGCCCTCCACCCATCCTTGGCATACCGCCTCTCTGGATTTCATCACTGATTTTACCCCCAGTCCTATTACTATCATTCTAATAGTGATAGATCTTTTCACCAAGATATCTCATTTCCTTTGCCCAAAAGGGACTGTTGAATGTCAAAGATACAGCCTAACATTTTCTATACCACATCTCTCACTACCATGGCATGGCCTCAGCACTCATGTCAGATAGAGATGTACAATTCCAATTTAGATTTTGGAAAGCACTTTTCCAGCTACTAAATATCAGTCAACCTCTCCTCTCCTCACCACCTTGCCACAAATGAGGAAGCTGAAAAGATGAACCAGCTCCTCCAGCTTCTACTTGAGGTGGTATTGCCTCTATAGCCAAGACAACTGGCTATCTTTATTGTCACTGCGTTCTTGTATTTCCCAGCTGAGCTCTCATTTTTGGACTAATAGATTTACTATAGTTTTGCCAAGTCGTTATCAGTAACTAACTACTGCGCATCCTCTGCATTCCTTTTCTAGTCTTCATCTTAACTCCTTTGTTCTCCTGCCAAGAGGTCCGGCAGGAACGCTGCCAAGATGTAGGCTAATTAGATAGCAAGAATTTTATATTTTTACTTTTACAATAAAAATGAGTTTTCTTAGAAATACTTCTTCGGGTTTTATTTTCTCAAGGTATACTTGCGAGGAGAGCCACGGTCTGAACCTCTAAACCAGGGTGCGATTATCCCAGAGCCAGGATGGGATCAATCAACTCCCTGACAATTATTGCCACTCACAGAACTTTCTTGCAACATTTCACTGCACTCACCAACTTCAATATCATTTCAAGCCATGTATGGCACATACCCTAGTGTTGCCAGAACACCCCACAATGGACTCAACTGTTCCAGGGGCAGTTGACTTTTTACAAAAGCAATATGCTGCCCAGCAATTTGAAACAGCAACTTGACCAATCAAAACAGGCTCATGAAGGTAGCAGATGCCCATTGGTAGGAGGGCCCACCCATAGCACTAGGAGAAAAAGTTGGGCTCTCTACCAAGTTCTTAGCTACTTCAGGATCTTTCAAGAAGCTAGACGTTAAATTTGTGGGACCATTCAAAGTTCTCTGACAAATCAACCCTGTAGCTTTCTACCTCTAATTATCCCCTTCAATGAAAGTGTATCCAGTATTTTACCAAGCATTACACCCCACAGATTCTCCCTACAAGCACAATATGATTGCAACGCCTCTCTCCACCATCAGTCATAATAGGGGGAGAACCAGAATATGAGGTGGAAGAAATCCTACCCTGTAGGAAAAGAGGCAAAGCCATGCAGTACATGATTCATTGGAAAGGCTACCCTATTGCAGATTGCTCATGGGAAAATGCATGGTATGTTCATCCCCCTGATTTAGTTTGTCAGTTTCACCAGTACTTCTCTAATAAGCCAAGGCTGACCAAGCTACCGGCCCCCCGCCTGGCTTCACCTGAAGAATCTATTGAGGAAGACATTAACCAGTCCCTCTGCATTCCTCTGGAGGGGGGGTTAGGGAGACTTGCCTACAATGGCACTTCTACATCTAGCCTTCAATTTCCAGGAAGGGGAGGGGTGATGTAAGAGATGACCAGGCTGAGCCCGAGGGAGGGGTCAATTGCATAATTAATCACAAATCTCTTCATGCCCACAAGAGATCTAAGTCCAGCCCACCTTGAATTCCTTTGACCGTTATATACTGCCAATTTGTTTTAGCCATTAATAGTTCAGATTCTTGTAAGACAGCTTGCAATAAATCTTTATACTCATTTGAACTGCCTGGATTTTCTGATTTCCCTGGGACTTGACAGGAACAAAAATACCAAAACACCTCATCAACATTCAGATGGGCATAGATTAAACACCAAAATTAACATCAGACCAAAAATCAAGAAGTAAAAATTATCCCAATGAAGGAACTGCCAAATAAGCTGATAGTAAACAGCTTAAGCAAAGAACCTCCAATATTGGCAGGGCAAGCCACTAGAATATAAATAGAGAACAAACCCCATTTCTTACTAGTACTTGATGATGTTACCAAATCTGAGTAGTGAAATGTTTGCCTCTATTTACCTATCAACCTAGATTGTACCAGGGCCCTTGAGTAACTTCCATGCATGTTCTAGGCAGGCTGTCTTATTCCTTAATTTGGGGGTGGGGAGGTAGGTTCTTCAGTCATGCTATGCAGAGTAGCAGGAGAAACTTGTTTGTTTTATTCAAACAAAGCACAATGTAGGATTATCTATTTTCATTCTTTTGTTACACATCCAAAGGGTAAGAAGAGGATAACTGGAATAATGGAGTCATTTAAATAACACTCTTAAGTATTTCACATGATTTCATTTGATATAATCAAGTTATTGATTTGAAGCACAGTTTACTGATGATGTTACATTCTTATTCACTTATTGTATTCATCCATGCAGTGACAACCCCACATTAACTAATATATCAAACAGCAATGTTATGGACCAATAATTAAAGACCAATATAATTAAACTGGGACTCTTTGGGAGGGAAGGTTCTATTTGCTGTGAATTTGAATGCCACATCATAGAGTCATGTGGCACAGTGGTTAGAATGCAATATTGCAGGCTAATTCTGCCAACTGCCAGCAGTTCAATTCTCACCAACTCAGGGTTGACTCAGCCTTCCATCCTTCCAAGATTGGTAAAATGAGAACCCAGATTGTTGAGGGAAATTTGCTGATTCTGTAATCTACTTAGAGAGGGCTGTAAAGCACTGTGAAACAGTATATAAGTCTAAAGCTATTGCTATCATATTTCTAATGCAAAAAAAAGAGTGGCAGAATCTGGGGCAGAGTTAAAAGAGTGATCAGCCTAGAATCCCTACATAGGTACAAATGAATTAAATCCTATCTCCCTTGAATTCTGTTGACCCTTATCTAAGCCCAAATAGGTGTTAACTGATAGTTGAGAAGATTCCTGTACATAGGCATGATTAGCAATTAAAGTCCAACTAAACCAAAATAAATTGGTTTAGTTGGACTTTCGTGTGTGAACCTAATCATTTGCACCTGACAGGGGAAAATAAAACTGAATTTTTTTGAGTGAACATAAATTTACCATCTTATGTTTTTTCTTGCCTATACTATATTTATCTTGGCTCTGTTCGTACAATACATTAGACGAGGTTAAAATGGTATGGGATATTTTTCAGTTTAGCATATTGTAAAGAAGCAGACATTACTTTAGCATTACTTTACTAACCAGACCATATGGTTTATTTGTTTGGCCACCATATATTCTATGAACACAATAATCATTCATTGTTACTCCAGTCTTTTGTGTGAAGTTTCATGTGAAGCTAACTGCTCTCTATAAATCCATATCTATAAATGCCAGCTGTAGTGAAAGTTTTTCTCTCCAATAATTCTGTCCTCAGTTAGTTGACTGAATGAAAGGCCAGTCTTTTGTCATAAACTGAGTGTTAGAAATTTTCAGGGGGGAAAAAGGCAGAAGCTAAGAAAAAAGCAGATAGCAAAAGAAAAGGAGATTCAAAAGGAACAAAAGCAACAGCAAGCACAACTCAGATACTGAGCATTTGTCTAGCACTAGTTGACAAATGTGGGATACAATTTTGCTGTCAATTAACAAAGAGAGTTTTTTATAAACATATTCTTTTAGATTGATACAACATCATATATTGATATGAATCTGGCTGCTTCACAATGGGTCACTTCATGTATTACACTGGATCAACTTACAGATTCTCAAATCTGGTAATATTAAAATTAAAATTTTAAAGTAGAAAAGAGAGAGAAAAAGAATATAACAAATTACAAGAAGAAATTCAAAATTGGGAGAGTAAATTGCAAAGAAAACCAGGAGATGAACAAACAAGAGTAAAATGGATAGCGGCAAAACATAAGTTAAATATATTAGAACAAGGGCAATATGTAATGACTCTAAAATATATAAAGCAGAATTATTTCGAACACGCAAATAAACCGGGGAGGTGGTTAGCATACAGGCTGAGAAAGGAAAGAGAAAAAAGAATAATTCAGAAATTACAAGATGAGGAGGGGAGGATCCAACAAAGTATAGAGAAGAAAAAGGAAATAACACTCCAATATTACCAAAAACTTTATGAGAAGGATATAGTAACAATGGAGGAAATTGAACATTACTTAAAAGGAAAGGGAGTACAAACATTAACGGAGGAAGAAAAAGAGTTACTAGACAGGAAGATTACGGCAGGTGAATTAAAAGAAGCGCTGAAAAGACAGAAAAATAATAAAACTCCGGGGACCGATGGTCTACCAACGGAGTTCTATAATAATTCTTGGAGAATTATTAAATGGAATATTATTAGAAGTATATAATGAAGCCCTGATGGAGGCAAAATTACCAAACACATGGAAAGAAGCGTACATCTCTCTAATACCGAAAGAGGGGGCAGATGCCACATTAATAAAAAATTATAGACCGATTTCTTTGTTGAACACTGATTACAAAATTTTTATGAGTATAATTGCTAATAGGCTGAAAAAAATACTACATAACAAAATACATCAGGACCAAAATGGTTTTTTACCCACAAGACAAATAAAAAATAATTTAAGGATGGTAATGGATGTTTTAGAATATTACGAGATGCATCCAGAGAGACAGGTGGCCCTGATCTTTCTGGATGCACAAAAAGCGTTTGACCAAGTAAACTGGCAATTTATGAAACAACAAATTAAAAATATGAATTTTGGTGAGAAATTTACAAAAATGATAACATCAATATACCAGGACCAAAAATCATGTATTTTGGTAAACGGGGACCCAACGAAATTTTTTGGAATAAATAAAGGAGTAAGGCAGGGATGCCCACTATCGCCCCTACTTTTTATCTTAACGTTGGAAAATTTGTTAATTAGAATTAGGGCAAATAAAGAAATACAAGGATTAAAGATTAAGAGAGAAGATTACAAGGTCCAAGCCTTTGCGGACGATCTTGTTTTCTTCATAGAAGATCCAATAGAAACAACCCCCAAATTAATAAAAGAAATTGAAACTTTTGGAAAAGTAGCAGGCCTAAAAATTAATAAAGAAAAAATGAATATGATAATAAAAAATATGACAACAAAACAAGTAGAGAAATTAGTAAAAGATTCAGGATTACAGGCAGTCAAAAAAGTCAAATACTTAGGGATAAATCTGACAGCTAGAACAGTAACAATAAAACAGGATAATTATGAACCTTTAGTCCAGAAAATAAAAGAGGATTTGGATAAATGGGGGAAATTAAGACTATCCTTACTGGGGAGGATAGCAGTGATAAAATCAAATATACTTCCAAGACTCCTTTATTTATTCCAAACGATACCAATAAAATTAGACAAAAAATTCTTTGATAATTTGGATAAAATAACAACAAATTTTGTGTGGGAAGGGAAAAAATCAAGAATAAAATTGAACATATTACAAGATGACAGAATTAGAGGCGGATTTGGTTTCCCGGCATGGCAAAAATATTATAAAGCAGCAAGCTTGTTATGGATTAAGGAATGGATAACCCTGGAGAACCAAAGATTGTTAAATCTGGAAGGACATGATCTAATGAAGGGATGGCATGCTTTTATTTGGAATTCTGGAAATAAAATATATAAACATTTCAACAACCATACTATTAGAAAATCCTTAATTAATACATGGCAACAAATTCGACATAAACATTACATAAAAATTCCTGGTTGGTTATCAACAATAGAAGCAATTACTCACCTCAATATACTATCAAAACAAAAAATATTAAGATATAGAGAAGTATTGGATATGCAGGGGAAATTAAAAACTAGGGAAGAACTAAAAGAACAAGGAATAGCAATAGACTGGTGGCCCTACTCACAAATAAAAACAAGATATAGGAAGGATCAGGAGGAGGGAGGAATAGACTTAAAACAAAATCGATTAGACAAATTATTAGAATCTAAAGAAGGGAAATTAATTTCGAAAATATATAAATATCTACTCGAATATGATTTGGCAGAAGAATTGGTTAAAGGGCAGATGATAGCGTGGGCAAGGAATATTAGCCACAGTATACAGCTGGAAGAATGGGAAAGAGCGTGGGAAAACAACTACAGCATGACAAAATCGGTGGCCTACAAAGAAAATCATTATAAGATGTGGTATCGATGGCATCTGGCCCCCGCAAGATTAGCGAAAATGTACCCAAACATAAACCCGACATATTGGAAATGTAAAGAAGCACAAGGAACTTATTATCACGCTTGGTGGCTCTGCCCAGAAATTAAGAAATATTGGAACAAGATAAAAACATGGATAATCGAAATAACAGGTTATGAAATTGAATTAGAACCCGAAATTTTTTTATTAGGCATGATTAAAAAGAATATTAGAAATGATATAAAATACTTAATACTCCATATAATTACGGCGGCAAGATTAGTATTAGCACAATTTTGGAAAATAGATCGAATGCCAACTGATCAGGAGTTAATACAAAAAATTTACACATGTGCAGAAATGGACAAACTAACTTTAGAGTTACAGGATAAGGAGGACTCAAAATATTATACAATATGGAATAGATGGTATCAATGGATAAATCAGAGAAAAAAAGAAAGAAAAAAAAGAGAAAAAAACCACTAAAATTAAAATGTTTAAAGAGTACATGTTTTCCCAGATAACCTTAATGACTTAATTCGAGTTAGACAAGAAATAAATATAGTACTTTTAATAACTATATTTTATCATAAGGGTTCTTGGACTTTGAATACCATAATTACTCTTCACCAAGCTGACCTATGGTCAGTTTTAACAGCAGGTATATTACCTGAAGATGTTTGATCATGGTTTGTTTGTTTTTTAAAGTAACTTTGTCTCCTGTGCTAGGTGCTTGCAAACTCTTGAGAGTCACAGCCCACATTTTCAGGACTCTTGGATTAACTCATATTGTGAGTTCATGGGATATAAATTAAATAACCAGCAGCATTGTGGAACTAATTGTAGATATAATGGAGCAGGGCTGCAAAAATCTGGACAACATAGAAATACAAAAAGCTCCAACCTCTTTCTGACACCTGGGGCCAGGGTTTTCCTGCCCAGATTTGAAAATGCTAATCTGCTTTCTAATAAACAGGAGTTAGATTTTATGCCCACTGTTAGACAAGCACTATATCAGACATGGCAAGGCATCAAAAAAATACATTACAATAAAATCCCGGAATGGTTATCAACCATGGAAGCCCAGATCTATCCAAATACTATGGACATCACCAAAATGAGAACTTATAAAGACTTACTAAATAATCAAGGGGAACTAAGAACAAGAGAAGAATTGAAAGTGTTGGATATGGATATTGATTGGTGGCCATATCTACAATTAAAATTAAAATATAAGAAAGATTTGGCTCAATTTGGATTCCAAAAAGGCCAATACGAATTAGATAAAATTCTACAAGGAACACAAGATAAATTAATAAAAAAAGTTTACAATTATTTAAGAGAATACAAATTAGAAGAAGAAGTGGTCAAAGAAAATATGATAATTTGGGCAAAGAATTTTGGCTATAATATTCAATTAGATAATTGGGAAAAATTATGGACAATAAACTATAAATTAACAATGTCTACATCATATAAAGAAAACATGTACAAAATGTTCTATAGATGGCACCTTCCACCGGCCAGACTGGCAAGAATATTTCCCAACACTTCTCCATCTTGTTGGAAATGTAAATTGCATAAAGGAACCTATTACCACATGTGGTGGACCTGTCCAAAAACAAAACAATACTGGCAAATGATCAGAACTCAAGTAGAAGAAATCACACAACGAAGATTAGAAATGAGACCGGAAACCTTTCTACTAGGTATAATAAATGGACAATATGAAAAGGAAATAAAATACTTAATCATCCATATAATAACAGCAGCACGAATAATTTTTGCACAAAATTGGAAGAGTAGTGACATACCAACAGAAGATAGAGTAATTAATAAGATTATGGAATGTGCAGAAATGGACAGACTTACAAAAGAATTACAAGATAAAGAGGAACATGACTATTATCGAGTATGGGAAAAGTGGTATACTTGGTTGAAAAATAGAAAAAGGAAAAAAGAATAAAGAACAATTGGAAACAGGAACATAAATCACTAGCATAAGTTAATAGTAATTAAAGTAAATAATAAAAATAGATATATGAATAAGATCAAACAAACAAGAGTCAAAACACAAATAAGAACATACATTACTGTTGTGATATAGTTGACAAAATGTATATTTGAACTCTTTGTTTTCATGTTTGGTTTGTATGTTTTATTATCACTAGTTTTGTTTTGTGTGTACTTTTAAACAAATAAAAATTTATTTAAAATTAAAAAAAAAGATTTTATGCCCACTTGCCCCCCTAACTATGTATCTTGGAAAATTGTAAATAATTATTACAAATAATTAGTACAGTTCTGTTATGTATGTATCTATTTTGAGCGGGAGTTTCAAATGAAACAGTGTTTTGTGATTGGTTGACAGTTACTGCTAGAAGTGTATATAAGGAGGGCTGCTGCCCGTATTTCTTTGCTGAAGTCTCACCCTATATTAAAGAGCTGTTGTCACTAGCTTGCTTGTGCCTCTCATTATTCCTGCGCTATAACATTGGCGACGAAGGTGGGATGAGGTTACAAGAAGCAAACCAAAAAGAGCTCTGATTTCAGCCAGGGTGACGAAGTGGGCAACGGAAGACATATTGCGATGTCTGCCTACGTACCGCCCAAGCCCTTCGATCCAACCCGAGAAAAATGGGGTTCATACATGACCAGGTTCGAGTGTTCCCTCGAAGCCAGCGAGATGCAAGGTCTCTCCGCTAATCGGAAGACAGCACTCTTCTTAAGCCACTGCGGGCCAGACATATACGAGATGGCTGAATCCCTCTGCGAGCCAACCCCAGTTCAGACTGTTCCCTGGGATGTGCTCCAAGCCACCCTCAAGAGCCACTACGCTCCTGTTCCGTCTAAGTTTGTACAGCGCTACGCATTTCGACAGCGTGTACAAAAAGAAGGTGAACCGATCAGCGCATACATGGCAAGTCTCCGCAAAGCCGCCACGCATTGCGACCATCAAGATTTGGATGACGCGCTGCTCGAACAATTGATATGGGGCGTAAGAGATACGAGACTACAGAGAAGGCTTCTTGCAAAGCCAGATCTAACCCTAGCGGGTGCTCTAGACAAAGCCAGAGCACATGAGGCTTCTACGAAGGCTGCCGAGATGCTGCAATGCCCAGCGGCAACCAAAGACGCCCCCAAATCCATGCCGGTACATTGGGAGGAAGCGAGAACCAGCACCGAGGAAGAATTGGACGAGGACGTTTTCCACACAGAGAAAAGGAAAAAGGAACCAAAAAGCCACCGAGGAAATTGCTCTAGCTGTTGTGGAGCTCACGAGAGACAATTTTACAAATACCGAGACGCCGTTTGCAGGCGTTGTGAAAAGAAGGGTCACTTGGCGAGAGTCTGTAGAGCTATAATTCCAAGAAGCTACAACTCACGTGACCAAAACAGCCAACCAGAACCGGCTCGTTCAAAGCAGCCAATCAAAGATGGCGGCACAAAAAAAACAGCGCGAAAATCAAAAGTGGGAAGCTTTCAGCACAAACATTGACCATGCCAGCACGTCAGTGGAAGAGAAAGTCTACACAAAAGTAGAGATTGAAGGGAGGCCTTGTGAGATGAAAATCGACACCGGGTCTGTCCTGTCAATTATGTCCTGGGCAACCCTGAAGACCATCATTCCCAGCTTCAAGAAAGCTCAACTGACACAGCAAAGAGTTCATCTACTCGACTACCAGAGGAACAGGGTTCCAGTGGAAGGCATTGGCACATTCCGAGTCACCTACGGCGACATCCAAAAAGAACTACCCCTGACAATTGTGAGCCAGCCGCTACCGAGTCTTCTGAGCCTAGCGTGGTTCCAAGCCCTAGGCATGGGTTTCATGGGCATCCACAGTCTGAACAAACCATCCCTGAAAGAGAGTCTCCTGCACGAGTTCCGGGACATTTTCGGAGAGGAGTTAGGCAAGTACGTGGGAACCCCCATTTCATTTAATTTAGACCCCAACGTGATTCAGGTCAGGCTAAAGGCAAGACGGGTGCCACTTGCCTTAAAACCAAAAATTGATGTGGAATTGGACAAATTAATTAAACAGGGGGTGTTGGTTCCGGTTGATCACGCCAAATGGGAGACCCCAATAGTTACCCCAGTAAAGGCAGATGGGTCTTTAAGAATTTGCACTGACTACAAGTGAACGATAAACAAGGCGTTGCAGCAGAGCGCCTATCCCGTGCTGATAGTGCATCATCTACTACACTCCCTGGGGCCTGGCAAAATCTTTGCTAAATTAGACTTGGCACAGGCATATCAGCAATTGCCAGTTGATGATGCCACTGTTGAAGCGCAAATGATCGTGACCCACAGGGGTGCTTTTAAATGCACCAGGCTTCAATTTGGGGTTAGCGTTGCCCCGGCGTTATTCCAAAGCATCATGGAGCACCTGTTGTATTTTGATGACGTCCTAATCAGCGCAACAAATGAATCTCAACTGGGTGACAGAGTCAGGCAGGTTCTCACAAAATTTAGAGAAGTGGGACTTAGACTTAAAAAGAAGAAATGCATGATTGCTGTCCCCTCTGTAGACTTCCTGGGGTATAGAGTCGACGGAACGGGCATCCACCCCACCGAAAGCAAAGTGAGAGCCATTAGAAACGCTCCCACACCTAAGTCAAAAACAGAGCTTCAAGCTTTTCTGGGGCTGTTGAACTTTTACTCTATGTTTCTTAAGGATAAGTCTACCATAGCTGAACCTTTGCACAAATTACTTGGAAAAAACATTCCTTGGGTATGGGGCAAGGTTGAATCAACTGCATTTAAGGCTGTAAAGAGACTCTTGTCAGAGGACAGTTTCCTGATACAATACAACACTGAACTGCCATTAGTACTCGTTTGCGACGCATCCCCGTTTGGAGTTGGCGCCGTCCTGAGCCATAGATTGCCGAATGGCTTAGAGGCACCTATAGCGTACTACTCTCGAACCCTGTCCACTGCAGAGCGCAATTATAGTCAGTTGGACAGGGATGCTTTAGCCGCTGTTGCGGGAATAAAAAAGTTCCATGACTATCTTTTTGGCCAGACATTTGAACTGATTACTGACCACAGGCCATTGTTGGGACTCTTGGCGGGGGACAGGCCTACTCCTATTGCCCTGTCTCCTCGAATGACCAGGTGGGCAATTTTCCTGTCTGCCTACTCGTACCAACTGATCCACAGACCCGGACGAACTCTGGGCCATGCTGATGCCCTCAGCCGCTGCCCCCTTCCCGACTTACTGGAAGACCCTACACCTGAGGTTCCTGTTCTTTTGCTCAATGTATTGACTTTGGGGCCAATCTCTTTCTGCGAGGTGGCAAGGGCATCTACTAAGGACACTGTCATTCACACTGTGATGGGCTGGGTCATGAGGGGATGGCCGACCAAGGTGGACAGTGAGGAATTTCTACCATTTTTTAATAAGAAAAATGATTTGTCAATGCAAGGGGGGTGTCTATTGTGGGGCGATAGGGTGGTTATTCCCTCACGATTGCGAACGCAAGTCTTGGAGTTACTGCATGAAGGGTATCCTGGTATCGTTCGAATGAAGGGGCTAGCTAGAAGTTATGTCTGGTGGCCTAACTTGGATAACAATGTCACAGAGTGGGTTGGGAAATGCAGGCCCTGCCAGGAATCCAGCCCAGATCCCCTGGTAGCACCCGTCCGAGAGTGGGAGAAACCAAAAGCGCCATGGGGGAGGATCCATATTGATTTTGCAGGACCTTTCCATGGGTAAACTTTCTTAATTGTTGTGGATGCATTTTCAAAATGGTTGGAAATAATCCTAATGCCATCCACGACAGCTGAAGCGGTCATTAAGACCCTCAGAAAGTTTTTTGCAACTCATGGCCTACCTGATACCCTAGTGTCCGATAACGGACCGCAATTTACAGCAACACAATTTGAGGGCTATTTAGCCAAATTAGGAATTAGGCATGCATTGTCGGCTCCTTTTCATCCGGCTTCGAATGGCCTTGTAGAGAGATTTGTTAGAATGGCCAAAGAAGTCCTATCCCGGTTGGATGCAGGAGACTGGCAGGCCAGAATAGATCAATTCCTGGCAGTACAACATGCCACCCTATGCACGGCCACAGGGCACAGTCCTGCAGGACTACTGATGGGCAGAAAGCTGAGATGTGTCCTAGATAGACTGCATCCCAATTACTCCCATGAAAACTTCAAGGGGGAAGGAGTAGGATTACGACAATTCCAAATTGGGGCCCCGGTGTTCGCCAGAAACTATGCCAATGGGCCGCTTTGGGTAGCCGGAACAATTATAGGGGTCACAGGTCCAAAATCATACACGGTGGATGTAGGACAAAACAAAATCTGGAAACGGCACATAGATCAGTTAAGAAAAAGATTAGATGACGAGGTCTATGTAAATCCACAAATAACTGAGCCTGACTATCACAGTTTTTCCAAAACAGCTACCTCAAGCCCGAGTAAGCAGGAATACTTATCTGACAAATCCTGGCTCCAGCACTGCCCTGACGAGTTGACACTCCCAGCTAGGGAAAACCACGCCTCCGAAGAAATCCAGGAGGTTCCATTGGCGGAGCCAGGAGAGACAGAAGGTCCCTCTGACTGGCTCGACGCCTCCCCAACTACTGAACTGCGCAGGTCGACCCGAGCGAGAACACGCCCTGGTCACCTGCGAGATTTCATTTGTAAATATATAAATAGATAATGTAAGTGCCTTCTGGGAATGGAGGGGTGTTATGTATGTATCTATTTTGAGCGGGAGTTTCAAATGAAACAGTGTTTTTGATTGGTTGACAGTTACTGCTAGAAGTGTATATAAGGAGGGCTGCTGCCCATATTTCTTTGCTGAAGTCTCACCCTATATTAAAGAGCTGTTGTCACTAGCTTGCTTGTGCCTCTCGTTATTCCTGCGCTATAACAAGTTCTATAAGATCTCAAAACAGCTTCTTGGTAATAAACAATGAAATACCATAAAAAATCTGTGGGAAAACAGCCACATTCTTAGAATAAACAATGCATAACAGTGGAAAATATACTCTTTCTCAAAGCATGCTCATATTATTCTAAGAAATATCATTCTAGATAGCTTCAATGAATTTAGTTTTTGCTTCAATTCATCACAGTCTAGCTGAAAAAATTATTTCTAGTTTTACAAGTTTTATCATTTGAGAAAATACTTTTTAAAAAATGTAATAATAATGCATTTTTATCATTTATCTCATTTTACAATTATATTGTTTAAAATATTTTTATCTTATGAATTCTTTTAAAGTGAAGAGCAGGACAGAAATTGCAATGAAAATCTTGTTAATAATAAATTGGATTTCTAAATCCAATTTAGAAATTAGAATTGTCTTTCTAATTTTTTAAAGAATTTTTTAAAATTTAAGAATTTTTTAAAATTTAAGATTAGGATAGAAACTGCATTAGAAACTTATTAATAATAAATTTTGAAATTAGAAAAGTATTAAAATATTCCATTCCTAGTTATTAGCATTTTTAAATCTGAGCTCTCAAAATGGCCAATGGATGGCGACACTTGATTACCTCCTTACCCAGACTATTCCCCACTTTCTATTTACATGTCTAAGCCCTGAACTATCTGAAGTAGAATACCTTTCCCCTTATCTCTTAGGTTAGCATTCATTAAGTTCTCCATCACAGTCTAGCAAATTAATTATATAGTATACACAACTGGTAAATGTCCCAGTTACATGGAGGAAGAATGTATATACTTACACATTTGATCCAACTCTCAATCTCCTCTTCACTGAGTCTAGAAAGTGTTCGAGGCAAATATCTGAGCAATCTCTCTTTAACAGATGAGGAAGTAAGTGTGCCTTCTGCCTCTGTCAAGCTTGCAATCACGTCTGCTATTTGACCAGAACCTTCCACCACGACACAGGGAATTTTGTTCTTGATGGCAGTGTTAATTGCCTATGAAAGATATTACTGACATAATTAACATTCATAGTACAGTTTTGTAGCTCTGTGTATGGATATATATGATAGCAGCTGTGTGTACAGCTGCTTTCAGTAGTCATAGTGCTTCTTGTATGTAACTAAACACACCCACAAAATCATCAATTGCCAATCGTCTTGGCAATCCTTATTTCTGACATCCCTATCAATTAGACAAACTACATGTGGCATATGCCAGATTAGCTAGCTCAGTTTAGGGGTACATGATGACAGATTTGCTGTTCCAGGGCCTGGTTAACTGTTTCAAAAAACAGCACATGTTCTGCTGAGTGTCCTACAGAATAGTGATCACAATCTAATTTTGTTGTCTCAAGTACTGTCTTCCCTTTTTAAAAAATATTACTTACTATTAAAGCAAACTGCACATTACCTGAAAATATCCAAACACAGCAGCCAGACCACAAAGATCTACTGCACCAGAACACAAGCCACAATCACTGTTCTTCTGAAGAGTCCTGGTTTGTGCATTACCAGTTTACACTACAGTGATTAGACAAACTATTGTCTAGAACAGTGATGGCTAACCTTTTTGCCATCGTGTGCCAGGAGAGGGGAGGCGGGGGAGGATGCTTTGCCCAAGAGTGTGATAGGCAACAGGCTTTTAAGGGGCTGCCAGAAAGAAGGGCTGCCAGAAAATGTATTTTCCAAAGCACCAGAAGGCAAAACAAGAAGTAATGGATGGAAACTGAACAAAGAGAGAAGCAACGTAAAACTAAGGAGACACTTCCTGACAGTGTGAACCAATATAGGTGCAGAAATATTTCAGTCATAATTTCACATATAAAATAACCATTCATGTAATACAACCTGCATATTGTTCAAAACAGTCATTAGTATTATGGCTGATGTTTGACAGCAAGCCTAAAAATCAAAGATTACAAGAGTGCTTCTTTCTCTGTATGTATACAAAACATCACATACCAGGAATAGCATATTAAGATGGACTTATGCAGTGGTGGGTTTCAAACTATTGTCTAGAACAGTGATGGCTAACCTTTTTGCCATCGTGTGCCAGGAGAGGGGAGGCGGGGGAGGATCGTGCGCGTGCACGTGCCCACACGCATGCACGCGCAACCCCCCTCCCTCCCCCCCGCTCCTGGCACAAGATGGCCTGGTAGGCCCATTTTTCTTTCTTACCTGGCTCCAGATCCTGTCTATTTATCTGGGAAGGGCGAAAACAGCCTTTCCCACTACCTTGGAAGCCCTACAGAGGCTGAAAGGGCCCATTTCCTGACTCCCGGTGGGACAGGTAGTGACGTTTTTTGCTGTCCCCAGCCTCCAGAACCTCTCTAGGAGTCTCTAGGAGCCTCTCTAGGAATCTCTAGGAGCCTCTCTAGGAGTCTTTGGAGGCCAGGAACAGCAAAAAATGTCACTTCCTGTCCCACTGGGAGTCAGGAAATGGGCCCTTTCAGCCTCCTTAGGGCCTCCAAGGGAGTGGGAAAGGCTGTTTTCACCCTTCCCAAATAAATAGGCAGGATCTGGAGCCAGGTATGAAAGAAAAACGGGCCTCCCCCCCCAGTCCCTCCAGAGGCAGGAAACAGCCTGTTTCCCTACTTCTGGTGGGCCTAGAAGGCCCGAAAATCAGCTGGCCGGTGGGCCATGTGCCCCAGAGCTGAGCTGGCGTGCCCACTAATATGGCTCCGCGTGCCACAGGTGGCACGCGTGCCATAGGTTCGCCATCATTGGTCTAGAAGCACATTTGATAGGACATAACAAAACTTATTAGATTTGCTTTCAGTAAAAATGGCTCTAGTCTTCAATCACAGGGGCTAAGTACAGGGAACAGTCAGAAAAACAAAATTCTTAAAGGTTTCTTAACAGTGGTGGGATTCAAATATTTTAACAACCAGTTCTCTGTTCTAATGACTGGTTGGGTGGGTGTGGCTGGATGGGCGTGACTGAGTGGGCATGGCCAGGGGGTGTGACAGCATTCAGCCTCTTGCAGCACTCTGCCAGTCAAAATGGGCTGCAGGGGTTAATTACAAAATGTGGGCTTTACTTTGTGACATTCAGAACCAGCTAGCAATGGGTGTGAACTGCACAGAAAATACACTTTTGTTTGGTTATGAAGAAATATCCCCAAAGTCAGATGTACGCTAAATGTAGACTGACTTTTAGCTACACATCTTCCCAGCAAACAGCAAATTTTGAAGCTCCAGGTAAAAAGGATTCGTTTTAGGATGAGTAACCACAGTTTGCATATTGGAGGTTGTTAAAAGAATGATGGGAAACTTTATTTTAAAGAACATTTGAGGGAGGGGTGCAGAATAGCCCTTCTCAGCCTAGAGCCTAGGTAGAGACCTGGCACCAATCAAAACACTGTTTGTGAAGCAACTGATCAACACTGACAGGGTAAGCAAGGATTTCCAGTGGTGATGTCAGCGCGAGTGGAGTGAGGGAACAGGGCTCTGTTCTTGAAGCTCAAATTTTCCCAGCTAGGAAGCCTAAATAGGCACTATCAATCCCAGAGAGATTGATAGAAAAAAGAGGAATCTTTGAGGACCTCGGGGGAAAAAGCAATTCCTCCAAAGGTTCAGGAGAAATCTCCTAATACTGGCGGGGAAGAAACCAGCCATTTTGGCTGGCCCAAAGCGCTGACAGCCGAGGAATAGGAAGCGAAGATTGAGAAACCAACAGAATTGCAATTGGTAGGAGAGAAAATCCCAAAAAGGAGGTACAATTATATTGTTGAACGGTGGAGCAGAGATATTGAGACTCCAAAACTTGAGGCAGAAATACTGTCAAATAAACACGGTGACTGGAGGAAGAGGAGCAAAAGAAACAATTTGACAAGCAGTGACTGCGCAAAAGGCAAGGTATTAGGTGAAAAGAGGAAAGAAAACTCCGGCTGGATATATCTTGACGATTGAGCGAAGTGGTGATTATAAATTAAATACATTTATTCCATTATTGTTTAGGTTATTAGGACTGTGAAATTTACGGAAGGCTTTAAAGAACGAAAAAAACTTAATTAAAGGCAGAATTTGAGTGGTGATTCAAGACGTGGTAGATTTAATGGAGGTGTAGATGGAATAGAACTGGAAAACAATAAGATTGGGGATTTCTAATAAAGGCTGTTGAAATGGGATATTTTTGACATTTTTGGAGACTGACAATAAACTTTACAATCGAAGAGAATTGAAGTGGAGGATAAAGGACAGACAGGAGAAAAAAAGAACTGGACAGAGAATGATGCAAGACTGGGAGAAGATTGCACGGAATTAAGGACTAAAAAATAAAAATAAAATTACACACACACACACACACACACCAGGGATGGGTTCTAAAATTTTTTACCACCGATTCTGTAGGCATGGCTTATTTTGTGGGCGTGGCTTGATGGTTATCTGACAATGGGCGTGGCTTGATGGTCATATAACTGGGTAGGTGTGGCCAACTCAATGTCACTCACGTTAAGGGGTGCCTCGCCTGGCCCCTCCCCTTCCAGCCATTCCTTGTCACACCCAGCCTCAACGTATCTATAGTTCTGTAAAAATGTTCACCTTTTCTCAGCTTTATAATCTACTTACTATAGATGCACTTTCATGGACCACTGAAAGGAGGAAATGGTTCACATGCTTTGCCCAAGAGTGTGATAGGCAACAGGCTTTTAAGGGGCTGCCAGAAAGAAGGGCTGCCAGAAAATGTATTTTCCAAAGCACCAGAAGGCAAAACAAGAAGTAATGGATGGAAACTGAACAAAGAGAGAAGCAACCTAAAACTAAGGAGACACTTCCTGACAGTGTGAACCAATATAGGTGCA